>OX103971.1:56573124-56870047 GCA_944470395.2 Schistosoma turkestanicum
AAAGTGACACTAAGTCCAGCAGCCACCGCGTCCATCCAAAAATGTGGCGGTAGCCATATTATATCAGATTTAAACAATACATGTACAGTTCAGAAGCAAACACAAAAACTTCAATATAAGTACAAAATATAGAAAGAATAACAACATACAATGATAAAAATCTCAAATTGGAATCAAATAAAATACCAAAAATGTCAAGAGAAAAAGTCCATCAGGTCATAGCAAAAATATGTAAACATGGAGGGATTTTCCCAAAAACAAAACATTCAAAAAGAATTCTACATTCGTTGGCCAGACACGATCAGCAACAACGAACTGTGGGAGAGGACAAACCAGATAGCAGTGGAGGAGGAAATCAGGAAGAAGCGGTGGAAATGGATAGGACATACACTACGAAAAGCACCCAACTGCGTCACGAGACAAGCCCTCACATGGAACCCTCAAGGCAAAAGGAAAAGAGGAAGGCCAAGGAACACATTACGCCGAGAAACAGAGAAAGATATGAGAGGAATGAACAAACATTGGACAGAACTGGAGAGGGAAGCCCAGGACAGAGTTGGTTGGAGAAAACTGGTGGGCGGCCTATGCTCCATTGGGGGTAACAGGCGAAAGTAAGTAAGCTGGCCGGTAGCTTCAAGGGTCGTCATGTTGGCTTCCATTGAAATCTGGTGCACTGTGCTCCTTTCATACCTTCATCATAGAAAGAGAAACCACCAACAGTGGACGGCTTTTTCCAATATAACGGAGTGAACCATATCCGATCCATAAGAAATGTTCCTGTCAGATAATGCAGACCTTGATAAACAGCTCTTGGATTAATTTCCGAGACTATTTTTGGAATGCTAATGAAACTCCCATTAGTACGCGTCGGTTGAACCATCAGAAGATACGGTTTCTCCATAGTCCCTTAGCATCATCTCTCCTGTCGGCTGAGTCACTGGGACCAAACGAGTGGAAAACTTCTTTTGCTTGTCGGATAGAGGCTGTACAACGAAATAATCTTTCTTAGTTGGAGACACATTTGTCGATTAGTTTGATTGGACGATAAAGAGTATATTCTGTAAGCACATTTACACAGTGGTTCCTTGCTAGTTTGAACTGTCTGTATACATTGACGCCACTAGTTCGTTTGTGTTCCACCCAGTAGGTCATTTTAAGTTAAAGCACTTAGGAATGCCATTATTTATGACTTTGGGTTGCTCGTAACGTTTAGGAACTGTCTGTTTAGTGGTCTGTCGTTCGAGAAGCCCATGTTTTAAACATGTAAATCGAGTGAACAATGCTGGGGCAGCTTAGTTCACTCAACTCATCCATTGTAATTTCAGTTTTTTCCCACATTTTGTGCATAAGCAGTAAATACTTCTTATTCGAACTTCTTCGTACTGTTTTTCTGAATGAGCTCTGTTTGGACAGACGACAAACGTGCAGACAGTCCTTAGTTTGTTGGGGACCCCTAACTTTTCAAGTTCGTCATATGCTTGAAACTCCACAATGTTAGATTCGTCAGTTAGTATGCTTGAGGCTATTACGAGTTTACCTTAGTCGATAAACGCGAACGAGACTTTTACCAGCGCCCGGGTAGGCTAACTTGAATCCAAACGGCAAAACAGGAGTGTTGGTAAGCGTAGAAATTCTGTTCTACAAACACCCAGCAATCACAGTACAATCAAGCAAATAACTCTCGTTTATTTATACAGCATAGAAACGTTCTTGGGACAGTTAGAAAAATATCACACTAAAATACACAGCAGCCAATCACAGCTATGGATTTTCCTGGTGGGAATTGAAATCTCAAGGTCAACTGATCAGCCCATGCTGGCAAACGTGAAATCCAAAAATAAGGCTCTTATGTAGCGTATTTTGGGGATCTAACATCCCCAACACATAACTAAACTATTAATTCCGAATTACTTTTGTGTCAAGTGAATGCGTTTGTTAGACATGTCAAAAGTACTAGTGTATATCAAACGAATGAGTGTTGAACGATTTTGGTGTTTGATGTTCTTTCCATGTAAACGTTCTGAAGGTTTAATATGAGTATTTAATCCTGTCGAAGAATAATGAATACTATGCATCTACACCTGTCTACAAAATATCTGTTTTTCTTTCCAAATATTTATGGTTGTATTAATAAATGGACTTTTAGTTATGATATGCGGTATCCGAGATCTGGTCGTATTACATGCTAACACCTTCCATAAAAAAACTGGCTACTTGAGCGTTAAGGCAATAAAGGGGAAAGTCTTTGGCTGCCGAATCAAGTGTACAACTAGTCTGATATATATTTATGAAACCAGTGTAGCGTAACATACATGAGTCTTAGATATGGATGACATCGAAATCTGGCATCAATATAATCAATTGGTTACATCCTGCTATATTGTAAGGAGCTGTAAGCAAAAAAATGTTCTTCGTTACAGATATGGGCAGATTGGGGTTATCGTTCCGCCGTTGTGAATGCCGATCATATACACCACCCTTTTAGTGGTGATGGAGTCGAGATTGACTAGGATCACCAATAAATACTAATTATTATCCCGTCATAATATATACAAATGAATACAGGGTAAGGAATATATTTGAAGGAGAAGGTGTGCGATACAGTTATGAAGGATGGCAGCAACGCGAAAAGAGAGGGTCGTGCGTAAGGAAGTGTTTTTAGTACAGTTAAACAGGACGAGTACAATAATAGATGTTTTCTTTTTATTAATTACGTTAGTTCGTAGAATTTTTCCACTACACCCTCTTTCCCTTTGTGATGTAAGACTCTCTTACGTCTAGTGGTATGTTTTAACTAATGATTTGGTCTAAGTTCTTTTTTTGAACAATCTGTCGAAATGCACTTTCTCTACAAGCCCCACGTTACAAGCAAACAAGATAAATTTGGTTCTGTATGTTGATATTACTCAAATACAAGACCTATGGGCTACCAGTATCAGTCCTATTCTTCGATTTGAAGAAAGGCTTTGATAAGGTGCCCGACGAAATGCTTTTCCTCAATTTAAAGTTAAATAGCACTCTATCTATAAAAATTAGGGATTCGGACATTCATATCAGCTCACGATCTGGGTATTTGATACTCCGGAAGCCTAGAACTTCAGAAAGACGCTGCTTCTGTTATTTCTAGATCTAGACGGCTTATGGAATTTACAAATAAGAATTTCTTGGCAAATGAGGCTAACTTACACAATTTAAGATTTGTATAAATCCCCCTCTTGAATATTGCTTACTCATCTTCTCAGAAATGGATATCATAGAAAATGTATTGATAGAAATTATCCAAAGAAGCTTCACACGGCGACTGATAAGATGGAGCCATCCTTTCGACTGCACTGAAAGATGCAAACATCTTTCCCTTAAACTCCTACGGCGTAATACTCTTCTACAAAACAATATATGGCCTGTCGTTTGCAACATCGCGCCCAATCATGAACCGCGACCCTGGCTATAGTCTCAGATACAACGTATATACACTGCTAACGGGAAACAAAAATTCATGGCGCTGAAATTTCTTTGTAACATTTTATTGAGGAAAAGATTAACAATTTCTATCTATATATATGGTAGTCACCAGGCTCGAGAAGCTAGTAATGCTGTTTTTAGACTCGAAAAAGAATTATTAACTACATCCGGAACTCATACTAATTCCTAGGGCACTCTTTTATGGTCCACGAAATATTTAGATTAACCATGGAAACCAATAACAGTCCACGGATATAGTAAACCACCATGACCATTCATACAGTTATCACGAAATGATAAACGAAGACCCTACTCCTACCAACAGTAGTACGTCACGCCTTTGAGGTGCTACTAGTAATATTCGGATTTTTCCTAAAATTTAAATTTTCATCACTATCTTCTTATCTTTCATAGCACTTTCAATTTTTAATTCTAGTAGATAGAAAGATTCAAAGCCAGGAGATGCTGCACAACTTCTGTCGATTAGAAAGAACTCGTAATCCCTGTATCATTGTGAGTTCCTTCTTGTTCATGGATTGAAAAATTAATGAATTGTTATTTCCCCGATCCATTAAAGTCCAAGCATCTTACTTTCTTACCTATAAGTCACGTTAATCATGAACTTTCAACACTATTTTCCTCGTTTCATTTCGTCATCTGCCCTTCCTTCCTACTTCTGCGTTTTACAGTTTGCTGTGGATACGCATTATTTCTGAGTCGGGACGCAAGGTCTTGGTTTGTGATTGGGCCGTATGTCACAGACGAGAGGCCATATTTTATTTCGTAAACACGTATTAGGCTATTCTCCAAGCAGTTTTAGAAGAAATATTTTTATACCTATCTGAGTAATCGAGAGTATAGTCACATCCTTGTAGTTGCCGTGTGAAGCTACTCTGCAAGCTGCCCACTCGTGTCTTAACTATAGTGTTCATGTTTTTAAAAATAATTGAGCAGTATTTAATGGAGATACCTTTTTTAATAGGGTCAGCTCAGCCTACCTAGTTGAGAAGATCTTATCTACGAATCTTGTTAGGCATTTTGATTTAAAGATAAAGACGCTCTGCTACACATCCATTGCATACTACTCATAAGCTCTACGTTAAACAGAACACACCAAACATCCTTCTTTTAGGAAGAATATGAGATCTTCACAATCGCATCCGAACCTATTACATCTTGATGAGGAAATAAAATTTTCATCAGCGGCGAAATGCCTCAATTTCTAACACTTCACCACACTGTTAGATTTACATGAGGTCTTTGATACGTCTTCAGTTGTCCGACTCAAAGTGATGCACCTAATTGAATTTACCTTAGGCGATGTTCTTTTCCACTAAGCAAACAAGAAAGGCGATCAATCCTTAGAGCCGCGATTATTTTTGTAAACATTATCCGTTAATAATAACAAGATTAAATAACTACAGCCGCTTTGACTCTCTTACCGTAAACGTGGCCGAAGCGTCAAGCAATTCTTTTCTCGACAAAAAAACTGAAACGACCACATCATAAAACCCAATATCGCTAAAAACCTTTCTGAAACGTATATTCATTGGTCTAATAAATGCACTAATAGTGAGATAAACTAAACAGTTTTCGTCCATATAATCAATCTGAGGGTTACATTGTCGGAAAGAGAATGCTTTCACTTTAGTCTTCTTAAAAAACATCCTATCTGCAGTAGCTTGTGAAGGTGGCATAAATAAGAGGTTGAGGACACTAGATAAAATACGTCATAACTTAATTTCACATCATTATCAGTTCCTTCATCCTTGTCAGTAGTGGACACTTGATTTATTCACTTAATTCTAATCTCTTTTTTATCACTTACTTCGTTCAGCAATGAATGCTTACCTACGAATATCCTCAGTTCTTTTAATGATAATATTTTATTCTCCACTAACAACATGTTACAAAAGGCAGACCGATTTACAGCCAAAAGCAAAATATGAACATTGCCAACACATTTTCTATAAAATTTTGTTCAGTAAAATAAAAAAAATTAACCAGATACACAGTCTTTTTACAAAAGGCCTATATGGTTCACACAAAATTGGATGAAATATCAGACATTTAAAAGTTCAACACGGTAGTTGGAGCTTATTAGTATTTTCGTGTTGCAACCAAACACTGTTCCTTGACATTTTAAAAATAAATACCTTCCTTCTAGATGAATAAAAAATAATTAACTATTCTTCACAAATCTAGTTATTCGTTGCTGAAATATTGTCTTTATCATCCTTTAATGTATGTCCAAGACTTCATTTCTTCATCTAACGTGTCATCAACCCAGTCAGCATGTTCAAACTGATTGTGCAATTCGCTTTAAGTATCACCTGTATCTGACCAAACAGAAGCGTATCGATGCAGAAATTCTCTCATTTGTTGAAGATGTGCAACTTCGATTTCCTTTTACAAGGTAAAAAAAACAAGAATTGCCATGGGGATGAGTTATTGGAATTATAGGTTAATAAATAAACAGACTGAATAGTAAACACAAAAGAATAAGCTATTTCAAAATTGAACTGCTACCTAAAGTGTTCTACTATCGATCCTTTTCTCCTTGGTTGAGGACTAATTGTAGTCCCATGCTGTTCCCGAGACAGTTTCATTAACAGTTGGATTCTTAGTACCAGTTTCTTTGATAAGTCAGAACACTCGTCTACTATTACGTATCACTGCTGCCTTTTCCATTGCTCTTGCTGTCGCTGCCCACCGCTCTTCGCGATCATTGTGTAGGCTTGTTATCAGTCTGCGCTTAAGCTGACTACGCTTCTCATCGTGTTCAGAGTCAGATGAGATGAGTTTCCGAGCATCTATCACAGTTCAGCAGACGCTACAGAGATCAATGGCTTCTCCCTAACCTTGTGGTTTACCTTACTAGTAGATATCACTGCTGTTTCCACAGCTTTCCGGATATTGTTAGAATCTGCCTCGGGGTGGGAATCTCGTACATGACTGCCTAACTGCTTTTCTAATTGCTCCTGAAGTATATTCTTGGCTGTGCTACGATTAAGTAGAACCCTAAGGGGTTTACTTGTTGTGTCTTTCAAACCACTACTAACTAAACTGTTAATAAACGGTTTCTTAACAATTACCTCTACGTACTTTTTATTATAAAGCTTCAATTAAACGTTTTTGTGAGTACTTACTGACCCGTTTAATCGAACAGCGCACAAGCAACTATCTACTGGGGTCCAGTCTAAGGGAGTTAGTTCTGCCCCAGGACCTAATACTATACCTAAACCAGCGAGGTCACAGGAAGCAGCATCCGGACTTCCAGATACATGGTGAGGTCAAATAAATGACACCACTTGGATCCTGTATGAGCGTTTCGGAGATGCAGCATACATCGTTGAAAAAACATTCCAGAACCCTGTTGACCTATTTGACACAATGTCCGGACATTAAAAGCTCCAACATATAGTTTAGAGTGGGGTTTTTGCGCTGTGGTAAGGTAATCTGATGTTATAGCGTCATGCTGTCACACTGCTCTGCGATTACGCTCTTAGACCCTAAGTTGCTGCTTTCACTCCCACTGTTCTTCATTCCACCTGCCCATGATGGCAGGAACTATAGTAACACGTGTTCCAGCGAACACGGCTCGGTTCGGTCATCATGATTGGAAGGCCTAACCACCTCGCCAGGGTGGCAGCAGTCAGGAATATAGAGGATCGATAATATGCTTGATTGGTGATTCGGATTTCGAGAGTTGAGTGATCTAACTGAGATGATGCCTCTCAATGCGTGTCCAAAGGTGATACGATGCGGATGTGTGACCGAGCGCCTTCGGCTAGGATAAGCCCGATATGACTAGTGAGGTCGGAAGACTTACAGAACTATTTGTTGTGGGGATTTATTTACCACTACGGCTCATTCCCCCTCAATCAAGTTGGTTAGTGATGACCAGCCAGAAGTAAAAAGTCGAAATGCATGATTTCGATAAACAATCATCTGACAGCTCGGGTTGTTCAGCAGCATCTATTCGCCTTTTCTTATTCAAAGGGTCCATGTTGTACATACTCACAGTATATAAAAAATGTATAATCATAAGTAATTTTTTCGTGTTCATCTTTTTCAGCCGTCCTGGAAAGGAGGGAAAGTGAGTAAAAGTGCATGTCGAAATGCTTCGGTGGTTATACAAGTGAGCTAATAGTACGGAAATGAAACTGGTACTTGTTAGTTTACGTACGTGCCACAGCAGTAGAAATAACACAAACTCTTTGATTTTGAGTTTTGAGAAAAGAGCGCACATATGTGTAGACATAATAAAGTTACTTTCACCTGTTTCATTTGAATGAGATAAATAAGCGTACAAAACAGTTAAAAAAAGGTAGGGAAAGAATATAGGGAGAGATGGGCTTTTAGGATATCTCACAAGCAGCAATAGTTAAGATTCTCCAAGAATCTTACAAATCTTCGAGAGCGCATTGTTCTAGGTCGATTAATGTTGTGATTATGGGATAAAACTGAATTGCCACCATAGGCCATTCTTGTAGATAGAAGTCTGAAACCCGGCCGGTTAGAATTTAACGGAACGCTTAAAGCTGTACGGTAAGAACAGGAATCGACTGCAAATAAATTAATTGGTTTGTCCTTTCTCGTGAAAAAATATTGGATAATGATCCTGGAGGAATAACACTGACAGAAAAAGTAGTAAAGTCCAGCGCTGGGACGATAATAGAAAATGCGGTAGTTCGAGTGAGCTCCTACACAGAAGTCATTTTGAGAAAGAATTACTTAAAAATTAAGCTGATGCGGAAAATGGGCAACCATTCACGAAATGAAAAATCGAAGCTAACATCGGAAAGAAACACATTTATAAAAGTAATTGATGACAAAAATGTTGCTTCATTAATGATTTGAGTAATCATTATAATTACGGTTGATGCAGCTACTGAATAGTCATCCTAGTAATTTTCACTGTCGACTTGAAGCAAAGTATTCTAATACTGATCTGGCAGTAACATGAATTATTAAACCTACGCTATGTACAATGGTCTAACAGCTACACAATAATATTAAACTGTTCTATTAAAGACGATGGAAGACGTACTAAAATGAAGGATTGTGTAGGTGAAAGTTTATTTTCGAAGCAGAGGAAGTATCATTTCATTAGGAAAGAAATAGTGATCATAAGTTGTACAAATCAAAAACATCCGATGCAGATATAATTATTACACGTACGAAACCAAACGGCAGAATGGAATTGAGTAACCTATTGAGATAACAAGATTTACTTAATTTGGATGTTTCTACTTATTGAACAAAGTTGTTTTAATAGACACTTTAACCTGGTTTGTCCGTTATTTATACTATTAATTCTTATTTTCCATCCTGCCTTTTACTAAAGGTTTAGTCTTCTTCATTTGAGATCCTAAGTATTCAGGTCGCACATAGATTTTGTCGTTAAATTCTTTAATAGAACAGATTCTTGTTATTTCACAATATAAGAAATGTAGGTTAATTGTTTTTTCAGTCAGAAGGATGGTCACTCGTCCAGCTTGAGCGTTTATGTGGTATTCTCGTGTTTAAAACTCGTAGGACTAGTAAACATTGCATGTAAAACCGAGTTTACGTTAACAGATGTATTGCTGCAACAGATCACAAGCATTATTCACGAGAAATAGACTACCTCAAAGAAGTAGTAGCAGAACATTTCGATCCTTTTATTATGGTTGATAGTTAATAAAACTGTTAGTCGTTAACACCACAAATTTGAAAACAGCCATATTTTTAAGATTTTGCTAATATATATAGTGACACCTTAATAATTCGGTGATTACTCTATAATGCTCGAACTATTTAATTGTCTCTAATGGAGATATTAACTCCAGCTGAAGCACATCTATGGTTACTGCTGGTCCCATGCCAAGGTAAGGAAGGAGGGTTGGACGTAGCGCTAGTCATCCCATCCTGCGGAAAAGCTAATCCGAGAAAATTTAAGCCATCAAAAATCTACTCAGGGAGTTAAAGGCTTTTTTTACTTAAAATAGCTAGAGTGTCTCATGATGAGAGCCGATTTCTTTCGGAAGTCACCCGAACCGAAGCTGCTACCTTGACGTGATGGTCGGGCTTGCCTATCGTCATGACCTAACCGAGCTATATTGGCTGGAACTTATGTTCCTGCAGGTCCTACCATGCCAGGCAGGTCGATTGGAGAACGATCAGACTAAAAGCAGCTACACAAGGTCTGAGGGCGAAGTCGTACTGCTGACTGCAGAGGGCTGTGACAACAGTAAGGTGTTTCCCTCGGATAACCAGCATCTGCAGCGATGCTGCCTTCTCACAAGGAAGGAAGGGTTAGAAAAGGTCGACCCTAAAAATGTCACACCTCACCCTACCTCACGGATTTCCGTCTCCGGCGGTAAGGGTGCCCACTAAGGGCTTTTAAGAGAGGAGCTAATACTAAAAATACCTTTCATCAAAAGGTCGTGCGTGACCGGCCTCAAGCAGTTGTCCCTTGTGCTCTGCGGTCACGCTCCCAGGTCTCTAAGACCAACACTAATCTATCTTCCTTTTCAGGTCCCTCAAGAAACAACCTTCCACGGTGTGGGCAGCTGGGAAGTGACAACCACCCTCATACCTGTAACAGCACACAAGACCAGATTGGTCAAAATCAAATCCTTCCTACACCCTCTAGTACCTCTCTTATCTCCACGACTAACTCTTCTCACACTCATTTAGCTAATGCAAACGATACGAGTTCACGAAACGTCGTTCCTGGTCTCCTTAAACCCCGCTCTGGAGCATTTAATGTACGAACATTGTGTCAAATAGGGCAACAGGCATCATTAGCGAGACTTTAGAATCTCGTGCCATCGATGTATGCTGCGTCTCGGAAATGCGCATACAGTATCCTAGTAAAATTAATAATCTGATTTCACCTTATCAAAATAAAGAAGCAGCTCGATTTACCCTTCGTGTATCTGGTAGCCCTGATGCTGTTTCCAGAGGTCTCGCTGGTATAGCATTGAGTCGTAGGGCAGAACAATCTCTCCTTGAATGGATCCCAGTAGATAGTCGCTTGTGCACTGTCCGACTAAACGGGACAGTGAGGATTCGCAAAGATAGGGACACTCGCCGTTGCCTCTTCATCGTATCTGCCTATGCTCCCACTGACTGCAGTTCAGACCATGTAGAAGATGAGTTCTACAGAAAGCTTTCGGACCTCCTCCGAATAGTTAAGCGCTCTGATATAGTTATAATGGCTGGTGACTTCAATGCTCAAGTAGGTAGAATAAGTGAAAAGGAAAGACACCTAGGTGGAGGTTATGGTGTCGCGGCTCAAAGAACAGACAATGGCGATCGTCTGTTGCAACTGTGCACAGATAACCGCCTATTTCTAGCAAACACTAATTTTAAGCATAAGGAAAAACATCTCAGCTCGGATACAGAAAGCTCGAATGGCTTTTGCCAACCTGCGTCACTTATGGCGTAGGCGTGATATCCGTTCGCTAACCAATGGACCGGTGTACTGCGCAGCAGTTCGCTCCGTGCTCCTATATGGTTGTGAAACATGGCAGTTAAGAGTAGAAGATGTTCGTAGGTTACTAGTTTTCGACCATAGATGTTTAAGAAGCATTGCTCGTACATCGTGGGACAACCGTACAAGCAATGCTGTCGTTAGGAAATGAGTACTAGGTGAGGATGGCAAATCAATAGATGAAGTAGTGAAACTTCATCAGCTGAGGTGGTTGGGACATGTGTTACGTATGGCTAACCAACGACTGCCTCGACGAGCTATGTTTTGCAGTGTAGGAATAGGTTGGAAGAAAGCTAGGGGCGGCCAGACCAAAACATGGCCGAAATCCATGAAGTCACTGACAAGTGAACTGAGTCGTGTTGGTAGATGTAGACTACCTGGTTGGGGTCCGCGAGACGAAAGTCACCAATGGTTAGAGACCTTGAACGACATGGCTCAAAATCGTTTGCAATGGCGCAAGTGCATCCATTCGTTGAGCTCTCTAAAATCCTAATCTTCTGAATTCGTCAGCTCATCTACCTTTGTCTTTCTAACCTTATTTCACCTAATTATACTTCTTTAATAATATATTCTAACCCTAATCTCTCCGATTACTTCTAATACTTTTATACTTCTACTACTATGGGATTTGAATTGACAATTACGTCTCTCTGCTAATGTGGTATGGCAACTTGAACTGCTGTACTTACGTACAAAGTTCTACGTTGTTGTTGATGATGATAATGATGAGTTGCCATTCTACACTAGCACAGAGAGATGGGACTGTCAATTCAAATTTCATAGTAGCAGAGGTTGTGATAGTATCAGCGGTAATAGAAGAGATTAGGGATCGAACATATGACACAAATCCTCCTGTGGTGAACCAATTCAAGATTGCATCCTAGTATATATATATATTAGTCAAGTGTATTTAAAATAAATGATAAGCATATGTATGAAATCACCATCAACATACGTCATGACTTACTTGAGAGAATCAAAGTTTGTAAATTTCGCAACATTTTATTGCATAATAATCCTTGATAATTTAGCAGATTGTCTTCCTGAGTTCGATTGTATTTAGTTATGTAAAGACTAATAAATTGGTTTATTGTTGTTCTAAAAAACAGTTCAAGCGATTCTTCTATTCAAATTGTAAGCTAGTTTCATAGTTAACCGCGATAATTAAACATAATTTGTGTAGTTTAATATAAGCACCAGAAATAATAATCTCTTTGGATACCTTTTATTTTCTGCTTAAGTAAAGATAATTCCATCAAATCTGATTCAGATTATATCGCCACCGATTTCGAAAACCTCATTTGGTTTACAAACTCTGGCAGCATTTGAACCCAACATATCATGTACCCATTGTTCCCAAGGAACGATAATTTGTTCCGGAGGTACTAGTATACGTGCTGATGCATGTGAATCTTTAGGGTACCATATTAATGATTGAGCAGCATTGCAATGAGGTGGGAATGCTACAGATATAGGTAATCGGTAAGGTTTATCCGAGTTCGTTAAAATAACTCCATTATGTTGTAGATCATAAATTTTGCGTATGCGACTGCCTAAAGGCATAAATGGATCAATTTTTATGCGTAAATCATATTCCCAACGTATTTTTTCAAATACAGTAATCTCATCTTTACGTGAAAACTTTTTTCCATATTTGATAGCCAGTAACCAAATTAGAAATTTTTGTTGTCTAGTAATCTCAGTTAGTCGTACTCCACCAGAAAAGGGTAGCTCCCAGACAACAGAGGGATGAAAATAATCTTTCATATGTAAGTTTAGGGTTGCTTTTTTTAATGGACCTTTTTTAATATTACATAAGCTTTGATATACATCATAAAATGGATATTGACAACCATCGCTATCATTGATGAATTCTCGTAGACCACTTTTTAATGGATGAAATTCCCAGAGTGATTTACCAACTCCTTCATAATCATTAGCTAAATACATGTAATCACAGGCTTGAACAAGACCAATTGTCCAATCATGATCAGATATACATGTAGGAATATCTATCTCAACTTTACAGTGAAATGTTTGAGTTTTATAATAAAGCTTCGAATCGGTCTCTTCGGTTTTTGTGCTTGTTGTATCGTCATAGTAAGCTCGAATCCCTCTGATATGAAATTTATCTATGGTTAATTTGTCCATCTAACAGAGTGAGCACAGATTTCCTCCTTTTTACTGTTGGCTTGTAGAAAGTTAGTCAAAATTGATATCCGAAAATAATAGAAAATATCCAATTCTAAATGCATTCCATATACCCGAAAATTATTTTTTAACTGATTCGGAAAAGACATCCAAAATGTGGTTGAAAACTTTCAGATACTACTTTCTTGCTAGTGAATGTCAGTCTGATAATTTCAAAATAATTGGAAATCGATAATACGACATGGATCAACACGATTAGGAAGAAAATGTATAAAAACTAATGTAGTGTGAATTGATGAAAATTCTTAGTAAGAGTTGCATTTAATTGAGGTGTACTATCAGTTAGAATGGCAAAAAAGATTTTGATCATACTTCGAAGCTTATGACCATCACTGAAAAGGATCAGTTCACAGAAAAAGTGAAAGATTTTCTCTGCAGATAAGCTACATAACAGCCGATATAACGACAGATGTTTTGAAAGGAAACCAAGATATAACAAGCTAAATGACTAACTACAAAGCAAGTAGTAACACAATGTGTTATGTTTGCAAACCGTTCCTTGAAAACAACTACGGAATACGGCTTACTGAAGTTGTAAAAACTTGAAAAGAAATTCATCGATAACCTCAGTCATTTATTTTCTTATTATCGATCGGACAATGAACCTCGTAAAAAGACAATTACATGATTGTTCCGGGTGGTGCTGAAACAATTCATCTAGTGAGCGATGATGCAGACCAAAGTGCTTGAAGAATTATCAAGCATTCAATAAGTGCTTAATCAGGGTACCTTTTTATACACTCGTTTACGGGTTTATTAACGATATATGCACTAAAACACAAACTTGACTGTGAACAAAGCAGAATAGTAGAAATACTTGCGATTCATTTAATCACGTTAGAACACCACGCTAAAACGAAAGGAGTATTAAAGTTCGTGTCGATGCTTAAACACTGACAGTTGCAATAGACACCATTTAGTCACTCGACCGTAGCTGCTACCTTAATGTGGTGGTCGGGCTTGCCTATCGTGATGACCCAACCGAGCTATATTGGCTGGAGCACATGTTCATGCAGGTTCTACCATATCGGGCAGGTCGATTGGAGAACAGTGAAACTAAAAGAAGCTACTCAAGTCCTGACGGCGAAGTCTTACTGTTGACTGTAGAGCGGTGGGACAGCAGGAAACATAATCCCTTATATCCTGAAACCCCTTTCTAAACTACATGTTGGAGCTTTTAATGTCCAGACATTGTGTCGAATAGGACAACAGGGTCCTAGAATCTCTTTTCAACAATGTATGATGCATCTCCGAAACGCTCATACAGGATCCAAGTGATATCATTTATTTGACCTCACCTTGTATCTGGAAGTCCGGATGCTGTTTCCTGTGACCTCGCTGGTTTAGGTATAGTATTAGGTCCTAACGCAGAAAAAGCTCCTTTAGACTGCAAACCTTGACTATAAGCACAAAGAAAAACATCTCTTAACCTGGCGACCCCCAAAGTTGGACCCTACTGGATCACCTCGCTATCAACCACCGATGGGGTGCCTTAATAGAAGACTGTTGCTCTATCTGGGGTATAGTTTTTCATTCTGACCATGCACTAGTCTGAGCAAGTATGTGTGCGACTTAATGGGTGTAGGAAAGAAATAAAGGTATAAATATTCATTCATAATGCACGTTTTTCCCAACAAAAATGCTATCCTTGAATGAGTAAAGCCTCAATGATAAGTGCTGCAATTCAAGTTCAATTTTTAGGGAAAAAAGTTTAATTGAAGCTTTATAATAAAAAGTACGTAGAGGTAATTGTTAAGAAACCGTTTATTAACAGTTTAGTTAGTAGTGGTTTGAAAGACACAACAAGTAAACCCCTTAGGGTTCTACTTAATCGTAGCATAGCCAAGAATATACTTCAGGAGCAATTAGAAAAGCAGTTAGGCAGTCATGTACGAGATTCCCACCCCGAGGCAGATTCTAACAATATCCGGAAAGCTGTGGAAACAGCAGTGATATCTACTAGTAAGGTAAACCACAAGGTTAGGGAGAAGCCATTGATCTCTGTAGCGTCTGCTGAACTGTGATAGATGCTCGGAAACTCATCTCATCTGACTCTGAACACGATGAGAAGCGTAGTCAGCTTAAGCGCAGATTGATAACAAGCCTACACAATGATCGCGAAGAGCGGTGGGCAGCGACAGCAAGAGCAATGGAAAAGGCAGCGACGATACGTAACAGTAGAGGACTGTGGTGCTCCTAAATGCTCTAATAATGCTGTCTAAACTGCAACAAATTTCTGGTTTATGAAAAATATGCCCCAATGTTTTAATTCTACCTTTAAATGAGGTAGCTGTGATGTACTCTCTATATAACAGCTAAGTAATATTGATAATGGCAATGTCCTAACCATCTTAACTGATGAAGTTTTAATACTTCATCTATTGACCTGCCATCCTTACCCACTATCCATTTCCTAACAATAGCATTGCTTATTAGGTTATCCCACGATACGCGAGCAATACTTCCAAGACATCTATAATCGAATGCTGATAATCTACGAATATCCTTAGCACTTACTCACGGAGCGAACTGCTGTTCAGGACACTCATCCTTTGGTTAGCAAACGGATATCTCGCCTATGCCATAAGTGACGCAAGTTGGCAGAAGTCAATCGAGCCTTCTTTATGCGTGCAGACATTTCGCAAGTCATCAGACCATTAGCACTGATGAGATTCTCCAGATAAGCGAAGCTGCCAACACACTCAAATACTTGACTCCTTATCATTAATTCAGGTGCTGACGCAAGCCAATACTGAAGAAAATTTTCGCATTGTGAGGGGGAAAAACTGCATCCCGAATATGTTTGTGTTGTTGTCAGCGTCTTCACTGAATAGAACTATTTCATCGGCATATTCTAAGTCAACCATTGAATCTCCTGGTAGAATTTCCACTCCTGAAAAGTCAGACGAAGATTATGTTATATCTGGAAGCAAGTCTATGACAAAAGCAAACAAGGATGGAGAAGGTCGGTATCCTTGACGAACAAAACTTGAAGTAATCGATTCCTACGAAAGTACGAAATAAGTTCTAACTCGACCTGTAGTGTTTGAGTAGAGAACGTGCATAAGATTGATGTACTTCTCTCGAAGGCCACTGCTATTTCAGTAAGATAAAACTCATAAGTTCTTTTCGATTCGCTAGCTAACTAGAAGTTATGGGCTTTTCTGGAAAATATGTTTTTACTTTAAGATTGCATAATTCTGTCTGCCTGGCAATTCTAGTACAAGTTTTTCCGAAGACCTTTGTAAGGTGACGTGACACAGTAGTTTATCAATTCAAGACAATCTGAAAACGAGTATGAAGCTCCTCAAATTTGAATCAAAAGTGCATCACTAGGATCGAACATTTATTTATCTAGTAAGCACAAATAAAATGCGTCATCGATTAAGCGATGAATTCTTTGTCGAATCAAATTCATTTAACGCATGACGAAAACAGAATGTTTTTTATTTTAATTTGAAACGAATATCATAATTGGTACAGTTTGTATGAATGATGATTTTCTTCTAAACAAGAAGATACTAAAGGCATTGAAAAAAAAACCATTTGAACAACAAACGGATGAGAAAACATGTGCGTGTATAGTATGGAATAAAGAACATATACAAATGCACACAGAATAGAATTTAAGTATGAATAATTGTTTTGTTTCATAGTCATCTCATTTAACATTATATCAAAATTTGATTAGTTCATCAACAAAAAGAAAAGGAAGCTTGTTTAAACAACGTGAACAATAAATAAACATGCATAACATTTTCAAATCGACATTGAATATCAAATAATAAAGAATATTAGTTATAACGGGGAAAGTGCATACAAAGAGAGACATACAAAAAATAATTACATAACGAAACCAAGTATATAAGCATGTGTGTATAATATATACTTGATAATAGATAGGTAAACTTTAGTGTATAACATAAAACTATAGAATTTTTGATAAACGGAGATATCATTATCACAGTTGTTCGCTTGCTTTTAAAGCTGCAATGAACTCTTCTAATTTCTCTTGAATATGTCTTGTTCGACCTATTAGAAATAAATAAATGATAACAATATGCATAATTACAACAGGATAATGTGGCAAAAACAAAATTCACTACTTTGTCCTTATTAATAAACAAAACTACACGTATAATATGAGTGGTGAAAGTCTATCTTGTTTAATAAGCTCACTTATTGAATTAATCTATGCAGATAATTTTTTTTTCAGTGCACTTATGATTTGGTCAAATTTTAGCCTTGATGAGTATGCTGGGGTGTATAAGAGTCCGTGACTATTTTAAAATAGTCCCATTATCGATTAAACAGCTCATTTTTGCAAGATTCAAAACAATTTATACATCGACAATCGGCACTAGCTAACTAACACATCCTACTAACTGTTTAGCCAGATCTATATGATATCTAAAAAAATTATTTCAGTCTATACAGTTATGACTAAAACTAATTACTAATGAACAGAGTGCTTTGAAGTTGTTACTACTTTTCTTATCATTTCTTTACCGATTAGGTTTATGTGATAAAAAAGAGTATAAGTATTATATCATGCTGGCAGCTACGATTAGTATATTATATTCAATGAAGAATAGTGCTTTTTTAGTTAGACCATTCAACTTTAAATCCTAAAACCAGAAGTTAGAACTCCGCTTTGCATAGAATTCGAAAGCTGATAATTTCACTAACTGTCATTAGAAACATGTGACCTAGACCACAGTAAACTATAATGTACAAGGTCGCACTATGAAAACATACTATTATACATTCCTATACATACTCTTTATCATATGAAGGAGAAAACAAACGATTTGGCATCATTATCATTCTACTTACTGAAGTACATTAAACCCAGAAATATAATACTTATACAAATGGAAAGATTTTACACAAATTTGTCGAAAGATAATTTGCGCTCTTCCACCCAGGAAATCATATCCCAACTGCACACAAACATCCTCATATTACTTCCAAGGATTCTGGTTTGTGATGTTATGACAGTAAACATTTTAAGTATACAAGGATGGTATAACAAACTCTCTGACTTACTTAGATCTTCAGCTAACTGTACACGTCTTCCAGTGATAAGCTTCTTTACGCGCATAGGATCGTTAGAAAACTCATTTAATACTTGCTTCACATAATGTTCCAAACGACGTGCTAGTTACAAATAGTGTGTGGAGGAGGAGGGTTCATTAAAGATAGGTTACTAATGACTAGTAAAAAAGGTTATATCTACTTGATGATTAAAACCGTTAAATCACTAGAATATTAAAAACAAATAGATTAAATCAAATAAACCCATGAGTATCGATCAAGAAATGACATCAAATATTTTATAACGGATACAATGCTCATATTACTGGTGGCCTGCTTTAATATCTGGGTTACTTGTTTATTAACTTCAAAATTTTTTCAACAAACTACCTCTTTTTGTGTGTTGACACGTTAATTAAGTCTCTGCATAGTATAATCTATTCAGGCGCGTATATAAAAATTTTACAAGCTCTCACTTCACAATGTTCGAAAATGTAAAATTTCAGAGGCTGCCAATCTGCTGAGAAAAGAATGAACGTTAATCAAATGTCCATTCTTGAACTGTTTACATCCAACTACCATTCAATAGTTGTTGTGTAAAGGAAACTTGTTGAAATATTTGGTTTTGAGAATTTCATATTTTCTTAAACATAAATAATGAATAAAGCTATGATACTTGATATTTACCATTTAAACCAATTTTACCAAATTCTGAAAAGAACTGGTGGAGTACGAAATCGAGCCGTTCAGGAGTAATAACTATTGACTCATCGATCTTACTAAATGAGAATATCATAATATTATATGATTAAAGATGGATAGATTGGATCGTTAGGATTCAGTACAGTTTTTGATGAATTCGAAAGACCTACAAGTCTTTAGCTTAGTTCCGTATGTAAACATAGATTTTCGTTGTCGAGGGATCCGCAAATAGAGTGAGAAAGTTTTTCGCAATAATTAACTTTTAATGGTTCTTCAACTAAGGGTTTGTAATGAAAACAGTCTTCCAAATGAACAGAAATTTTCTGAACACCATCTCAGTGAATATACTAGAGTTTAGAAAAATATTAAGACAATAGTGTCTTCATCATAGTGAAGCGTACGTTATACCAATTAATTAGTTTGAATATACCTTTAATATAGGCTGAGATATTCAGTCTTTAGGTAATAAAACTTTGAAAAGTTAAAATAACTGATCCTTATCACTAAGGAGCTATCATAATCTATCAGGTAACACTTTGTATAATAGTTATATTTTACATAACATTATAAACGTAAGTGCCAGACACTTGCGAAATTAAGCATAAGCCAGCATATCGCATAGACTAAGTATTGTATATTAATTAACAAAAAAGAATCAGATCAGAGATTATCGTTATTTGTTTATATTTAGGTGATTCTGTGATAGAACTTACCAAGACTGACCATTGTACAAACTATCTGAGATCGCTCGGTAACTTAGAACTCAACATACATCTGGTGAATATGCATATAACCCAAACATTAGCACAAATTTAACTGTTTGTTGGATATTATGAGAGAGTTTTTAGAATTTTAGAGGAACTTTTATTACTAATCTTTTGCACCCCCAAATAACATTGAAACTTTCAGATTGTTTGCTTATCGTTCAACCGCTGTAAAGTATATCCAAATAGGAATTACGTAACGTGCATAGCACGAGAAGTAACAAGCACTAGCTTCAATCATTTATCGAACCGTATTCCCAACATGCATACACAATATGGAGGGATTTTGCGGGCCGGTGTAGAATCCTTTTGAATGTTTTGTTTTTTGGAAAATCCCTCCATGTTTACATATTTTTGTTATGACATGACGGACTTTTTCTGTTGACATTTTTGGTATTTTATTTGATTCCAATTTCAGATTTATCATTGTATATTGTTATTATTTCTATATTTTGTACTTATATTGAAGTTTTTATGTTTGCTTCTGAACTGTACATATGTTGTTTAAATTTGATAAAATATGGCTACCGCCACATTTTTGGATTGATATCGTGCAGTATAGGAGTTCACCTAGACTTCGGAACCTCGATACTCTTTCAGAGTAATTTTGAATTGGAAGGCATAAAATTTGTTAGGTATTGTTTGTATTTCCATTTATTATCTATTAATAGACCATTTTCCCCTAGAATTATTGTGTTTTTATATTATAAATCGGGAAGTGCGTCCGACATACGTCTATTGGAATCGAATTGAACTGCCACGGTAGAAAATCCAATTGCAATGATAAGATGTAAATTTATTCAGAGTTTGAAAAATCTTTTTTCCGTAACACCTATCTAGTTGAGAACAAGAAAGCCACGTTAAACCAGGAATCAGAAATGGAAAATATCATAGGTGTAATTGAACGGCTGTCCGGATGTCGAGAAGTGATTGATTAAAGCTGGTTAGTTAATTCGAGAAGACTCTTGGTGAACCATACCAGGCGGTGATCCGATGCGAGTGCTAAACCGAGCGTCTTCAGCTTGTGCATGTGCAGTGGAACCAATGAAGTCAGCATTGCTTTCTCAGACTTACAGAACCTTTTATTTTGGAGACTTATTTACCACCACCCACCATTCAATATCTAATAACTTTTTCACGAGCTAGTGTAAACTAATTGATTTCTTCGCGCTCGATTCTTGTTCCTTCGGTACGTTTCCAGGTGTTCGGTAGTGTCCAATGGATGAAGGTCTAGCCACTCGAATATCTAATTCTGGTCAGTTGGCAGTTGGTTGTGAGTTTGTATATCTCAGGATTTAAATGAAAACGTTTGTTTCAGGGCGGCAGGGTTTCTGGATAACAGCAGCCGTCACATTACTAGGCCGGAAATCAGTTAGTTGCAATGTGGAGAGTAATATGGATAATAAGGATAAAATTCTAATGATAATATGAATAAAATTTCAGAAGTGAGTATTATAAATTTGAATTTAGTTTATTAATTGGTAGTGAAGATTGTGAGAGAGGACCGTAATGTAAGCAATGGGGTGGTAACAGAGATGAGAGGCGATAGATTAAATAAGTGATCTGAGTTGGCAATGATAACGACTTGCAGGTCTCAAGATGTGCATCATGAACAGCTTGTCCAAGAGGGAGATGATAATCCGTATGTGAGTACGTGATTATCAAGTCTCTTGTTAAAGCAGTCTACTGAGGGGGCTGCGATCACCTTGGCTGGGGGAGCATTCCAAGTTGCGAAGACTCGCAATGAGAAAACGTGTGCACGAATCTGAGTATTCGCTCTTTGATGTGCAATCTTTCGAGGATTTCCTCGAGGGAAGTAGTGGTGATGCATCGGTAAGGTGCACATATTGGGATAGCTTGGCGTGCTTAATATGTTGTACGCCATAATCAGATCACCTTTGATTCCCCTGTAGCTCAGTGGAAATAATCCCAAGAGCTGGAGTCTATCGTCGTAGGGTTTATTTTTCAACCCTATCACCCATTTGGTTGCTCGTCTCTGCACTCGATTCAAGAGATTTATGTCTCCTTTAAGCAGAGGGGGTGCAATGACATTATGAAGCTCCAGGTGTGGGCGCGCGTACGTCTTAAATAGGGTCAAAAATAATTGCGGCGTGATAGCACCAAGTTTTCTTCGCATAAAGTGAAGAGTCGCACTTGCCTTGGCTGCGTCCCCTATATATTTCGGGATCGTGTGGAGGCTTTCTTTGGTTATTAAACCAAGATCGCGCTCTGAGGAGACATTAGTGAGCGGACTTTCATTGAGAGTGTAGGTGGTTTGCGTCATATGAGGCAGGAAATGCATGACGTGGTACTTCGGTTGGCTGAGTTTTAAACCGTTTTTCACTGCCCATTTCTCAATGGATGTAAGGTCCTTTTGAAGCTCAGTCGAATACTCTTCGCTTCTAATGGACCTCAAGATCTTTGCATAGTCTCAGTAGATCAATGCCGGCGAGCTAACTCAGCCTAATAGGTCGTTAATATATACCAAGAAGGGAAGTGGGCCTAAGATGGTCCCCTGAGAAACTCCCGATATGGATACTCGCCAGCTCGCGTGCACTCTATCAACCTTGGTGCGAAACTTCCTATTCTCAAGGTCGTTTCTGAGTCAAGATAGGAGTGGATCGGTGCAGCCCATTTCCACAACCTTTTCGATTAGGCTTTTGCAAAGTCGAAAAATATTACTTGCACCGGTATTTTACGGTTCAAACAGGATGTCCAACTATCCCATGCAATGACAAGATTAGATGCACACGACATGCCTTTCCGAAACCCGTGTTGAGTATTTTATTCTTATCCATCTACTTCCACATTCGTTCTTCCACCAGCACTTCCATTACCTATGATAGTATTGAT
Organism: Schistosoma turkestanicum; assembly: GCA_944470395.2. Taxonomy (NCBI): domain Eukaryota; kingdom Metazoa; phylum Platyhelminthes; class Trematoda; order Strigeidida; family Schistosomatidae; genus Schistosoma; species Schistosoma turkestanicum. The sequence continues at coordinate 56,595,637 of OX103971.1, forward strand.
AGTAATGCGACCGGTCTGTAACAGGCTGGATCATTCCGATCTCATCCTTTGAAGATTGGAGAGAGAGTAGCTTGTTTCCATTCAGCTGGGAGTTGGTGTGATTCCAGTGAATGCCTGAACAGGTAACGTATCGGTGAACAGAGGACTTCTGCACATTGTTTCAAGATGATGAGGCGAATTTTGTCACAACCTGGTGACTTACCTAGGCATGAGGATTTTAGTCTCCTTAGTACTAAGTCAGGATTGATACGGATGTTCCCTAAGCCGTCAGCTGGCAATGGGTTGGCGTAGTACTCTGAACATGTGGGCGCCTGGATTAATTGATGAGAGAAGTTAGTGTTGAAGATCTCGTCCATCTCTAGGCTGGTGAGGTCTTCACGTTTGGTCCTTTGAGAGAACATAACCCTTGATTAGTAGGTTTTCAATTGGACATGAACCTAAACAGATGTTTCGGGTTTGCCTGTATTTTGGCTGCTAGCTTCATCTGAAATTGTCTCCTATCACTTCGAACTTTGGTATTGCATCGCCTGTAGCAAGCGTTCAGTTCCGCGCCAAAAGGAGGTTCTTCTGTTCCCGGGTGTGTGGTGTGACTGAGGTACATTGTCTACGACAGCGTTTTGGATGGTAACTCTCGCTATTTGCCAGTGATCATCTATTGTCAGCCTCCACCACTCCCGTGGCCACGGGGCATGTAGGAGGACCTCTCTCATACGTGTATAGTTTGCCCTAGTGTAGCGAAGATAGAGCTCGTTATCGTCCTGTGTGGGTTTCGTTTATGAACATGTTAAACAAGACTGTGCCATGGTCACTACTACCTACTGGTGAATCCAGGTGAACATCCTTAACCAGGGGCTGGTAATTTATTAACAGATAATCCAGGTTTGAGGACTTTTCCTCTTCAGTCTATCTAGAGGCACTGCATACGTGCTCAGTCAGCCCAAAGCTTCTAATGGCTGTACAAAGTTGTCTTTGGAACCAACCAGTGCGAGTTATACTCTGACTGCTGAGATTTAGAGAGTATTTGATCGAATCCTAGGAGTGACAGTTGCAGTATTACCTCAATCAGATAAAAGCAACCGCAGCTCCATCAGAGAATAGCACCACCAGTATTTACCCCATCCCATGATTTACTGTCTCCACTGTTGTTCTTACACTTTGGTCTTCCAACACAGTCTGCATCACTAATTAGTTAGTTTTTTACTTCAATCTTGAAAAAGTCATCTTCTCAGCATTTCAGTTTCCTCTCATTAACTTTCTCTTTACAGACAACCAACCACCTACCTGGTAATATGACCTCTTCAGGTGTCTAGAAACACTACCACCCAGAGATAAACACAAAATCGAATTACAATACATACAAATCTATAAATACCAAACTTACTAGAATAAGTGCTGTCGGGTGACTAGACTGCAGAGCATTGGAAGTTACCAAATGCCGTAGCGAAAGAAAATGACGAGAGCCTTTCACAAAGTATTCGATACATTTTATAAGAAGAATGAATTGTACCGAATCAATAGGAAGCCAGAGCAAAGAGGTAAATAGGTTTATACTAGCTCGTGAAAAATATATTGCATATTAGATATTGAATATTTGTTCTAGGTTAGAGTTCAATATGATAGTAGAGGCGCTAAACATAGTCATCTAAATTTGGTGATGGAGTCGAATGAGGAATTTGTCGTTGTTGACGAAGAAGATGATAGCCATCGTGACACTGTGGCCCGCCTCGATGTTTTGGTTGACCTGTTCAAACAGACAATCCGTAAACCTAACACTTTATCTAGTTATTTCTTTCAGGCACCCTCAATCAGTCGAGCATCCTGCTAAAGGATGAATTACAAACGGCTATTAGCGTAACACTACAAAGTAGCACACCAGATTATTCGTCGACTGTAGAACACTTAGTGAAACAACTGGATGATATTGTAAGACAACGTTCTCATCATATTTCTAGTCGGTTAGCCCAGATGAAGTGCGTAAAACCTATGTAAGACAACTGTGTTCACGTCTGGTTGCTGTCAATGAAGAGAAGCAAATTGTTATGACAGAGTTAGTAGAGTTAAATAATCAGCTTCGTATAGCGGAAGAAGAGGCTCGCGTACGTAACCGTAGCTCTTAGAGTTCCACTAATTATTTTAACGAACTATCTTATTTTAGAAATGGAAGAAACTCATCGAGCCGATATTAAAAATCGAGACTGAAATCAATAAGCTCAATTCAACACTCCTGTGAGTTTCCCCATCTCTACTTCTCAACACGTAATAAAATTAATTCTTTCAGTTCTAAGGAGGAACCTTTTTCGGACGAAACTGAACCACTTAGCTCTGACACTACGATCGATGGTGTGTGCGACTTTCTTCATTCTATGCACAACAAGATTCAGATCCTGCACGCTAATGCCTGCGCAATGAAAAGTAGGTCTAGCTATTTTGGAGTTGATATTGTCTCGCAAGGTGACAAACCACTCAACTTTCTTTCTTATTCCTTATCATTCATTTTCTTCCGTATGTTTCGGCCATTTATTTGCATATTGTGGAGTCTGCATCCAATTAAACTGTTCAGTGGCAGATAATCATAGAGTTTCACCGGTTTACAATCTGACTCGTATGTAATCTGAAGTTCTTCCTTGTTAGATTCGTTTTAGAGTAGTCTGGATTAAGAGAGTTAGTGTAACATGATTTTCGTTAGCATAAACTTTTACAGCGAAGCTCAACAGTTAACTATAGTTCAGACTCTGAAATACTCATATGGCTACACATATAGTCACTGCCAGAGTAGTTCTACTAGCATATGAACCTATTATTGGTCACCTTTACCACTGAGCAAGCGATGCTGAGGCTAGAAATATGATACTAGATAAGGATAGCAAATCAAGTGGTGAATTAGTGAATCCCCATCAGTTGAGCTGCTTGGGATATTTTTTTATGTGCCGGACCACGGATTACCCCGACAAGCTGTGCTTTATGGTATTGGAGGCTAGAAAAAAGGTACGAGCGGTCGAGCCAAACATAACGCCAGTCTACAACGTCAATGACATTTGGACTGAGTCATGTTGATTAGTCGATTTCTTGGTTAAGGTTGTTTGATAACCGTAACCACCAGTTGAAGACTACGTAACATGGCCAGTTTGTTTGTAGTGGCCCAAATATATTCAAATTCTAAGCTTCTGAGTTCCTGAATTTTTGTTATTATTATAATTCATTAATTTAAATGTTTCTTGATTCTTATTTCCGATCTCTAATCTTTTCCGTTACTATTAGCACTGTTACTACCTCCACTACTCTATGGTTTGATCTGACAACCTCACCTCTGTTAATTGAGGCATGATAACTGGAACTGATGTATGTACGTTCCAGGTTCTACGTTACAGCTCACTGACTGATGAGACTACATCTAACGTTTCATTGCCTTGTCAACTAATCCTCTCGATCAACAGCTTGGAGAGGTTCCCTAAGAAAACCACCTGTTCAATTTGAGCGTTCAGGCGGTATACTAGCCCACAAAGAAATTCATTGGTTTTATATGGCCAGTAAATATTCACGTCTATTTAAAATGTTAAGAAATAGACGGTCAGTCATGTGAAACGTAATGCCTTACACGTGTATCGGTTCAAGCTGCTACACCAGATTATTACAACGAATAAAATTATCAAGAAAAATCCTGCGAAAGAATCAATATTAGTAGAAAATATTAAATGTGTAAAGAAAGAGGCAGAAATTTATGACGGTATTTTGGAACTCGGTAATTAAGATAATTAGTAAGTGCACTACTGTCGTAAACAATTTGGAGCCATCTCTCCTAGTCTTCAACCGTTGTTTACTAACACGAATACTCCAACCATGTTATAAATAAAACCTGACCCGTACCTAGCCGATTAGTACTAGCGGGTAGTTCGAAAAGTGTTCAGAACACTTATGAAAATTTATTAATATACTGATGTTTTTACTGTTCTGATTCCTTTCATTTCAACCCGGTTTTCTCGGAATATAATTACATTCTTATTCAATTCGTGTTCTGATTTTCGCGACTAGTTGAGCAAGGCGCAGCACCTAAAGAACATGAAACAATAAGAATAACTGAGTAGTATAAATAGAGATTTAAGTGTTATTGACAAAGAAAAGGGCAAACGCATTCAGGATGCCTGTATCAGATGACCAGCTTAACTGAATTCTGCAATAGTGGAAGCACAACCTGATGCACAAATGCGGTTGATAGGCACTAACGCAACAACTAAACATTCATCGCACAAGTCCATCTATCCCCGAGATTACAAAAGTAGCAGTCAAAGCCCTAGGCACGGAGGGTAATTCACATCTGTTTTCAATATTTACTAGGTGAGGTCAATTGTACAACCACTTTCCGGTCCTATATCAATGTTCCGAAGGCTCAGTATATGTTAGTGAAAAATAATCCTGAATTCCTAACTGAAGGAGCCTGTTGTCCTATGTACCATAAGCTGCGAACATTAAAAATTTCAACATCTAATTTAGAACGTGACTTTAGGAGACCAGGAACAACTGATTCGTTCATGCTCAGAACAAAACTACTTGTTTTTTTAATTTCCCTACTCCACTTGTTCTATTAAAAACACCAGTTCAATAGATCAGTCTTGTTGATGTTCTCAATAGAATTATATCTCAACAAAAAGCGACTAGAACATCCAAAGTGAGTATTTGCTACTAAAACAAATCATCGTAAAAATGAGTTGAAATTCCATCAGCAATTCCATTCCAGTAATTTACTTTGATAGATTTTCAATTTAATTGATATTAATTTACACATCCTCAACAGTTACATTCTGTGAACTCAATTCTTTAGCATAGCCAGTCAGTCAGTTACAACATACAACTTCGTACGCACGTACATCAGTTTGGGTTACCATACCACTGTTACTTCAAGTTCCATAGTAGTAGCGGTAATAGACGTATCAGCAGTAATCGGAGCGATTAGGGTTCGACGATATTATTGAAAAAGTCGAATTTAGTGAAGTAAATTTGTAAAGATAAGGATGATGAGGAACTCCAAAGGTTAGGATTTGTTTCTTTAGCATAGGGGTGATTTATGAGTGAAGGTTTGATTTTGAGGACCGGATGAAAATTAGGAAGTAATGAGGGAGTTCGATCTTAACCAAGGTGATTTTGAGTGCTGTTCGGGGTGCGACATCAGTTAGCACTTACAGGCTGCTCACATAGTATGAAGATACTTGATACTCCTGGACAGAAAACCGGATTACTTATGGTCTTAGCGACCTAGAAGAGTGTCTTCAAAGTCCAAGTAAAGACTCCTTATGACCGGTCGTACAAGACCTTTTTGAAGAGTTTTTGGTGTGTTAGCTCCGTACTTTAAGTGACCTTGTTTCTAGCTAGGAAGTAAGTTAAGATAAAGTATTACGTTTGTGGAGCTGATTTTTTCCATCCGTTGGAACAAGGTATCATCGTAGATGCTAGTTGTCTAAAGGAAACACGCTATCCGTTTTAAACCTTTATGCAGTTACCTGTACAACTTCGCCATCGGACATCAAGTTTCTGATTTTGTTCTCACCGTTCTCCAACCAGACTACCTATCGTATTGGGACAGAATTTAGGCCATCACAGCAGCCAAACCCAATCATTACTTCGACTTATCAGCTACGGTAGGGAAATCTATAATCTTAACATTATAAGTATCAGATATATCTGGTTTATGAAATTTTTAGTGAGTTTAGCTGTATAACCTTTCTCTGTTAAATTTTAGAAACCGATAAAATTACTTCAGATATATGCACTCAAGTTTGCGTAGTGAACACATCCCAAACTTCCAGTGATAAACACTGTGTCCAACGAGTGGGGAGTCGGACACTGGTGATGCGGTAAGGACGGTGGTGGATTCAGAAGGATGAAGTGCTAGACTCGCTGAAAAATTTGATACTTGTTTACAAGCTGAGGTCCCATTACCGCCTATGGTAAGTTACATAAATAGCCTTAAAATATTACAGTTTTGGCTGTGAAATGCACATCAGCTATCTACCTGATACATTCCTATGCATAATATCATAGTTCGAATATGTTAAGCTTAAATTATATTACGGTCGTTACAACCTCATTCCAATCCTTTATATAAACTTGTTAGCAGAAATTAATTATGATTATCTTTCATTGTTGAACCCAATATCATATCAAACTTTATTCGCACAAAACTCATGCGTGTATGTAAGATTTGGAGCATATGAAATGAAGTCACTTCGTCCCATATAGTTTGTCCTTGATCTACCAAAGATTTTCAAGGGAACCTAATTTATTCACTATGTCCCAGTGATTCTTTTCCACTGTTCTTAACCTTCACTGCTGTATTTCACAACAGTAGCTAACTTCAAAAACATATGCGCATATCTGAGTATGTGCTATTATCGTGACATTATTTTGTTGAAAGGTGTACACAGTGTTGTAATGTTAGAGTCGAGGATGACTATGAATACTTCTACAAACTAATTACGTTCGGATCTCAAGCCTAATCCCGTCGTGAATTAATAAGAAACGAGGCTGATGTCGACCACGCAGAAGGAAAGTGTGCATAAACACAATGTTCGGTAAGACATTCACTGGTACAAGTGGTTATAATAATGAATGTTTCTGCTTCACCAACCTTGTTTTCTTCGTGAAAGTGAAATCACTACGGAGTAAATATTCATCTTTTATCCTTATCAGTCTATTGAAATCCCTACTTTTGACATTCAAACTCATTTCTTCAATTTAGGTTTCTTCTAATGCTGCAAACCGTGAACTTCCGACCTACACTAATTTTGCTAAAGAGGCGATCGACCAAGTATGATATATTTCTCTTTATATATATATTTATATTTAAAACTATTTATTCAAATAAATCCTTCAAAACGCGTTTGTTTCGGAGGTTTTATCTTTGATGTTGATGAATTTCCGAAGCCAGATAAGAAATCAGTAGAACAGAAATAATCGTAAGGTAGCTCAGAAACTTCAAAGCGATTGAGATAATTTTTTGATAAAATCTGACCTATTCGAAGATTCGGAACTGTAAGGTGCCATCATATCCATACTATATGGCATATCAAGTCACTGACATGTGGACTGAGCCATGTTAGTAAGTGTAGATCACTAGGTGAGGGTCCACGAGACGATAGTAACTGATGGTTAAAGACTCTGGATGACATGGTTCACAATTGTTCGCGATAACAAATGCATCCATTCTTTCTCTTCTCTCAAATTCTAATCTGAATTCCTCATAACCCTTTTTTCCCTTTTTAAATTTATTTCGCTGGATTATACTTCTTGAATAATCTCTTAGAACCCTAATCTCCATTACCTCTGATACTTTTACTACATCCACCACTATGGGATTTGAATCGACAATTCGATCTCTTTGTGCTAATGTGGTATGGCGACTTGAACTGATGTACGTACGTAGGAAGTTCTACGTAGCAGTTGACTGACTGTTAAACCCTGAAGCGCAAATTTGATATGTCAGCAAAAACAGTCACAACAGTAATAGTTAGATACCAAAATAAAAAAAAGAACTCAACTCAGAATGATAAAATAAGCGGGTAAGAAAACAGTAAGTAGTAGATTTCAGAGCTAGGTTGGTAGGTTCTCAAAGTATGAACCTACGCCTAAGCCCCCGAAATGATATCATTTCAAGATTTGCGCTTCTGCATTATTCAAATCAACGGTCAACGACTTCGTGAGCTCGTACTATGTTTTGGACTGGCCACATCTAACTTTTTTCAACTCAGACCTACTTCTGTCGATATTTAGATGGATGGTTCCCTGACACTCGTCATCTATGTCGCGAGCAGTAGCTTAGCTAATTAGTTAGCGATTGATCTTTAGCCAATCCTTCATTCAGTGTGTTTCACGTTAACGCATTAATGTTCGTTTGATAAATGCCGTATGTTGATTCGTGTTACATCCCTGATCCTATTGCTTTTACTTTAGTGTCACACTAATGTTATCCTGGATCGAATGCTGCCTTGAGGATAAAAATAATTTCGAAATGCCATATTCCAAACAAAAACTAATGTCGTGAAGGAAAGTTAGTATTTTCATCAAGAATTGACATCAGCTAAAGTCTTATTTAACCATATAGTTGAGTAAATTTGCTCCAAAATCCAATCCTGTTTTGAATCTAATTAGACCGTTCATAAATTATAGTCTTGCCGATGTATCTTATAAACCGACACAATATTTTTAGACCTTTTACTGATTTCTTATTATCTTTGTCTAACTTTTGTATCAAAGGCGTCCGTACTAAAAAATATTGATTTGAAAGGACTTATTCATGCCGAAATTTTACGTGTTTTAAGTGAACAAAATCACTGTTTTTCAACACCCAACACAACGGCTTCATTGGCGTCAGTTCCAGTTGATAATCTCTTAGCTCCAGTAGCCAAAACATCACCTAAGCAATCTGTAACTCCCATAGCAAATAGTGTTCCAAGCGCACCAAGTATTTTAAATCTTTGGCCACATCTTTCTTTTGGTGGTGTTTCAAGTAAACATGTACCCCCTCCATTGCCAGAAAGTGAGGAATTAATCAGTCCATCTGAGGAAGTAACAGGAATGTCTACCATCAACGAATTTAATTTGACTTCATCTTCTGACAATGGTCCAGAGGTAAACATTTCCTTATTATTTCTTGTTCAATGATTGCGTAATGTTAAAACGAATAAAAGTATTTTATAGAAGTTCAATAGAACCCGAGTCATCATCTATTCCCATTCGTGAAAATGCAGACGCTTTTTAATAGAAGCGGTTGCTAACTAGAACAATAAACAGTGCATTACTATAAGTCTCTAAATTCAGTGATCACCCTTCCACTGATATTAGCTCCCCCATCTCTCGATTAGCTGCTTTCCTGCACAAGCAACACTATTTATTAAGGCTTGTACTTCTGGGTATATGAAAGTACCATTTAAATTACACTAGTACTCTCTTTCAAACCCAGTAAGTTACACTAAATAACATTTTACATCATATCATGCATCCTGTTTCACCCAAGTAACTAAAGAGCTTATTTTATGATAATCACTATCAGCTGTTAGTCTATCAGGAAACTTTATGCTGTATTTTGATAATGTCATTAGTCAATTGAGGTCAAGTTGCATTATTCTCACAAGCTGCTAAATTAGAATTGCATACAAAATATAGTTTCATTATGGCTATCAAAACTGCTTTGTTTGGTACTTTCAACTTTATAGAAAATAAATCAGCCTAATTCAGTACCTGTGTAACTAAAAGTTATTTGAAGTTTCTACATCTGATCATTGTAGTATATTACTGCGATTTATATATATATATATATATATATATATATATATATATATATATACTAGTTTCTGCAATGTGTCAGGGTTGTTCAGCCAACCATACTTTAGACTGCTTCTGTAAATGTGTGTACTGAAACCTTGGTACACTGAATTTTTACTTGTTAGTCATACAGAAATGGTGAAATCCCTTCTGAATCTAAAACATTGATGCCCTCATTCTTAACCTATATTGGTGGTTTTGTTCGCCGCCAGATACAGCAATTGTCAGAAAGTCAAATCAGTGATTCCAATTATGGATCATGGTTATCTGAACTGGGTCTCAATCCTTGTGAGGAATCATTCAACAAGCCTATAGAAAGGCCATCCGTTCCAAGTTTTTCGGTCGATGAGGTTAGTTTTGATTGGTGCTCTTCTATAATAAATTGTTACTTCAATAACGTTTATATATAGTACTTTTATTAAATGGATACAGATTACTACTAAAAACATTTTAACGCTTGTCTGCAGCGTAAAATTTATCCATTTTTGTAACTTCACGACTTTATTATGTAGTTGGTAAATACCGCTCACCTTATCCCTTTTCTCACTACATTGTGTTTTCTAAGAGTATATAGTGTGTCCACATTTCACTATATGTTCTTGATTACTTTGATTTTTAACGTTGACACAGACAAATCTGGAAATAACTTTTTATGTAGAGGAGAAGAAATGCGTTTTATACGCTTTTGTAATAGGTAAAGAAAACCTGACCAGCTTTCACATTGAACAAACCTTTTCTCTGTACGTCCTCTAAGTTAACAAGTGAATGAGAAATTGTGAAATCAATTCTCGAAAAGCACTTTTATGATAAATTACTAATTAAAAAGTTACTAGCCTCATCAAACCATTACCTGGTGTTGCCGAATTTTGTAACAGTTTGTCATAGTTTTTGACCTGATCGTTAGTTTTCGAGTAGCCTTCAAAAACGATGTATATCTTTGGTACACCTTTCAGTAGCACACAGATGTAAAAGAAGTCTAATACTCGGATGTGATTCATCATTCAAGTCATTAAGTACAACTAAACTTGTCGGTTGTTAGGTACATCTATTTTCCCAGAGCTGCCAAAAGATAAACATTTGATCTATACATCCACATCTACAAGTGAAAGTAGCCTAGTTTTTTGAGTATACTTCTGAGCTTGATCATCTGCTTTATACAATTTCAAAGACTATACAGGTTTGTGTACAAAGGTACAGCCATGTATCTCCTTGGGCGACCACTTATTAATCGTCCTAATGAATGACAGAATATTGCCCTATACTTGACAAGCTGATATCCGAACAGTGAAGACTCCATTTTTATTCAGCAGCTATTAGTTGGCTAAGATTTGTATTTTGGAATGTTTGTGTTGGAAAGGTTTTGTTATGGATCCCGAAAATCGATTAGGTTTGGGAATGATATATCAAGTGTTGCGTAATATATACACCCTTCGAAACCCATGAAAAAATTCCTCACTTTTGGAGCTGATTTTGCACCTTGAAGCAGAAATAATCGGTGCTACTCATATATATATATATATATTACTTAACAAAGCAGTGTGGATTCAGTAGGATCATGTTAAAAAGTAGCTGAATATCATACTGTTAATCATTTGATTTCATTTCAAAAATAATAGGGGAGTTTTACCTTCATCTAAAACTTGACCTCTACAATGAGAAAGAAGATTGCTTCTTAGCGAAGGTTTTAACCTTTAACTAATTAATCATATTAATGTTTCTCTTAATCCCTTTTTTTAATGACTCCAAGCAATATTTCCTAACCTTTTCGTGAATTAGACTTGAATACAGATGGTATTTCATGAGTATCATTGTTCCTTTAAGAAGATACCCTGCTTTACTAAATCCTTCATTCTACATTTTTTAGGAACAACCTTGGTGTCCTGGATGTCACCGAATGTTTCCATCACGAGCTGACCTAGAAGAACACTTCAACGATTGTTTATTATGAATTGGTTGGTCCTTTTACTTTAGATTATAATTATTCTATATGCTGACAAGCACTCCATAATTTGGTTGTACAATTTAGTACTTCCCTCGCCATTCCACGTAACAATCACTACAGCGACTGGAAATCGTAACATATCTATCATTCTCAACATCAAATCAGATTATACTTTGATCTCTTTATTTATAATGTTTACTGTTTATCACGACTTTTGTCACTAACATTTATCATTGTTATTATTATTATTATCATTATAATCATTTTATTCATTAATTGTTGTTACTTCGTACTAAGTCGTTTAACATTTAAATACTTGACAGTTTGATGAAAATTATGCCACTGAATATGGATTAGTCATGTTTTGATTCCTACTCGTTATTTAAAGAAAACACATCATTTGATACATTTTCAAGTGTTTATTAATCAGGTCATTATTGTATATGTAGGTAGACATGAAATAAATTTCCAAATAAACTGCCTTGATTAAAAATGTCCAAAAGCATTGGTGAAACCCGAAGAAACCTCCGATGTTGCCCAGGATTTTACCTTATTAACCATATTCTGAAGTGATTTAATCATGAAATTTGAAAATTGATACATCCATGCTAGCTAAAAAGTAATACTTGCTATTAACTGGATACATTTTTCTCAAAAGTCGGTAACTAAGATATTCTGTCTTAAAGTATTCTAAGCACATGGTGGTCTAACCATGCTTTGTAATATGAATGCTGCCAGTTATTTTCAACCATACGTCATTTACAGTCAAAAGGTTTACCAAGTCTTAAAAAATTCAAACATGTTTATGATGTCAACTAGTCTTGATCATTTCAAGGATTTACGAGTTTACTGACAGTTTTTCTCATTTCAGCGTCGTTACGTAAAACGTTCTCGGATTCAAAAAATTCAATCTGACTAGAGCTACTAAACAGAATATTGTTAGTTCTTACAAAAAAATGAGTCAACTGTTTGTCCTTTAATTTCTTGTAAATCTTAAAGAAGTACCTTATCATATCTGTGATAATTGAGTTAAAGCGTCATATGTAAGTAAATCATTGGTTGTGAAAGAGGTTCAAAACAATATCAACTGAATTTCCGACTCATATATCAACTAAATCATACTACTATTGATTACGTATAACATCACTTACACTTTTAAAAGATTAGTCAATGATTGTTTAAGAAATACTGTACGTAACTTAAGAAAATTGTTCATAGAATTCAAGAGATAAACTATTTGAAGATCATATCATCAAATAAGCGAATACTCCTCAATTTGTGCTTATATCTTCGTAGTCTTTCTTAACCTACATATCAAACTCTGATTTTTCCATGCATGGTCTTACTGCTTTTACTCGACGATCAAAAACCAGTGCAGGTCTCAACAGAAAATGAGAACACGAAAGACAGATACAATGGAGATTTAGTTATTACGAAAAACATCTAGAAATTCCCAAAGTCACGTCGTCATTAGACCAAAATACAATTATTTGCATACTTATTTTACACACACTCAACATTATGATATAAAGAAGTATTTGTAGAAAAACACTAAGTGTATTTCACTTAAATTAATACTAAAAATAGAATTGTCACACTTGTAATATCGATTGAAAGTTATTCTGAATTGAAACAAATATTTATCTAACTAGTGTCGTCTTTTTATGCGGTCATATCAGTAGGAAGTTGACCCCCTGTATATCATTATCCTAAGAGCGTCACATTCGTGTAGTGTAAAATACTTCAACACAATGTGTGTTGATTTATTCAGATTAATATTTTTAAGCTATTCTGCACAAAATCGTGAAGTAACGGCGTTATGTTGCAATAGATATGATTATTTGCTGATAGTTTCTTGATTTTATGTTAACCTATGCATCAAAAAGTTAAATCCCACAATAAATCAACAAGATCGTGTTATTGATTTTGAGGATCGTTTTCTTAGTTTTTAGCAGTCCTTTCAGCGTATAATGTGAACGGACATCAACTGATGGTTCTTAAAAATAGTAATTACTAAACAGGTTTTTAATTGTAATTTCAGTTAACTATACGTATTTAAGTTGATCGATCTCTGTAAATTTCATCAATCTACAGATTGAACTAGAGCAGATTAGTAGAATAAAATCTGTTTATTTTTAAAGTGGCCCTTACAATGTTTAGCTGGTCAGTGAGTAGATAGGATGCAGCTGGTGTCTCACAAGACACTGCATTATGAAAGTTAATTGATTGGTCTCTTCACTTGAATTATTGCAGATCGTTTCTATTACAGAACTTCATATTCGGATCTTTCAGTAAGCATAATATCGACCCACCGTGTTCGTAGGTTATGTGGATTTTGCCAACTTTTGTTTCAGTCCGTATTCCAAGCAAAGATCAAATTGATGTATAATACTATCGGGTTCTGAATAGTTTTTCACTCACACAATACTCTGTTCCCTGTCAATTTTCAATGGTATGGATTTCTTCTTGCATCATATTGTATTTTAAAAGTTAGGTCTATCCTTATGTGTAGTTTTCCAATTCACTGTCTTATGATTACCTATTAAATGACTATTAATTTTAAAATAATTTTTATTGATGAACAGATAATAAGACTTTAAAAAAAATTTAATATACATCCATACATTCAAAGATCAAATAATCACATGCAAATCTAGCTTATTTTGTTGTTACATGCACACAGATTATTCAAAACACACTTTTGTATGTTAAATTTGTAAATTGCAGAATTTAAATCGATAATCTATTCAAAATACACCGAACTAAATTGAAAATTATTGAACAGAAAGCTTGTGGTTTAAATATTACGAGCAATATATCTATTCAAATGAATTTCAGATTTATACTAGAGAAATACAGGACAAATAAAACAAAACTCATATAGTTTTCAGAGTTTATTTGTTTCCGAACTCTTGATTTCACTTGGTTTATTCGCCTATCAATAGTCTGTTTAGTGAGGTGATTTTTCATGGAAGTAATTTTCATGCTGAAAAGATTCCACCTAGGAAGAGGTAGTCATTAAACCTTGGATGTAAATTAATTTTGTTTCAATAGATCACCAAAAAATTCGCCACACAGCCAAAGGTATTATGCTGTCGAAAAATAAAGAAGGTTGCACAATAAATAAAGCAATTAACAGCAGTATTATTTAAAGAAAGTTTATATAAATATACAACTACGAAGGACTGTAATTCAATTGAGAAAAGCATATGAGAATGGGTACTAACTTTTATTATGAATTATATCTGAAAGTTAGTCGGATTACTGAGTTCTCCGAACTCAAGGACTCAAACATGGAAGTTGAAATGGATGAAAAGATGCCTGTCATTAGCAATAAGTGGTTACTTTGTCTTAGCTTTAAATTTCTCATTCCTGTGTACATACTATCACACTCAGAGTAAAAGCAGTAACCGCTATGCTTGTGTTAACTGCTTACTTACTTAGGTCCGTTACCCCCAATGCAGCATAGGCCGCCGACCAGTTTTATCCAACCAACTCTGTCCTGGGATTCCCTTTCCAGTGTTCGTTCATTCTTCTCATGTCTTTATCTATTTCACGTCGTAATGTGTACCTTGGCCTTCCTCTTTTCCCTTGACCTTGATGGTTCCAAGTGAGGGCTCGTCTTGTCCATTGAACACCGTGCTTCCCTCCAGATGCTGACGTCTTCATAATCCAGTCAATGACCAGGAGAAAGAGAAAGGGTGAGAGTAAGCAACCTTGCCTGGCACCAGTCTTCACGTCGAACGAGTTTGTTAGCTGACCTCCGTTTACGATTATGCAGTTGAATCCATCATAAGAATTCCGGATTATGTTAACTATTTTCTCAGGCACTCCATAGTGTCGAAGAAGCCTCCATTGTGTTTTCCTATCCACGCTACCGAATGCTTTCTCGTAGTCGATGAAGTTGATGTAGAGTGATGAGTTCCATTCAATTGATTGTTCCACGACGATCCGTAATGTTGCGATTTGGTCGACGTACGATTGATCCTTACGAAATCCAGCCTGTTGATCTCGATATTGGGCGTCTACGAAGTCCTTCATTCTGTTTAACAATACCCTGTTGAAGTCTTTTCCTGGTATTGAGAGAAGAGTGATGCCCCTGTAGTTCTCACACTTGCTCAGGTCGCCTTTCTTTGGTATTTTGATCAGATATCCTTCTTTTCTTCATCCCAAATCTTGTTGAAGAGGATGTGAAGTATTTTTGCAGTTGCTTACACGTCTGCTTTCGTTACCTCTGCTGGAATGTTGTCTGGTCCTGCTGAGTTGCCACTCTTGATTTGTCTGATGGCCATGCTGATCTCTTCAATCGTAGGTGCGCCAACATTGATTGGGAGGTCCGTAGATGCTGGTTCGATGTTAGGTGTATTCATTGAGGCTGGTCGATTCAAGTGCTCTACCCACCTGCTTCGCTGTTCCTCAATGTTTCTGATTACTTTACCTTCCTTAATTTTCACTGGTCGTTCTGGTTTACGATGGTTTCCGGCGAGCTTCTTTGTTGTATCGTACAACTGTCCCATGTTTCCTTCTCTTGCAGCTTTTTTCGCCGTCATTGCTAGATCTGCCACATATTTTCGTTTGCTGGTCCTGATGCCCTTCTTCACTTGCCTCTTAGCTTCTATATATTCAGTTTGTGCTTTAACTTTCTCTGCCCTTGTTCGAGTGACGTACCAACAGAGATTCATTCATGTGACGGTGTTTCTTGTGACCAAGAACCTCGCAATATGTTGAAGTGGTTGCCTCTTTGATCCCTTCTTAATTGTTATCCAAGGTTGTCTCCTCTCCATTGAGTAGATCCTGCAAGGTCCCGAACTTATTGCTGAGGGCCATCTTGAATTCGTTGAGTTTTACGGTATCCCGCAGAAAGGCTGTATTAAACTTCTGTGACGTTGTCTGCCCCGTTGTCCAGTGCTTGTTTAGTTTCAGTTTCATTTTGGCGACCAGTAAATGGTGATCTGAAGCTATATCAGCTCCTCTCTTGGTTCTCACATCCTCAATAGTCCTGAGCTTTTTGTTGATACAGATATGGTTCTGAGTAGTGTGATCCGGTGAAATCCATGTGGCTTTGTGTAGGCGTTTGTGCGGGAATATTGTGCCACCGATGTCCAGTTTGTTGAAGTCACATGGGTCTGCAAATCCCTCACCGTTTTCGTTTCTTTCTCCCAGTCCACGTTGTCCCATGATGTCTTCATATCCAGTTTAGTCCATGCCAACCTTACCATTTAGGTCTCCCATCAGAACCGTCAAATCCTTTGATGAGCATCTGTTGACGATTGACTGCAGCCTTTCGTAGAATTGATCTTTATCGTTGTCATCGTAGTCATTGGTAGGTGCATAGCATTTGATGACGTTCATTGCAATGTCGTCTTTCTTTGTTTTGAAGGATGCTTTAATGATCCTAGGTTCATGAGATTCCCATTGTCAGTCCCTTTTGTGCTTGTTTGGACAGCATCAGTACAAGTCCTTGTGTATGTGAAGCATTTTCCTCTTCATGACCAGAGTATAACAGCAGTTCCTCTGAAGCTAGTTTCAGTTGTCCTTCCTGTGTCCAATGCGTTTCGCTGGTTGCAAGCACCTCGAGGTTGTATCTTTTCATTCCTGCCGCAACTTGAATTAGTCTTCCAGTCTCCCACAATGTACGAACGTTCCATGTACCTAAAAGAATAGTTGGTGTGGTTGTCAGAAGAGGCATCGGCCCTGTGACTTCCGAGGGAACTCAGCTTTCATCCGAGACGTCATAATCCTTCCAAATCCCAGGGCATAGTTAAAATGATTTGATTCATTTTCTCTGGCTAGTTTTTTAGTGGAATGAGGTTGCCAACCACATGCCCAACCCTCCTCCTTTATTCAGGCTTGAAACCGGCATTAGCCCCGAAAGTCCTACAGGCGGAGTTTTATGATAACCAACTATGTTGAAATTCACTGGTCTATACAACTTAAACAGCTGATGATACAACGGTATAATATGCAAGTATCACTGATGAGTTGTTTGATATTAGACTTAGTCAACTTCACAGTTTCTTGATAAAACTTTTGGAAATCGTTCTCTAGGTTTTTGGTATACTTCGTAATGAATTCTCGTCCCAATCTATCATTAAGCAATGAAGTAAAACAGTTAGCTTAATTGACTAAAATATTCAGTGGGTTTAGATTAATTAGGGTATTCAATAATACAATCAAATGCAAGTAGGCATACACCACTGATGTTGTCTGCAATGTACATTACCCCGTATATAGAAACCGAAAATATTAAATGAAAAATAAATATAATAAACATTATGATGTAAAGTAAAATCTGTGATGCAAACTACACTAATGTGAATCATTTATCCAATAAATTAACGAAAGATAACTAAAAGTGCTAAATACAGCACATTGAATATGAAAACTCAGCGAATCACCTCAACATATCATTGTTGTCTTGTATATATCATTCCATTTTAGCCATCTGACTTTAAAATGCATCAATGATCGATCTAATTATAAATACAAATATTTCTGTCTTTAAATAGATTCTTTTATTAGTAATTTTGTTAATTTTATTGACAGTTTAG
The DNA here is from genome assembly GCA_944470395.2 of Schistosoma turkestanicum. Taxonomy (NCBI): domain Eukaryota; kingdom Metazoa; phylum Platyhelminthes; class Trematoda; order Strigeidida; family Schistosomatidae; genus Schistosoma; species Schistosoma turkestanicum. The sequence goes on from OX103971.1 coordinate 56,613,442, forward strand.
TCTCATGTCGACGAATAAAACAGTTTCGAACTGTAGGGAAATAGATATGTTTATTCGTCTGCAATAATTTGCTAGCAAATCTAAGTTTGTGATGGTAAATTATTTTCATGAGCACATATAAGCAGTATTTCTAACTATCACAGATGATGTAGTCAAGAAAGTTGTACTAATATCATGAATATGTGCTGGTATCTCAAGGGACAAAATTTCAGTTTTACTGATGTAACTGGAACACTGAGACAGAGGCGTCGTTTTTCTAGTATATTTACTTGTAGGAAAGTCTTGTTTGTTTTTCCTTAAGCACTTTATGTCAGAGGTCCTATTTTCTTCAAGTTCTCTTTTTCTTGGTTGGTGGTTTAGTATCATAGTTAGAAATACTGATCTTTCAATGGTAACATACTGCTTTTGTCTAACCAGTAATATGACTTTAGGATCTTGCCGTCATATACTGTCTAGCAGATCCTGTTAATGGATAAATGTACATATGTACCAGATGCTGAGATTGAATTGATATGATAGGTTTTTCTTTCATGCCAAACCAATAGCTGCTGATGAGATAGTACTAGACCTATGGTTTCTGTAGGTACTACAATAAATGCGTTTACGACACATGAGGAAAACCAAAACTTATTGTTGCCCACCCTCACCAATTATCAATCTCGCATTTTCACTCAACCTATAAGAGAATTACTTTATCTGTGATTCATTAAAACTGTTGAATTTCTCATTATATATTCACCAATCTTAAAAGATACTTAGTTAGTGAATCATTACGCTTAAAATCACATTGAGCAGACAGAGTTTCCTTCCATTCCATGTATTTAATCATCAGTGACATATATCTTCAGAGGACCAGGAAACTTACACTCTATTAGTTAGGTAATAGGAAACTGTGACTTAAGGTTCTATGTAATTCGGCACAGAATACCTGTAATCTCGAGGGACTTTGTGTAGCCGATTCGTTTTTCATCTGAATCTTTTTATCCTTAAGTAGTTCTGTATATTTAGTATAAGTATGATTAGTCTGAGCGGAATATCTGTTGTAGTGATCCAACCAAACAATGTTTTAGTTATTTCATACATAAGCACACTCTTGAATTTTACTAGCAAGAAGTGAACTTCATTAGTTCCAATTAATATTTTAATTTGATAAATGCTGAATATATATATATATATGTCTTAAAACAATATTGCATAGTATGATTGAAGTTACCGACTAGTCTTTTTCAGAAATATGTGTATTTCTAAAGGACAAAAAAACGAAATCTTGAACTGTGAAACAAAGTTGTACTATGTACGCATAGACCACTTAAAAATTCCTGTTATGTTTAGATAACGCCACAATATACATCGCGTTTTACTACGCTTAATCAATAATACCATTATAAAATTAATCATTATATCATAGAAGTCATATCTTACTAGTCATGACGGTTTTAACCCTCACTCTTAATTTAGTGGTGTTATAAATTGTGGATTAGAATTCCGTCACCTAACATGCAATCAATGAATGTCAACCAACTCAATTTGTTTTCCTTTGAGAAACTGTAAAGAAACAAGTTGTATTCACTGTCACTGGTGTTCATCAGAATATATGGTGTTTTTGTGCTATAAAAGTGCAGATGGTCTCACGTCTCTTTTTTTCTTCGTTTATTAGTTTCATGTATTTACTTCTAATCGTTAGTCTCTTTTTGTGGTTGAAATTTTTTCAGATTGACAAAAATCGATATTAGGCCCGATAGAGTTTGATAAAAAATTGTTTTTCTGATTGTTTGGGAATAAATTTGATTTTGTCCTTTTCAACATTGCAATGTCATGTATTTGACATCTGTTTCCACACGTAAAATATATATACCGATTCGTTTATCTAGTCCTTTCTTCTTGAAATCGCTTTTAAAAATTTCCATGACATACGACAAACACCACGTTATAACTCAAATTGACTGGATTTGTAAAAAACCAAATTCATTCAGCGATGAATAAAGTGATATGTTTTTCATGAGGCACTAATATTCTGGCTTTTACCCTTATCGTGCTCGTGTTCGGGTACTATTGAAGAGTCCCAAATTACATCAAAACAATACAGTTCATTGTTTACGATGATTTTTGAACTGATATCAAACAATGATGAACATTACTTTCAAGAGTGCTTTTTAGAATTCCTGTCCAGAGCACATATAGTGACACAAGTAAAATATCACATCATAACATACCACAGTAAATAAATCCCTTTATGGATATAATTAGGACATTTCCACCATAGAACTGACCTAACATTTTATAATTAGCTGACCATTATTCTCTATCTTTTATGAGGAAGGAGACAAGAGACGTTGACAAACAATCGAAGCTTGTTTTGCAGACATTACTGTACATAATTCAAAGGTTGTTAATTACTGGTATTCATCCTTGTTCCTATCTTATTCTTTAAATCTTAAGCTTTCTGTCGATAAGTCATTCATTGTCAAACTCTGTTTTATTCTAAAAGTAGTATAAATTAGGTGTAACCCCCGTTCTTTATGAGTTTGGTCATAAATGTATTTTTATAAATCCTTGTGTGTTATGATCTCACGAAGTATATATTTAATCAAGTTTTCTTTTCCGTACATAGAGTCAGGAATAAATCGAGTAGTGTTCTGTTTCATTAGTCTTCTCTCGCTTGTTAGCCTATTAGGTGGTAGAATAGTTTTCTCCCATCTATTTAGTCCGTTTAGTGATATCCCAACTCACGTGTTACTAGTCACAAGGTTAACTAGATAGCCTACTTCATCAAGGCCTTCAAACTAGATTGAAACAAAATTATTTTCTGTTTTAGTGCCAGACAATTGAAGGATGTAGTACCATCCGTCAAAGATATGACAATTAGCAAGTTGAAAGTGTGAACTATCCCTTAGACCTATGTAAAGTATCACATGTTACTTCAGCCTTTTGTTGGCTTGGATTTAGCCAAGAGGCACCCTGTGTGCTGGGGTGTATCTGTGCAGCAGCGTGTGAAGTTATCTGGAAGAGGAAAGAACAAGAGAAAAAAGGTGAGCTGACGACTCAGTAAGCTCATAGAATGTACTTATATTTAATAGAGAAATCAATAGACAGTAACCAGAAATAAACAATCGAAACTAGTTGTTAGAGTAAGATTTCGAATGTCTTACACATTTAAACCACATTTTAATAAATACTCATTTAAGTTATATATATTATTTTCCAATGAAGAAACAGTTACACAAGCAATTGTTGCAAATGAAGTCACTGAAACATTGTAAGTTTAAGAACAATGTCTTATTTTGTACCGATTTCTCTTGATCATCTATTCATGAAGATGATTTATCATTTTCTAGTGAAATTCAATTCCCTGAACTAGATAAGAGGTGAGAAATCTTACTAGCTCACTTCCACCTTAAATTCTTGCTAATTGTACTGTTTAACAGGATAAGAAGTGCTTGACAGTAATACTGTTCAGTATAGAAAGTAAAACTAAACTAAAATCATCTTTAACTAAAACTGTACTTAACAATATTGAAATCCTACGATTTATGCCGATCGAATAATTTTATAGGTGATAGTAGTTATCAATAACTTCACTAACTGCTTAAAATTTTATAGGGCAAAATGTTGTCAGACCAGAGATAACCACTTCAAATAATCAAAACTAACCGATTTCAGTGCGCCAGCCCTCATTCATACATTTTTCAGATCATTAAAAATTTTATTGATCGTCAAACTTGTTTTTAGTAAACATGACCCAGAAAACTTTCAAGCCTTTTCAAGGTTACCAGTTATTTGTTGTTAATCAGCTGATTTTTTTTTTGGGTGTAAATTATTTTGCTTTTCGATACTGTTTTGACAATTGGAAAAATTGCTAATAAATAAAACTTCATCAAATATAATCGATCACAAATTGTAGAGAAAAAGTCATGTGCAATTCAAGTTGATATCCTGTCCTCGTTTAGGCTATTGTTCCATATCACTGGGAAAAACAAGTAATACATTTTAAACTTTCGATAATTAATTCATTTGCTAATGCGAGCAGTTACAAAAATGACTGTTACAACAGTTTCTTATGAAGATAATGAACATAGGAAAATAGTTTGTACAGTGTGATATGTTAATACATTAATCAATCATCACTTTTAGTTAATATCACTTCTTTTTTTTTGAAGATAGTGGTCATATTTTATTGCAATTTTAAGGTATTTTAATTTTACAAAGTGCGCTCATGATCATAAATCGACCTTTGTTAGAGAGGATCGACATTAATCATCAGTGTATCGTTACTGCATAGTCAATCCGAGTAAAAATAATCATATTTATTTCACAGGGTCATAGTATTAAAATACAATAAAAAAAGTTCAAGTGTTTCCTTGTGAAATTCTAATCAAGGCAAATTATTTTAATTAGGAAGGCATTTATTACAAACCGTTTATTTTAAACTCATGCACATTACTATACACACAAATATAATCAGCAATTTAACATTGGGGTTTAATCATTTAAGCATTTCATTTTGCAACGATTGGATAATAAATTAGAAACACATTCTCTTCTAATTTGATTCGAACTATTACTTAGTGTAGTATCGGTAGCTATAACACAATAAATATAACTATAAATCAAATCAGTTAGTCGGTTACTACTTGGAACTTCGTACGTACATACATCGATTCAAGTTGCCATACCACGATAGCATAGAGACGCAATTTCTAATTCATGTCCAATAGTAGTAGAGATTGTAGCAGTGTTAGCAGCAATCGGAGAGATTAGAGTTCGAAGATATTATTCAAGAATTATAATCCAGTGAAATAAACTCCTTGGGAGTCACCAGGTCAAAAGATGTTCTTATGCTTAAAGTTAATGTTTGCTAGAAATAGGTGACTATCTGAGCATAGCTGTAGCAGACAGTTGCCATCATCTGTTCAATCAACCGCGACACCATAAGATCCACCCAGGTGTCTCTCCTTTTCACTTAGTCCGCCTACTTGAGCATTGAAGTCACCAGCCATTATTAGTACATCAGAGCGCTTTGATTTTTGAAGAAGGTTAGAGAGCTTTCTGTGAAACTCATCTCTTACCACGTCCGAAATGCAGTCAGTGGGAGCGTAGACAGAGACAACGAAGAGGCTACGGCGAGTGTCCCTATCTTTCCCGAGTCCTTACTGTCCCGTTTAGTCGGACAGCGTTTAATCGACTATCCACTAGGATGCAGTCTAGGAGAGCGAGTTCTGCCCTGGGACTTAATGCTGTATGTAGTTCCTCCACGTATATTCGAGTTCGCTTACATTTAATTTGGTTAAGCCCTTTCGATTAATTTATTTAACCGAGCCATTTGTATAACAATTACTTATATGTACCATTGGCTTTTATTATTGTGTGGTTTGTATGAGCTGGTATGACTGAGGATTGCTTACAGCCTACGCGTATATGCATCCTATTCGCTTTAATATTGATCTCTTAAATATTACGATGACTCTGACATTTTCTTTTGTATATATACGAACATTTTAATCTTATTAATTCACTCGCACATTCACTCGCTAGTGTGCCTACTCGGTCTGCTTGTGGTCTGCTATCCCTATTTGTGGTGTGGAGGCACTACATGTACTCACACTAGCAAGGCCACGTGAAGCAGGGATCCCAGATGCACGGAGTGTTGACGGCGTGGGTTCTGTATCTGGACTAGGTGAAGTCGAATTGGTGATTTCTCTAGGATCCTGTATGCGCGTTTCCGAGACCCAGCATACAGTAATGACACGGGATTCCAGAGTCCTAGCTAGGGAAGCCTGTCCCTATTTGGCTCAAGGTTTGAACAAAAAGTAGTTTAGAACGGGGTTTTAGGAGACCAAAAATAATGTTTCGTGAACTCAAGTCGTTTGCATTAGCAATAAGGGGTGACAAAGGAATGTGAGAAGGGTCTGTCGTGGAGATGAGAGAGATGTTAGAGGGTGTAGGAAGAATTGAATTGTGGCTAATTCAGTCTTGTGTGCTGTTACGGGTATGGCAGCGGATGTCACTCCCCGGCTGCCCACACCGTGGAACGGTGTTTCTTGAGAAACTGAAAAGAAAGGTAGACTAGTGTTGGTCTTAGAGACTTGGGGGTGTGACCGCAGAGCCCAAGGTACAACTACTTGAGCCTGGTCACGCGTGGCCTTTTTATGGGAAGTTTTTAGTGTTAGTTCCGCCCTTCAAGTGGCCTTACCACTGGAGACGGAAATCCGTGAGTTAGGGTGAGGTGTGACATTGTTAAGGTCGACCTTTTCTAACCCTTCCTTCCTTCCTTGTGAGAAGGCATCATCGCTGCAGATGCTGGTTGTTCGAGGGAAACACCTAACTGCAGTCAGCAGTACGACTTCGCCCTCAGACCTTGAGTAGCTGTGTTTAGTCTCATGGTTTTCCAATCGACCCGTCTGACATGGTATAACCTTCAGGAACATATGTTCCAGCCAATATAACTCGATTGGGTCATCACAATAGGCAACCCCGACCACCACGTCAAGGTAGCAGCCACGGTCGGTATAAGTCAAACCATAAAGCAAATATGGTGATTTTATGGAAGAAGTTGTGCTATTTACGTTACAATATTTTCTAATAACATACCCAAGAACTTTGAAGAGTTTTTCCAATCATAACGGTATTATATACCTAAGATGTACTCTATCACTTAAGATAATTGAGTTATTTTTTTTTATCAGATAGCTTGGACAAACTTTGATCAGTTGACAAATCGTAAACTAATAAATTATTAAATGATTCTATACAAATGGAGGCAAAAAACCAATTCACAGGTCAATATGTTCACATGTGTTTTCGCAAATTTCATATTTATTTATATTCTCTAATTTAAAATGGTTGAAGTAAGTACTTCAGAATAGTAATAATAATATACTGCCAAATATTTTATGCATGATTCACAATAATTGATTTACATTCGAATGCACATATTTTTGTCAATATATTTTTCATTGATTGATTCTAATGTAAAATGATCATCATCTGTTAATAATACTTTGGTTTCATAGTTTTAATATTTTGAGTTTTCATTCTACACAATTAAACTATAACTTATACAATAGGATTTAAGATGATAATTTTTCTCAGAGGAAACAAATAATAATTTTTTTATTAATTATCTTAGTTTCAGTTAGTTATAATTAATACAAAGTTTTGTACAAATGTGAATCAGCACAGTTTTCATACCTCATCAACACTTTGAGATGAGATTATCAAGATTAAGGGCTTATGATTAGAAATAACAGCGCTATTGATCATCACGAGAAAGATTAAACATTGAAGAATGAGGTCTGGAATGAAGGATTAAAGTAGCGAAAAAAAGTATGAAACGACAATGACACTTAAAAACCCAAAGGTAAGATAAAGAACGAATAGATCAAAATCTTTATACTTGATACCTAGCCATGTGACACACGGCAGCTATTGGTTATAATTACCACATGGACTCCAGTTTAGTAATCTGCAGTTGGTAAAACAAAAGTCAATGATTTCACGGACTAATAGCAAGTTTTGGTTTAACAGTCCCTAGTTTTCTTCCAACCTACTTTCAGCAGTTAACATTGTACGTCTACGTAAGATAAGTGAAGTGGTCAACTCAATCAACCAATTTACTACCTATAGTTAGTCTAGGGATTGATGCAGACTACTTCGGTGGCAGAAGTTTGAATCAAGAATGTAACGCATCTTAAACATAAATCGTCACCTAAGATATCCAGAATTTTGGGTTTTATCAGGGTCTCCATCAAACAGGACCACATCATATACATATTCAAAATGAATATTTTGGTAAGAGCTCAATCTCTTAAAAAGCAAAAGACATAGGCGTTATCTCTTAGCGAATTTCTACATCAGATTTTAACAAAATTTAGGAAAGCGAGAAGCGCTAAAAAAACACCATTAACCTAAGGTGGTGTTGTAGCTGACTGACTTAGGTTAATAGTTTTGATGACAGTTTTTCATAAGCTCCAACTTGACCAGCCGTGTTCGAATAAAGAGTCTGTACAGGGTAGATATACTTATTCGTTACACCTTTGGATGAGAGACATTGCCATAGAATCTCTTAAAAAACTGAGCTATAAACTTCATTTAGGTTTAGAAATACATCTGTAGTCACCATATGACAGCTGTTGTTCCAGAAAAGGTTTCTGGAAGTCTACATACTCTCCTTGAACGTACATCAGTTACTAGCACTACCACAAAACCCCAGGATCGTCGGAGTTGAACACTACTTTCAAGATGAAAAATATAACTGAAGTAGGGGCTTCAGTACATATCTATTTTCTAAGACGTGTCGAAGGATGAAGATCCAGTCATCATACATAGGATCAGACCTGAACCAGCTTAGTTTCCTCATGCTTTCTGCTGTTCATCTCTCTTACACATCAAATGATTGTAGAGCCTAATATTTTGAGACTAATTTAGTCAGACTGATTACTCTCTGGTTAATTTAAGACGATCTTAATTCCTGTTTACATATTAGGATGATCACAAATCAAGATTCTTTAGATGAGAAGGCGTCTTACTAGTAGACTCTAACTAAGATTTCAGCGAATCTAACCACTGAAGCGGAACTATTACCCCTACATTTCTTTTGAGGTAACCTATCAGGTCTTACTGCGATTGTGTTTATAACAGATGATCATCCATATTTCTCGTCTGTTTTATCGAATCGAGTAGATAATACTATAAACTAAAATTTTTCTTAAGATAAACTATTCCCACATGAAGGTCCCAAATATTCCAGTGTCAGTGACGCAGTTCGATTACTGGCTCTACGCCTTAAACTGATGAACTAAGCAAAATGACTATCACGTGTAATATATCCCAATGTTTGTATGCAAAAATCCAACTTCATATTTCTAAATACCATTCAAGAATATTCCAGACCAATAAAAATATTTTTCTCTGTGACTTTAGTGCCAACCTGATTATTGTTGAATGTTATGTTCTTTAGTTATCTATACATTCAAATACTAAATCGAACTTTAATGCCATAATTCAACTCTGTAATCATTATTAAATAGAACCCATCGAGTAACAAGTAACCTATCAAAGCTGGATAATCAGTTAATATAAATGTTTTTGTACGAATGACGCAGATAAGACAATCGGATGGGATTTGATGGTATTACTACTGTTGGTACTTCAAGCCAGTAAACATACACTTTAAACACAGATAAATTATGGGATCGTTTTCCGGCTTACCAGATAAATTTATTTTCATCACTCTAAATGAATAAATCAAGTGCCAGACACGACTGGGAATACTAGTTATAGAAATTCGTTGTTCGCAGGATAATCTGTTAATGATTTCTGTGAAATTTCACCTCCGTAAGTCAAAAATGAATCCATCAAACTAGGCACTTAGATAATTGTAAGACTACGTTTAAGCCCTGTCCTCAAGTCCCAACGAACATGTAACCTTATTGCTCAGTATTTTCACAAGCCAGAAAATGTTAACTCAGTTTTCAATATACTTAACCTTTATTTATATCCATTTACCAAACAAAACAGAATATTCAATCCAACCATGTGACTCAGCAGAATGTATAAATAAACATTTTGTGGTTGACTAATAACAATAGATTATTAATGAGTTCATTCATTTTCTTCTTTTATAATTAAAAAATAGGTTAAAGAGCAATTGTGAATAAAATTTATATGCTTGTTTAATGCTTAGTTTAATATCAATCTTGCGTTTTACAACTTATTTCGTGAGTCTGATCAATTTCATATACATCCACCTTTTTTTCCCAAATTACGATTATATATTAAAGAAATACAAAGAATAATGACTATATTTCACATAAAAATTATACTTGACCTGTTTCTCTATTACTGGATGTTACCATTTCTTCTTGAAATCAACCATGTGAATGGCGTTCATCTATGCATAAGTACATATTTTGAACTGCGATAAAAACAATTAATAATATTCTTTACTTCAACTAAATAACTATTCATATTATCGTTAGCGAGTGTTTGAATTCTGATGTCTTAATTATCAGATGTGCATCCTCAGCAGAGTGTTTCAATAAATTTATTCTGTCATATGTTTTGAGAGTAGATGAATTGTGGCTATCAGTGGAATCCGAGTCATAAGGTTCCTCATATTTATGACTCTTCAGCTGAATATATCTACATCCTACCCCGAAATAATTTGCTCAAAATGCACATATGCCAACTAAGACTGATTGAAATTCATTTCTGCATATCAATAACAGGTTAATCCGAACCCTCTCTAACAATCATACTCTCATACTCGTTGAGCAAGCTGATGGTGAAATGGAATTAATAGCTCTGTTGACTTTAGAAGTGAAAGACATTGGGTTCAAGTTGAAATACAGACATCAACACCAATCCAGGTATGAAACTGTCTCTCTTTTTTGACGAAATATACTGTACATTTCGCTTTATTACAAGTTCAGCAATAACTTATCCCTTGTTTAAACTGTTTATGAGGATTTATATGTATTAGTACCTGTTTGAATGATCTACCTTTCGTTATGTGGTGATTTCGTTCGTTAACACACTGTATTCGCCGTTACTAGACCAAATAAATGTCGAGGAAACCTATGATATTCACTCTTTTCATTCTAAAGATATGAAATGTTGGTCAAAGAAACTTATTCCCTACCTAACAACACGAACCTTTTACAATAGAGATTTTGAAAACTATTTCTATGAAAAACCTATGCTATAATCTTATCCATAAATATTTAATTACTGTAGATCTTTCAAAGCATACTTCATTATTATACATATTAATCCGTTTACTAGATATTTCATGCAAATAAAGCTTACTATTCACATTCATCATAGAATTATTCTGTTATATTATAAAAGTGTAAAGAAATATGTTTCTTTCAACTATCAGGAGAACGTATGACAGCTGTTCTTGCTCATAGACTGGTTACTGGAGCTCTGAAGTTTGAGATGTTGAGTACTGAACTCAATTTTTAATAAGAACGTGATAACTAGCTTGAAGGTGCGTCACTATAACGAGTCTTAAATATAACATAACATGCTTTTTGGATCCCAGTGTGATCCAACATTCGAACTATCATTAAAAGTGCTCAAAGTTCCATGCGCATAGTTATTGTACTGAACGCACGTTAAAGTAATGCATATAAAAACAAGTCTCAAATTATCAAATTGTGCACTACGTTGGTATTGATTATTTTCAAAAATTTTCAAAATTCTAGGAATGTCATTAGATAACGAAAATCAGTATACCCTGTTCTTATCTTATCTTTGTTAAATTACGACACGTAAACATAATAACTGCTGACTGTAAATATTATAATCACTCATCTTTGCATATAAAATATCTTATTTAATTATTTTGTGAAGATTCTTTATTGTTTCGAAATGATTTGTATGATAGACTAACATCAGCTAAAGAATCATTTAAAAACTAGAGAGAGAGAGAGAGAGAGTTGTACAGCTTTAATCCTCGTTCATATTTTCTTGGTATTATTAAGGGAATTGTCAGGTCTCACAGGAAGCACAGGACTAATAAATCATTGAGCCAATATTTCCACTACTCCTACTTCAATATGGTTATATTGCATGGTGCCAAGATCTGAAGGCGGCAAATTCTAACTCTCCCTCCCACAAAAACTGGCTACTTGAGCAAGAAGGTAAAAAGTAGAAAGGAATTAATTTGACTACCGAATAAGATGAACAAATATTCGTCTATATATATATATATATATATATATATATATATATATATATATATATATATATATATATATATACACCTCCTTAGAGTAGAAAGTCATTTATCAGCCTATGGTATGCATTCCTTACTATAGGACATTCCCTTATGGTCATCCAATGGCCTTCTCATCATTCCCTAATATTCACAACTACTGGTAGCTTAATGGTCTAATTCTCATCATGACTTACTTCAGTGGTTGTGGTATTCAATGTAGATATAATTTTTATTATTAAACTGACCTTAACTGGGTCTTGGACCGCCTTCTGACTCGAAATCTGGAATTAGAACTTAAATTTAAATCAAACTTACTGAGTTTAGTAATACTATAATGAATATCATTTACTAAAAACTAGAAAATAAAATTTGGATTATTATGCAATACGGTGACATTATTATATTACTATCATAGAATTCTTTCAAAACGTATTGCATAGCTCTTATTCATTTACTGATTTAGATTTTGTGAATCACTTGACTTGCAAGTAAGAGTAAATTTTTTATTGAACCTTTATAGAACGATTGTTTCAGTGTGTTAATAGTGTTCTTGATTTACATTATTTAAAAACAACATTTAACCAGTAATTACTGCAATAATGTGTAATTCTTCAACATCCTTATGCAAATTCCTTTGCTTCATAATTTAAATAATCTCATTTCTATAGTTCAGGATATTTTGACTACATGGTGGCTTGAAAAAAAAAAATTCAAAATGTGTATCCAATTCTCCAGTTCTTATCTTAGTTCTGGGTGAGTTTTCTAAATAAAGTCCCGAGTTTTATTACCTGCTTGTCTATGAACAGGAAATTTATTACATGTAGTGCGCATCAATTACCGCTAAACAAAAATGGTAAAGAATCGCTCATAAAAAATGGAACCAAAGGAAATAAGTTTTTGAAGACTGATAGTTCATATTGATGATATAAATTAAAACAATTATGAAAACTATTGCCCCAAAGGGTTACAAATTAAAACAATGAACTATCAAAAATATAGACGCATTGAATTCGTCAAACAATCATCTTTGAACTGTAGTGACTTCACTTTAGAGAAGAAAACATTCATTATTATAACTAATTTTACCAGTGAACGTTTTACCGAACACTTTGTTTATTCGTGCTTTTCTATCATATTTTCCTTCTGCGCGGTCGCTATCTTGCTTCTTCTACTCTGGCACGATTTCGATATTCTTTCGATACCACGAAATCGCCAGCAAATATAATTATTTCATCTGGACTATCCCATCTACAGAATGATACTGACAGTAACAACTTGACATTAACGATCATTTGAAAAATAAATCATATATGTATAAAAATTTTCAAGTCACAGACTAATTTTGTAATTCAATATTTATGGAATCCAAATTACAGAGCAAATAATTACTTTATTACAGATTAGTGACGTCAGGACGAAAAACCAAAACGATATTTATAATTCTAAAATTAGTATTGAAAATCGACACGTAACATCAGCGTGTACCAATTATTACTGTTTGTAGTCTTGAAATCACAAAAGCACCTAAAACACACGATCTCATTTTCAATAACTCTTAATTAATCTGCACTGCCAAAATCATATCTTCAGATGCGAAATAGGTGAAATTATTATCATCTGCACTCATCTGGTTGGTCTTTTGTTAGTGTATTGACTATCATAACCGTTCAGTTTCACCGGAAAAACTCTCAGAATAATAAGACGTCATTACTTATATACTCATTTACAAACATAAATAGTAAAGAAAATAACTATCTTTAGCTGTTAACAAAGTTTGCGATAAAATTTTGTAAACACGACTGAAAGTAGTTATTTGGTCAACACCATTACTACTTTTTTTATCTTCAAAATTAGATTACTTATAGTTACTAAGTAGTGTGAGTTTATATAAGTATTTCTAGGTGGGTTACTTTGACGAATGCGATTCCGTTATTCAGACAATCATGTGACCTATAATTTTGCAGTTTATTTGTACTTTATTTTTAATAATTTTTATATCTATTGAATCCCTCAGTGTGCAGTACTCTTTAAAAAATTTTTTACCAAGAATAATTCATTTTCTATTGAAATTAACCTCTAATTGATTTTTTTTTAATTGTTAGTCTTTGAGCTGAGTAACGTCATGTGAGTATTTATTATGCATACGCAATGGTTTTGCTCTCGCCAACTCACCTAAGGGTAGTTTTATTTCACGCGTATTTCCAGTAGCTTAATTTATTCCGGAACAGTGAACGATGGGCTTTTTATAGAGAGATGTGGTTAATTTTATTTACAATAATGCTATCCTACTTTTAGACACTCACTGTCCTCTTATGTCCTGGTTCCTGTGGACTAGAATACAGATTACGACTCCATAATGGATTTTACAGAAGATCAAGGATACAATCCTGTTTGAGATGTGAGACATGATCACTGACCTTTACGATGGGTTTTGTTAGTAACAGTTTAATCTGATTACCTGAAGTATTTTATGGAAATGAGATATAATTTCACCACAATCGATTTACATCGAATAAGAATAGAAGTTGATTCAAGAATGGTGAACAATACCACGGAGTGAAGAGGGCATCGAAATCATGTGATACTGTAGTATTGTTAGATCAGAGGGATGACTAATAATGCAGAAGTTGGTAATACATAAAAACAGTGTATTTTTTACCACAGCGAATAATGGATATTACGTATTTGTGGTGCTATGCATTTTTGTATCATTATGTGTATGAACACAATATGCTGAATACAAATATAACTAACTATATGCACAACATCAAGAAGTTCAAGCGAATAAAATGTTTTCTTTGGAAAAGTTTAAAACTTTATTTTCTTGTCAGAGTAAACTTGTAACCACTAGAGCAGACAACTTTATTAAAAACCACATATTTGCAACTGAACAACGAAAACGAAAGGGAGCTTCGAATTAACCAGTGATTAGGCCAAAAATATGGACTCGTTATGTAGACGATACACTATTCGTCAATAAAAGGAATGAAGTGGAGGACACCTACAATCAGATAAACAATGACTTTGATGATATAAAATTCACAATGGAAAAAGATTAAAACAACAAACAATCATTCCAGGGTGTTCTATTCACCAGAACTGACAAGGGAAAGCTGGAAACTCAAGTATTTCGGAAGTCAACCCACACAGATCTAATTCTCAAGTACAGTGGCAACAACCCAAGAAAACAATAAATCAACTGCATGCAAACTTTGTCCAAAGGGGGGAAAGCCCACTGCGGAATACATGAAGCATAAAAACGGGAAAAAAAATAACTGATGATTATCTTCCAGAAGAACGGCTATCCACGCAACTTCATCAAATAATATCAAGTGAACCCATCAATACAAGCGAAATCAATTACATGAACTGACAAACGGGTCATCCTATCCTGAATAAAGTCATATTGGAAATTACAGCCCGATTACTCAAACCATTTGAAATAGGAGTAGCACGCGAACAGACAGAATCACTCCAATTAATCCTATGTAAATCAAACGACGAAATTACAAAAGAAGGAAAAAATACTGGATCGAAATAGTACAAAGAAAACTAGATAAATTTTTAAGCCTGTTACTCGATAGTTCAGCAATCAACAAATACATCGACATTGATGTAATATGTTAAACAATCAGAAAAATCGTATACAAACGTAGGATCAAGAAACAAATCGGAAAGTGAAAAGTGAACTATTATTTTAAAAGTTTAGTTAAGCTAAAGAACAGTTTTGCTGATAAATTGCGAGTTTAATGAGTACTTTTTAAAAATATATAATACAACCGTGATAAAAATTAATTCGGTCAAATGGAAGACATTGTTCTCGATATCTCAACATTATTTAAGTCTAGAAAATTGTGTGAACAAAAGCTTATTAAAAGTCTATAAAATTCTCAAAACGTACCGAAATCAAATGAATAAGAGATGATGCGCCACCCCAGCATTATGGAGAGGTAGTGTTAATGCATCACTACCTACAAAAACTCAACATGGAGCCCCTCTGAGACTACTGCTGGTCCCATACCTGGAAAAGAAATACGGTTGGGCTTGAAGTTGGCGACCTCATCCCATAAACACCTTTCTCGCTAAAAAAGCGCTAACTATAAAACATAATTCAAACCATTTTAACTCTGCTGAGGTCTTCTTTTAGAAGACTTATGTCGTCTCATGATGCAAGCCGAATTCCTACGGAAGTCACGAGGCCGACACCACTCCTCACAACCAGAGCAATCATTCTTTCAGGTACATGGAACGATTGAACATATTGGGAGACCGCAAGACTATTCCAAGTTGCTGCAGAAATGATAAGATACAACTTGGAGTTGCTTGGAATCAGCGAAACGCATTGGACACAAGAAGGACAACCGAGACTAGCTTCAGGGTAACTGCTGTTAGACTCTGGTCATATTTGTATCAATAAAAAGTTCAGAAGGACTATGAAGGATGTGAGAACAAAGATAGGAGCTGATATAGCCTCAGATTACCACTTGCTGATCGCCAAAATGAAACTGAAACTAAAGAAGCACTGGACAACAAGGCCGACAACATCATAGAAGTTTAATATAGCCTTTCTGTGGGATACCGTAAAACTCAAAGAATTCAAGATAGCCATCAGCAATAATAATAATAATAATTTATTCTCAAATAACTACGTTACAAGAGTCACGCCAGTTTACAAGCTAGATCAAATTGTCGCAAATGCTTTCACAATTACTGTAAAGTTATAGCGGTTAAATTAAGTATAAGAGTCATTTTCTGATTGCATATTTACACCATGTCACTGACAGAAACAGTATTATACAGCCTCATTTTCAATAGTAGAGTACAAATAAGGAAGGAAGATGCACAATAGGTTTTTTTGGCGATTTGCAGAGATCAATAGGGAATTTGTTGGGAAAGGTCATATGGAACGCGCTTGATACGAGCTGTGATCCAGACAGTCATGTACCTAGGGTGCATGTTCCCTAGAGTCGCCAAGGATTTCCCACCGTGAATGGGGTTCTGAAAAGGAGAAGAGAGAGAGAAAAAGGCAGCAGTGTGGCAAGTGTATATATATAACCAAAGCACTACTTAACCTGTCATGTTGAAGTAGTCAATACAGTAGTAAGTCAAGATTAAATTCATACTGACCACTTAAATTAAAGTAAATTATGGGAATATAAGAATATAAAACACAGATAAAGGAGTACAGCAAAAAGAAGGTAGAGTTGTGCAGTGTCAGATGGATAGAAGAGAAGTCGAAGTAAGAAGCTGGATTTATGTACGTTGAAATAAGTTATAGTCCTTGCAGGATCTACTCAGTGAAGAGGAAGCAACACTGGGGAACAGTCGGAAAGAGATCAAAGAGGCAATCACTTCAACATGTTGCGAGGTTCTGGGTCACAAGAAACACCATTACAAGGAATGGATCTCTGTTGGTACCCTTGAAAAAATTGGTGAAAGGAGTAACAAGAGGGCAGCTATCAATTTCAGCCGAACAAGAGCAGAGAAAGTTAAGACACAAGCTGAATACACAGAAGCAAAAAGAAAAGTGAAGAAGAGCATCAGGACCGGCAAACGAAAATATATGGAAGATCTAGCAATGACGGCGGAAAAAGCTGCATGAGAAGGAAACATGGGACAGTTGTACGATACAACAAAGAAGCTCGCCGAAAACCATCGTGAACCAGAACGACCAGTGAAAATTAAGGAAGGTAAAGTAATCAGAAACATTGAGGAACAGCGAAGCAGGTGGGTAGAGCACTTGAAGGAGCTCTTGAATCGACCAGCTCCACTGAAAATACCCAACATCAAAGCAGCATGAACGGACCTCTCAATCGATGTTGGTCCATCAACAATTGAAGAGATAAGCTTGGCCATCAGACAGGATGCTGCTGAACAGTCTGGACTTCGTAGATGATCTAACTCTTCTATGGCACACGCAGCAACAGATGCGATAGAAGACGACCAGTGTAGTACCAGTCCCATTAGCAGCAGTTCTCAACATACATTAAGAGAAAAGCAAGATTTTCCGATATAGCATAACATGTTCCAACTAAATGACTCTTGATGGGGATGCCTTGGATTGCGTAAATCCTTTAAATATCTGGGAAGCATCGTTGACGAGCTAGGTGGATCCCATGTTGATATGAGTGCACGGATCATCAGACAAGCGCTGCATTTCTGCAATTGAACAACATCTGAAATTCCAAACTAATATCAAATAACACAAAAATCAGAATTTTCAATGCAAATTTCAAGACAGTTCTACTGTATGGAGTGGAAACTTGGAGAACTATGAAAGCCATCATCCAGAAGATGTAAGTATTCATTAATAGTTGTCTACGTAAAATACTTGGCATTCGTCATCCAGACACCGTCTTCATCAACCTACTGAGGGAAATAACAAACCAGATTCCAATGGAGGAGGAAGTCAGGAAGAAGCAGTGGAAATGGGTAGGACACCCAATGCAGAAGTCACCCAACCGAGTCATAGGACAAGCCCTCACTTTGGACCCTCAGGGTCAAAGAAAAAGGAGAAGGCCAAAAAACTTATTACGTCGAGAAATAGAGAAAGATATGAGAAGAATGTACGACATTTGGAAGGTTTCTGGAAAGGGAAGCCCTGGACAGAGTAGGCTGGAGAATATTGGTTGGCGGCTTATGCTCCTTTAAGGGTGACAGGCGTAAGTAAGTAAGAAAGTACTAAATGAAAAGCTCACTTATCCTCTAGTGTCCTTAGCAACTAGCATACCATAGAGATGCCCTCTCCTTTAATTATTATGCATCCCCTCTAACACACGTTGGTCACTGTGGCCTCAATAGACCTCAGTGATTTTGGTCTAAGAAATAAGCTTAGTAAATGTACATCCAAAAGAACTTATAGAATGCAAGCTAGATTGGTGAAGGAATTGTAGTGAATCCAATTTTATGAAGAGTACGTGATTGGTTTATTAGAACCATTCATTATTTGAACGAATTGTACCAGTGACTATTTTACTGAACCTCTTTGTTTATTACCACTCCGTACGCGCAAACTTTCAGTTTGTGTTGCTGCTATTTTGGCTCTACTACTCTCCGTACTTTCGCCCCTTTTTCCTGTCACGATTTCGGTATTCTTTCGATACAACGAAATCGCCAGCAAATTTATTCTTCCGTATGGACGGGGTCGTAACTGGTCTGTGTTAGTGATCTTAGTCAACAGTGACACGCTACAACTGATGAGCTTATATTTCGTCCAAAGACGTCAATTACGGTGTCTATTATCAATCTTTATTTTTATGATTGTATATTGTACTTGCAACCACGTCTCGAAGTGGTGGATAGCTATAATATAACAGACTCCGAGGCGCAGATGCTTGCAGTTCTATCTGTCTCCTTCCCGTCAGCCCAGGTTGCTCGTTTATTTTAAGTACACGATTTCCGCACTAACGCTAGGTACCTAGTAGAGACACAGGTGCCCAAATTTCTGTCGTATCGTCTGGTAGCAGCAAGTCTAAAGCTACAACTCTTCGACTACTCGCTGCAAATGCCTCTGTCATTCCAAGCTACGGTACACGAAATCTAACGATCGATCTGAATAATCGACAAGGGCGTCTGTAGGCGTTCATCCCTGCTGGTGTTACCATAGCCTTATTCGGCATCGATTCCTTACAGCTCAATGAATTGCTGCTTGATTCATGTGGGCTGCAGTTAGTCGATACTTCGTCCAATATCAAATCTATGGTTTTTAACGCACCAATAGGTGTGTGCGGAATCACAGATGTATTTTATTTCATGATTCTTTATTTCATGTCACATATGATACATTCCTCTAACTAACAAAACCGAGGAGATTATATCGATGAATATTTATGTGGTAACCTATATCGTCACTTGCAGCCCCCAGTCACAGCCAAACCTTGCGGACTCGCACTGCACAAATTAGTTTTCGTTACCCGTGAGTTAGACAGTTTACTTGTGACATGTATTGCTTCGTCTTTCTTACAGCCCTTGAACCTCCTGTCGCAAAAACAATGGCATTAGTTGGAGACCGTGAGGCGATTACAGTGCAGCAAAGGCAGATATTCAGTGTTCCGCCTGAGAACTTGTAAACGACACGACATTGCATCTGCCCGGGAAATATTTCAAGCCACGGAGCGTCGTTTTTATGTAAATCAGATATCGTCCAACGACTTTCTGCGTACATGCGAACACTGCCTCTAGTGTTAACTCGCTCTTCTTCGAGAATTATTTACTTGTCCAAAAGTTTCCATATGAGTAGCTTTGACACGCAAGCCTTTGCAAAATCCTTACGAAGGATCTTTCACGTCATCTCTCGTCACGAAAAGACCATTAGGGTTTTCGACACAGTCAGCATTGATCGTCTCAAACCAGCACACGTCAGTGACAGAGCCTTACCTGATAAATCGGGATTCAATTCTGGATACGTCCAACTCTCCAGCGGGATACCTGTTTATCCTTCAGATCCCACGCTAGATAAATCAGAGACCTCATTCTCAGGTTCCGGTCAACAACACGCGTCATCTGCACTGTCTACGGATAAGACTCTGGTCTCACGTCTAGATATGCAAACAACAACGCCCTTGATTTCGTATGAGTTTACAGTCTCACACGCTCATCCACGAGGTATGAGCGAGACCTCCGTCTCACGCTGTGGCCATCAGGTACTTCAGCCTGCACGCTTTCGCCTTTCAGTAAGTAACTTATAGAGTATAGGCTTCTGCCACTTACTACACTTGCTACACCTTTTTCTTTTTATTTAATTTTTGTATCCTGAGCTTACTCCTTCCACCATCACCCTTCTACTACCGTCAACTTCAGTCGATTTTAGGGAGAGCTGGCCTTAACACCGAAGCCCTTGTCGATTTACTCGGTCTCTACTCTGGTTTAGACTACGTCTAGCTTACGTACAATCCCAGACCTGGCTATTATTTTGGCTTATAATTTATCGGTTTAACATGGTTCCGTCTGAAGTCTTCAGTGATTTCTGGTCCGGCCTCCTACGAAAGCGATCTTTAGATTCCTGATACAAACCGCTGTGGTCTGGTATGCTAACTCCAGCAGCAAACGTGTCAAGTTAATCCTTGTTCCGTTCTCTGTATAAGACGTTCGGGGAAAACTCGAGTATCGTCGATCGCTTCTCGCTCCCGAACCCTTGCATTTTACTAATCGATCCCACGAATGAAGCCACTACATATCTAAAGTGTACGCCTTTTCTAGCGTCCGGCCACTGTAGTGACTCCAATTTCAGGACGAAAACGCGATTAGTTAAGTAGAAACATTCACTATTATAACCAGTTGTACAACTGGCTGTGTAGGATTTAATTTGTCCTACAGATGTAGTTCTGGAACGGTAAAAGCAATATTGGCGAGCACAGAGTCTATGGTAAAGCTACAGTTAGAAGGAGATCAACTTTGCTTTCCACTTTATCTTTTTCTAAACATAAAAACAACTAAATTAGTACGATAAATAAGGAAATGTCAATTATCAAGTTAGACGAGCAAACGTACCGACCAATATAGCGTGTCTTATGAAAATGAATAAAGTTATGAGTCACATCAATATAATAAGATAATAGTGTTCTTCAATTATTAGATCATTTACAACAAAGAAAGTTTACAGACATGTCAGATCATATCACGTGTTGGGCGCTTAAACCACAATTTGATTGGTTAGTTATGACAGCTACAATTCACCACGGGACAACGAGTTAAGACTAGACCGTAATTGGTTTGTAGTAGTGTTCATAGTCGACTCCAACTCAAAACAATACAAGGCGATGGTGGATTCTACGTAAATTTTAATAGAATAATCTGAGTTTTCGGATGTTGATGAGATTGCTGATTAAAGTAACATGGATAAGTCTACAAATAATGAGTTAGACCTAAATCCTACATAATTACTTCTGCCTCTAACGTTTTCAACAAACATCATAAAAGCACAGACATATAACTTTTGTTACATGCACTATAGGAATCATCGTCGCCATTAAATCTTTCAGCAAAAATAGTGAAAGTTGATAAAGGTGAGGGCAGGAAAGCTGAATAGATTTTGGGACTCAGTCATTCAGGCTGGGTCATAAGATTAACTTCTTTTATGCATATCTTGAATATACTATTCAATAACCAGTCCGAAAATATTCTTTTAAGCAATAACAATACCCAGGAACCATGTTTAGTTTACCAAGAGTGATAGAGATTCAAATTTCGGAAGGTATCATCTAAACATAAACTTTAGGCCGATAGAGCTCCTCCATAGAATAGCCTCAATTTATTGGGTGTTTGACTAAATTACACCTTTTCTAGAATTGCTTGCACAGCAGCTAGGATATAATGTAGTTTTTATCCTGAGGGCCGTTCACTCTGAAGATTTAGAGGATTCTAACATTTAACAGATGATTAATTATGGAATCCTACAGTTATAGCCAGTTAGACTTAGTGACTGACTTAAAAAGCTTATTAGAATGTTTTTTAAACTTCAACAAATCACACGTAACAGATTTTCTATAATTAAACTTTAACTAAATAGCAACCAACTTGAATCAAGTTATGAAGAATGTTGCCGAACCAAATAGGTTTTTCATCGTCTAGCAAAGCTTTCAAAGGCGAAATCTGTCCGTGAATGGCTGGCTTATATTCTAAATCTTAAACGTAGCCCGTACGAGTTAGCTTGCTCGTAGGAGCACATGACAGCATACGAGACCGAAATCAAAGAAAAACATTCCTATAAAATTCATGGAACATGATAGCCTTTGACGCTGCTCGTGCATGGTGGTTGTGTAACATCAAATGGAAAAAGCAGAAGTACTTCAGTAAACAAAGCAAAACAGAATAGTGCAACACCTAATTCTTATAAAATTTATCATCAGAGTCCGCGTTCTAATTTCCTCGCTGAATGAACCGTTGAAACCCGACTGTAGCTGCCACATTGACATGGTGACCAAGCTTACCTATCTTGATGACCAACCTGACTTAATTAGTCTCTAATATGTGCTCCTTTAGGTTCTACTACGCCAGGTAGGTCGACTGGGGAACAGTATGACTAGAAGCAACAACTTAATGTCTGGGCGAAGTAGTAGAGTTGAATGTAGAGGGCTATGGTCGCAGTCAGGGGTTTCCCTCGGATAAACAGCATCTGAAGCTTCGCTTCCTTCTCACATTGAAGGGAAGAAGTTAAAAATGGTTAACTCTAAAACTGTCACCCCTCACCTTACTTCACGAATCTTCGTCCCAGGGTGTTAGACCATTTTGAGAGAGGTGGAAACACGTTTAATACTGCATTTGAGTAGCATTGAACAATACTAAATATATAGCTTCATATTGGAATAAAAAGTGCAAAGAAACACTTGTTTTATACTAGCTCAGGACAAAAACATTGGATACTGAATTCGGTTTAAGTACATGCATCTTAACTTAATCATTGTTCGTCGATTTAAACTCAAGGTTTAGACTGCGATAGTAATTATTTGTCGTTGCCTGATGATTGGGAGTGGACTGTTTTTAACTTTTGTAACTCTGTTAGCTTGCTTGTTAGCTAAACAAACAGATGATCTTCGTGGATGCTTTTCTATTGTAAATCAAAATTTAACGTAATACTTTGTAGCTATCTGGTGTGGTAGATGATATTAATGCAGACATCCAAAGAATAACTGATTTTAACAACCTGAAAGTTTTGCCTCGTATTAAAAATATCTTGCAGAAAGATTTCTTTCATTACTTTGAGGTATCTAGTTTTTTTTATTCTTATTTTTTTGTCGAAAACTTTGATATGACCTATTAAGGCACTATTAACCTCGTACCGATAAACACTCTAACTGTATACTGTCATCATTACTGGCAAGACGCGAAATTCACTTGAGTACAATGAGACTTTATGGTTCGTGATGATTTGATATTTTTTCTTGCGGAATGCCAACAGTTGTAATTTACGCCTTACGTCATTGGTCTTTAAGGAATAAACATCATTGGAGCTTCTAAAATATCTTCACTTTAGTACTTCTCCAAAAAGAGGACTACTACATGAGACTGTCGTACTGTCGAAATTCTGTAATCCACTGTGTCTCATCAACCAGTTAATACAAAGTGGAACGACTGCAATGTTCAAAACAATGAGAAGTCGCCAACAAGATCGGAATATTTACAAAACAACTCGATGTATATTAGAATTAATAATCTCCGGAAATGTTTAAGGCTTAATTGATTGTTTAAAATCGGTATATGCGTAAATTGTTAATCTATTTTCAGTCAGGAGTCCAACATTTTTCTGCTCTTTTTGGTTTTATCAGTTGAGCAGAATCACTTGTATTCAGTATAAAATATCACCTAAAGTTGAGTACACGACCTTGTGCTTGAGTGCTGGGTTGAAATAATTTGTTCGAAAACAAGTTGGTCCAGTTTATTAGTGGAAACAGTATAATTAATACCTAGGTTATTCTACGTGTTAGCATCATAAAAGTAAGTATAAAATGAGTGGAATTGACCATCCTGTGATGTGTCGTTTAAATGGATATTTAACTTCAGGACCAGCCAGTGCATCCTAACTTACTCTCCACCTAGCTACATCCACAATCTAGATTTTGGTGATTAATTAATATGCGGAAGAAATATGTGGAGGTTTTACTCTGTTATTGTTGCTAGCTATGAATAATATGTTTCATCTACGTTTATTGTCTTAGGTAAATTTGGAACGCGGTTGCCCATTTTTCGAAGACGATAAACGATGCTCGTCATCAGCCTGTCGAGTTAAGGATTGCCCGGCAGAAGAAATACCTTTAGGACTACGTGAAGATTCTTTGGGGTCGTCAGTCCACCATAAAGTACGATTCATCCGTTTAAATTCACTTAGTAGTATTCAAAAGAGGCCAATATATATCCTGCAGAAGAGATCGATTGTGGGTTAGGGAAGCTAGATAGCTCCTTGAGGTAAGTCATTCTTTCCGTAGTTCTCTCTTTCACGGTTCTCATGATTTGTTACATATAATGGAGATAAAACTTATCATCTTATATGCGTTCACAAACGAATTGGTTAGAGTTATTAGATGACGTGCTGTGCATTCCTTGTTTCTCCCTGTTTAATGGTATGGTAAAGATTTCCGTTAGAGAGCCATAATAACCTTCACAGTGTTTGATCTGTTTCATTACTAATTTCCAAATCGGAGCTATACTTCTTAGTCCAAAGTCTAGATGCTTTACCACACACTACCAAGATTGCACGAGGTACCTACATTTCGTATCCCACTAAGTTTGGAATGCCTTGCAATCTCGTTTTCTATCCATTCGTTTACTACTGTTTTGCGCGATCTTTTGGTTTCGTAGTCTGAATCTGTCCGCTATTATTCAAGTATCGTTGTTGTTGAGTATCTAACCTTATGCTTGAAATAGTAAAATACTTCAGTACCCGATAGTCAGTCATACGTATGATATCAAAGAATATTTTATGAGAAAATTAAAGATATCTACTTTGGTTTTATTTAGAAATAAAATACGAAAATCTGGTTAGTCCAGCCCGTTCAAGTGCTGATAAGTTTCTGGACCAGCTACTAATTGTCATTCAACCCAGACGTAAAGAAGTACTTAAATCGGTACAAATCCATCAGTACTTTTTCTCATTTTGTTATTCAACGCTTCCTGCGGATGCGATTGTGAGATAATGCTATGAATGCCACAAATAAGTGTTTTTACACATTTAATTTCACCAGCGAATATAAGACTTTTTGTATTTTAAAGTAAACTATTAAATTTATTTTGAGTTCCCACTTCTATAAAATTTTTAGTCCAAGTTACATCCGTAGTTTAAGATAGTCATTCTCAAGAATGTGCAGTGTAAATTTCTTCTGAACAAATCCCAACCTAAGCTTATCATTTATGCGAAAACTACTTAGAAGGAAAGTGTTGTATCCAACGTGTCCTCGGTCACATACTGTGTTAATTTAAGTACGTGAATAGTCTTTATAGATGTTACGCACTACAATACTTAGAATTCTTTGAGACTTAGAAGTCTGTATTGGGGCCTATTCTGAGAAGGATAGATTGTTGTAGTACCCGAACCTTAGGTCCAACACTATATTAACCATTTATGGTGAAACAACTGAGCAGAAGTCCACTACTACTACTTCAGGTGGGATTTCAAATACAAACGTCAAGACAGCTTTATTTTATGGATTGGAAACTTGAAGAACTAAAGAAGCCATCATCCGAAAGTTATGGGAATTTATAAACAGCTGCTTACGCAAGATACTCCCCATCCATTGGCCAGACATCATCTGTAACAGCCCGTGTCAGAAAACAAACCAGCTTTCAGGTGAAGAAGAAATTAATCAAAAAACGCTGTCAGTGAATAGGGCATAAATTATAGGATTCATCTGGCTGCGTCACGATGCAAGCCCTAACTTGAAATCTCCGAAGCCAAAGGAAAATAGGCAAACCAAAGGACATATTGATCAGGGAGTCATATACAAACTTCAAAAGAACTCATTGGCATTTAAAAACTACTGGAAGGAGAGCCCAGGAAAAGGTTGGTTGGAGAATCCTGGACGGTGGCTTATGTTCCACATGGGGTAACAGGCGTGAGGACGTAGATCCACTTTAGTAATTTTATCTTGCTGTACTTATATAGTGTAGTATCGTGGGTCGATCCACTTTTTTGCGATATCCTACGCTGCTGATAACTAACTGATGGTGATGTATTGAATGTTCATCTTATCTTATCCCTTAAATCATGAATATTGTTTCATTAATTTTTTATAACAAATACTTCGAATCCTGACGTATAATGCCATACTGCCAATGGCTTGCCTCATGACTTGTTTTTGTTTTCGGTAACAAATAAAATTTTGGCATATTATACTTCATATTTTAGATATAAAGTAAGTCCAGTGATAGATCATTTTAATTTACCTGTTATCTCACGAACTAATATTTTTATTCCAATATATTTTAGTGAAGAACGTAAAACCATAATTGCCAATTGGACTCGTCATGACAATGAAGATGAACTGACATTTTGTGAACCTGATGGTAAGTCAGATGATATCTTGCATCTAATTTGAAGGACAGTTTGCACAATCTGAATTTTTTAATTTATGGGCTTGAATCTACGGGTTTAAGAATGAACTAAGGGTAACTAATGTTTCAGTTGAATTATTTAGTTTTACAATCAATAATTATACACTAGTCTAACGTACATTTATGGTTACATAAAATAAACAATGGTGAAACAATTCAATAATTGAAGAAATACAAATCTAGACTACTTATCCAAACGTTCTCTTAAGTTGTTGTCGATTATTCAACCATTAATTATGAATTTTATTATTCATTTATAGTGAACAGTTAATCCATCATTGTGTGTGTTAGTTATGTTTTATTCTTTCCACCTGTGTGTTACGTTAAGCTTGATCAGAAACTATCTTTTGATGCTTGCTGAAAGTAGTGTATATACTGGAGCTGAATCGATTTATACTCATTTATTCGTTATCAGTAGAATACTTTCTCGAATGATGATTGAAAAAGAGAATGCACGTTTTCTGTTTTTGAGAAAATTTGTTCAGATAAAGCATTTGCTACATTTTCCAACTGCCATTCGGCCATTTGGCATTAAATCAGCAGAAGAGTAATGAACATGTTTATAAATCACTAATCATATAAACGGTTAATATGATAGGTCCAAAGTCACTTTTTTATTTGAGCGTAAACGTGACTTCTTCAGGATACTGGTAAACTCAAAAATTCCAAGGCAGCTCTCAGCGACAAGTTCCAAGCCTTTCACAATCTACTCAGTGAAGAGGAAACCACCGTGGTGAACTGCTGGAAGCGGATGCAAAAAGCAATAGTTTCAACATATCCTGAGGTTCTGGGCTACATGAACCACCGTCGCAAGGAATGGATTTATGCTGATACTCTAGATAAGATTGAATAAAGGACGAACAAGAAGGTAGCAACCGATATCAGCCGTACAAGAGCAGTGAAAGCCAAGGCACGGATCGAATACACAGAAGCAAACAAGCAGGTGAAAGGGGGCATCAAAGCCAACGGTCGTATATATGTGGAGGATCTAGCTGGGACGGTGGAAAAGGATGCAAGAGAGAAAACATGAGACACTAGTACAATACAACAAAGAAGATCACTGGAAAATACAGTAAACCAGAACTACCAGTCAAGGACAAAGAAAGCAAACCACTCACCGACATTGACCAGCAGCGAAACAGGTGGGTAGAGCAGCTTGAAGAACTCAGGAATAAGTCAGCTACACTGAACCTACCCAACATAAAAGCCGCACCTACTAACCTATCGATTGATATTGACGCACCAACAGTTAAAGAAATCAGCTTGGTCATCAGACAAATCAAGAATGGCAAAGCAAAAAGACCAGAAAACATACTAGCTAATGCGATAGAAGCAGACAAAGCAATAACTACAAAGTTGTTGCACACTGTTCAGCAAGATCTGGGAGGAAAAACAAATACCAACAGCCTAAAAAGATCACCTCATCAAGATACCAAAAAATTGGGGTCTCAACAGGTGTGAGAACTACAGAGGCATCAATCTAGTCTCAATACCAGCAAAAAACTTAAACAGAGTGTTGTAAGACCGAATGAAAAATTCACTAGACTCCCAACTTCGAGATCAGCAGGCTGCATTCTGTAAAGTTCGATCGTGTGCCAACCGAATGGCACACGACTCTGCGGATCATTCTGAAACGATCAGTCGGATGCAAATCACAACTTTACATCAACTTCCTTGACTACGAGAAAGCGTTCGACGGTGTGGACGGGATGATACTATGGAGGCTTCTTTGAAACTGGTGTGCATAAGAAAATAGTTAACATCATACGGAATTATTATGATGTATTGAACTACAAGATCGTGCATGGAGGACAGCACAAAGACTCGTTCCAGGTGAAGATCGGTGTCAGGCAAGTTTGCTTACTCTCACGCTTTACCTTCCTACAAAGACGTCAGCATCTGAGAAGAAATTCGGAATACAGTTGACAGCGTGGATGAAGTTGGACGATTCGGACTTCGCGAATGATCTGGCTCTTCTATCGCACACGCAATAACAAATGCAGATGAAGACGGTCAGTGTATCAGCAGTAGTAGGTCTCAACCTACACAACGGAAAAAGCAAGATCCTCCGACACAACAAAACATGCACGAACTGAGTCACACTTGATGGAGAAGCTTTAGAGGATGTAGAAACATATATGTGCAGCATGATTGATGAGCAAGGTGGATTTGACTCGGATATGAAGGCGCAAATTGGCATAAAAATTTAAATATCTCAATCCTTAAAACGAATTTAAAAAAATGTTTGCTAGATTATAGAATTAGTAAAATAGTTCTGATTTCGACTTGGTGATTAGAAAGTAGACATCTTAGTCTTGTAATTTTTCGTTTATTTTTTGGTTGTAATGTATATGTACAATACACCTGCCTGTTTCTATTTTAGATGATAGTTCTGGCAAAATGATTTACGTGGATTTACTGAAGAATCCTGAATGTTATACTGGTTACAAAGGCCCTGCCTCAAATAGAATATGGTATATGGTCTATAATGAAAACTGTTTCAAGTATGTTTTAATCTTATAATATATTTTGACTTAAATTTCTACTTTAGTGAAGATTCGATAACTTATGGGACAAGCTATCTTGGTCCAAGTAAGTAAACTTGTTTTTTGTATTTGTCAATATCATGTCTTCAATTTGTCCACCAAGTTAAGTAACTTAATTTTGATATGAACTTTTTTTGAAATTTCTATATACATGAAAGATTATCTACTATCGTCTAATCAATGTCCTCTTTTTGTTGCAATACGATCCATATTTACTCAGCATGAAATAATTATTGCTTTCTACATAATAGTTTAATCAAAATGTATTTGTTTGTTAAGTTAATGTAAGTTCTGAATTGAATGTTTAAAGTGTTTGTCAGACTTACATGATAAACATAGATCTTGTTGTTAATAGAAATTCAGTCACTTGTAAAACTTGATTAGATGCATCGTCGATACGCGCTGTTAATGAGTCCCATACTAGGACGGAATAGCTATCCAATACTTCTAGGTTTCAAATGATGGCCTATCACGTGATCGCTTCATGATTTCTAGTATGGAAGAAAAATATCTAATAATCAGATTAATAAAAATGTTGTTAGGACAGTGAAAAAGATCTCAATTGTCTGAAAAATAGTTTATGTTCATCCACAACGTTACAGATGATTTTATCATGCACATATTTATGACAAGCAAAAAGGTCAGTACGCACTATGAACCGATAATAAAAGTTGATGAAAAGGTAGTCAATAAGGGATCCAGAACTTTTCTTCAATCGTCAGCAAGGTGTACCTGTAATCTTAAAGGAACTGATGCTCCTTGATGGATTCGATGTTATGTCACACAGCTTCACCATCAGAGATGCTAGCACTGAACAACTTGATCTATCAGCCCTAAGATGGTTTTAATATATACGACACTGCTTACTACTCAGTGATCAATCAATTCTAAATAAAAATATAATACTTATAATAATGACCTTGATTTACATAGATGGATTTGATATAATGTCAAACTATTCTTTCTACCCAATTTTTTTCCCATTCCGCAAAATTCACGTGTTCTAATCATACAATCACATGTTTTTCTATCAGAAATGGGTTAAATTATTTATTGTTTACTGTAATATAGAAGAGTTACCATTTCTACTGTATCAATTCATAAATTCTCTCCATTGATATTGTTTTAATAATAAAATTTTTATCACATTTTGAAAAATAGACTAACTGTTGAAAAAAGTGTTTATTTCTACTATCCTTTTTACATCTTCATTTATTTAGTATAATGTAAATTTCAAAGGAATATATTTTTCCTTTAAAAATTTCTGTACCCTATGAGTTGTTCATCTAATGATATTCATACAGTTTACGTTGACAATCCAATTACTTTAAGTTCTTGTGATTACTTTTACATCTCAAAGACAACAAAATGATGAAAATCAAGTAGCCAAAAGTAAAGAGGAGTAGTACAACAGTCACAACAAGGTGTAAAAGCGAAATACCATTGAAATTGACAAGTTGGTCACTTTTTCAACGAAAAATAATTTGTCGAAATTGTGTACATTAGTCGTTAAACCATTTTTAATTGATAGTCTACAACAACTTGTCTCTTTTCATCTTAGCTTATTGATCGACAAATACAGGTCTACTTAAAATATTTCAATGTATCTTACCACAAGGATTTGTTATTAGTAGTATGCTGATTAGATACAATTAGTTGCTATCTTTCCTTATCTTTAATAACTATTAGTTTATTTCTCAATGCTCTTTCTTTAGTTATAAAATGACACATTTTACCGGTGTGATTGTGTTATTGGCATTCAAGTAAATTAACATTA
Organism: Schistosoma turkestanicum; assembly: GCA_944470395.2. NCBI lineage: Eukaryota > Metazoa > Platyhelminthes > Trematoda > Strigeidida > Schistosomatidae > Schistosoma > Schistosoma turkestanicum. The sequence continues at coordinate 56,644,529 of OX103971.1, forward strand.
GCGTGTCATTATCTGATTGGTTTATCAATCTTGATCGATTTTCTAATCTTATCAACCGGATAATTTACAGTGCATCCACACAATAACACTGTAATATATTCTGTAGAATTTTCTCGTTGTTATTCATTGAAGTTCATTAATTATTTTGGTAAAAATTTTTTACCTTCCGTGAACATAATAAATTCCAAGAGACTTTAATTGCATAATAATCCATCATCTACGAGTGACTAAATTAGACGTGATATATTTAATGAAACCCTGATTTCAGAATGTAATTTGTTAGTTTAATATGGTCGTGGCTAATGATAAATTGTGACCACTGATAATGATCATATACCTATCAGTTTCTTAATAGTATAAGCGATATGAAAGATAAAATAATGTTACATACATAAATTTTTCGTTCAGGTTAGAGGACTGTAATGCCCATCATGATATAATTATCCTGTAATGTTGCATTGAAATGATTCTTTTTTAATTCATACCACTTCGTAACATTGGTTGGTATAATGTAATGGATTATTTAAGTTAATTCGTTTTTCTTTCATTGGATTTCTTTCATCTGTTTTTATTTATAAAAGGAATACAGTTACTCTGGTTAAATAATTTTTTTTTCCGGTATTACTACTATTACTACTTTTACAGCTTTCATTATTTCATTCGTTTTTCTTCCAATCGTTTAGATAATCAAAAAGCTTTGCCTACCATGTGTATTAATGATGGTATATATTTATGTATATTATATTATTTCTGGAAAATTAGTCTATCAGTGTATCCGACTTTTATCCTTTGCAGTAATTTGTTTGATTTTCTATGGATTTTGTGCGGAAATATTTGTTTTTTTTTAAAAATTAATTAAACAAATTTTAAACATTTTAATCGTTTCCTAATGTTTTATGTTGACCTTTTATTTCATTGTTCATGTTATATGTTTAAAATATCATTTTTATCATTTGGCCTTTTGTCTTGTTTCTTTGTTCGATTTTGGTGATTTCTTTCTTTTAGTGATTAATTTTTGTTGAATGTTGCTTTTTTAATAAAATGAATCACCTTCAAACTCATTCCCAATGTAGCTACTAGTTCAACAAGAGAAAGCAAATCAGTTTCATTTATATCCCTTTTAAATATGATTCTTAAATTTGAAGTATTTCTGCTCGAATTATTCCACTTATTTGAGATTACTTTCGGCATATAAGTAAAATATCTTTCATTAACTAAGATTATGAATCTATAAACAAAATTACTTTTAATCTATGTTACAGACATTGCTTTTTTTTCTCTTTTTAAATTTTACTGGGGTATACTTCTTGAATCATATATTCGAACCCTAATCTTTTCCGTTACCACTAATACTTCTACAACCTCTACTATCATGGGATTTGAACTGTTAATAGCATCTCTGTGCTAATGTGGTATAGCAACTTGAACTGATGTACGTACGTACGAATTCTACGTTGCAACTGACTGATTGACATCTAGGTTCCAAGGAATTTGTAAGACCCTGTTTGTGTTCCCCAGCTTGTTTTGATTAGTGTATGGCGAATGTGCTGTTTCTTGTGTTTTCTGGTCGCTAATAATTGTTGATGAATAAAATTTAAGTGGAATAGCAGGATTTTCGATGGCTTTCAGCGATATTTTCAAAAATAAAATAAAACAAGTCTTTAGTCGACAATTGAGAATATTTTGAAGAATGTATAATTGATGTTATCCGAATTCTGTAGAGTTTTTAGAATTTCAGTTTGTTTATTTACTGGACACACTTCATAAATCGTAGTATATGATACAAGATGTTGCAAGTGATAAATATTTATTTTATATTGACATATCCGGTTGTTAACAATTTTGGCGCCAACATAATTGCGTCATTCCTAAAAATGAAAATTTCTATATTTAGACGAAAAAATGCTTCTACCTGTATGTTTATTGGTCGAATCAGCAATGTCACAATCCTATAAAATCGTACAAAGGCTTATATATTGTTTTTTTCTATACGATTTTATATTCTAATTGGTTGCCTAAACTGAAGCAAGTAAATTTGTGATCTGTCAAATAAATCATTATCAACCAAAGTTAATATGTTCTAACTAAAGACTTTTGTGTTAATGTTTGTACTACGGATAATAATTAACAGTAGACAAAAATACCGTATATATGAATAAAGTTCAGAGATTAAATGTATTACACAGTCTCACAATTATAGTGTATTCTTATCTTCCCCTTAATTTCACACTGCTTGTTTTTCATAATCAAATTTTTACTAGTTTGAACACATGCACTTTTTTGCACCACTATTTTCTATAGGTAATGTCTGCTTATGTTGAGTTGAATCACTTATTTTCATTTATATTTCAGTCTTAGTTGTATAGAAATTGTAGAGTATTCATAAAATTCAAACTTCTTGAGTTCCTTATATTTTAAATCAGTCTTATGATTCCCTGAATAACAGTAGTTTTTTTGATATTTCCAGATATTAAACTATATCTTGAAACTATAAATGGACATTTCCATAATTCTCATCTGATTTACTGTTTTAGTTTTCAACAAATGAATAACAAACGTCATACTCCTTGCCGAATCTCAAATTATTGAATTCGATTTTAAATAAAATCATCAGTATACACTATTCAATACAGTCAAAATCTAAGATACAATTAGTTTTCAATCATTTTCCATCTCTTAAAAATAATAACTTGATTCTTATCAACTATTTTAAATATGGTACACTGGTAAAGGTATGGCATATTAATTGATTATGTACTTGTATTTTTTTATCTTCATTCTTACCAGGTCAATCTTCTTGTCTTGAGAAGCGCACATTTTACCGAATGGTATCTGGGCTACATAGTAGTATCAGTGTCCATTTAGCTTATCGATATCCGTTAAGTCGTAAGTTTCTAGTTTTACGAAACCTCTTTATTTATTTCCAGTATCTTAAACATAATTTCATCATATCAATTGATATCATAATTCATTCATCTCAATTTGTTTACAAACCAAATACCATGACCACACTATCAATTTTTATTAAAAACTAATAGATTCTTAAAAGCATCAGACAAATATTGATTCATAGAAAACCTACATCGGTAATTATTTATTCTTAATCGTAATCTAATCAATGAACGAGATGACCCAATGATCAACTTGCTCGGTTATCAATCAACACATAGGTTTAAACCTCACCTTACCTAGTTTGTTTTGTCTACCCAGATAATATCATTATCCTTCATTCAAACAACGTGACAAAAGTCGAGTACATAGGTGTTTATATTATGAAAGCGTCGTTATAAGAATTAATTCGTCAAACCACAGATAGACAGATACAACGCAGAACTTCGTGCATAAGTACATCAGTTCAGGTTGCCATACCACATCAGCACAGAGACGCAACTGTCAGTTCAAATCCAACAGTGATATAGCAATAATAGAAGTATTAGCAGTAATGGAGAAGATTAGGGAGCGAAGATATGATTCGAGAAGTATAATTCAGTAAGATAAATTTAGAAGGAGAAAGGTAGAGATTATGAGGAATGCAGAAGCTTAGAATTTCATAGAACACAAAGAGTGGATGCACCTGCGCCATCGCAAGCGATTCTGAGCCATGTCATTCAAGGTCTCTAACCATCGGTGACTATCGTCTCGCGGACCCCAACCAGATGGCCTACATCTACCAACATGACTCAGTCCACTTGTCAGTGACTTCATGCATTTGTGCCATGTTTTGGTTTGGCCGCCCCTAGATTTCTTCCAATCTACTCCTACACCACAAAACATAGCTCGTCGCGGCAGTCGGTGGTTAGCCATACGTAACACATGTCCCAACCACCTCAAATGATGAAGTTTCACTACTTCATCTATTGATTTGCCATCCTTACCTAGAACTCGTTTCCTAACGAAAGTATTGCTTACTCGGTTGTCCCATGATACACGAGCAATGCTTCGGAGACATCGATAATCAAATACTGGTAACCTACGGAAGTCCTCTACTCTCAACGGCCACGTCTCGCATCCGTACAGTAGGACGGAGCGAACTGCTGAATAGTACACTCATCCTTTGGTCAGCAAACGGATATCTCGCCTACGCCATAAGTGACGCAGGTTTGCAAAGGTCAATCGAGCCTTCTGTATCCGAGCTGAGATTTCGTCAGTCACCAGGCTATCAGCACTGATGGGACTCCCAAGATAAGTGAAGCGATCTACACGTTCGATTACTTCACTCCCTATCACTAGTTCATGTGCCGATGCAACCCCGTCTTGAAGCAACATTTTGCATTTCGAGGGGGAAAACCGCATCCCGTCAAACCACAGTGACCCTGTGGTTAGGGTGATAAAATGTCAGTTACTAAGTCAGGCTCAACCCTTATTCTGCCTATATCGTATCGCTAGCCGTCACAGTTAGAGTTTAGTTCGAAGACAAGTGCACCATTCTGTACTTGGTAAATAAGTTAGTAAAACTTGAATTCATCTAACCTTTATGTAAATAAAAAGCATTGACTTTACTTAGAATAGCCATCGTTTTTTGTTGTTTTTCTTCGTGTTTAGTTTTTTCACGGCATCGACCAGTATCTCGTGATTATGATGGTAACAATCCCGGTTGGGGTCCAAATTTAGAAGAATTTCGTCGTCGTTTCGATCCATCTATTGTACCAGATGGTTTAACACGATTGCGTAATCTTTACTTCACTTATTTGGTGGAATTACGTGCTTTAGCTAAAGCTGCTCCATATTTAATGAAACAAGCCTATTTCACAGGAGATGAGAAAATGGATAAGGAAACTAGATCTGTTGTTACAGATTTTCTACAAATAATTCAGTAAGCTTGATTTAATGCGTTCCTTGTTATCTATTCGCTTGATTTCATTATTAAAGTCAAATGCTGTTTTGAGTTCTTCTATCAAATTATCACAGTAACTAAATGTTTTTATTAGGTATGATTAACTTCTTATCCTTCAATAACATAACAAGTTCAGTATACCATCATACAATCTGTTAATTTGTAAATTTATCTATAGTTTTAAATAAAAAATTTTCGTGCTTTCCGTATCATTTGTTAACTCACGTTTAGGTAAATATTAATAATTAATAATAGCATGTACAAAATTCAGAGTTTAGTTATATACTGTAAACTATTCTTTCTTACTTCTATTGCTCTATAAGTTGGTATTATATGGACCACAATCATTTCCAAGACTTGGTAACGCTTTGAATTGACTAATTATCTCCCGAAAGAAAGCGTTAACGTTTCTTAATCAAGTGAACAATGACAGACTGTCGTAAATCGCGTGTTATCTTTAGCTAAACCTCCATTAAAAACTTAGACATACTGAACGGCCGTTTCATTTTAGTATGGGACTCTTCAGAAGTGCACATTCACAATTCCTCACTCAGGAATCAAACCCACGCCCTACTTCATATTATCTTGGAATTAGGGAGCCAAATGTACATTATAATTGTTTGTAAATAATTTAAATATTTGTATAACAATGTAAAACCAATCCTCTTTATATTTTCCTAATACAAGAAATGAAGGTAGTATTTTTGATGAAAATATTTTATTCACTGGAGATATTAATGAAGCTAATGTATTAAAAAAACAATTTCGTGAACATTTTCGCAATATTTCACGCATAATGGATTGTGTTGGCTGTGAGAAATGTAGATTATGGGGGAAATTACAAGTGAGTTATATAAAATTAATCGCAAAAAAAAAGACAATCGACGTTATGTGGTGTTATTTTTAATCTATCTTTTTATTTAATTTTAATACAAGGATCTTTAAAGAACACAAATCACCAATCATTCAAAAAAAAATTATAACCAAAATTTATTTATTCATTGAGATGTTTCATGTACTAATTTTTTCATACATAGTATATGCATAAATTATTAGTCAATGGTAGTTCTGCTGAGTTTTACAATTAGATTAATAATTCGAGTGATCTATTGTTATGAATTACTGTAGTTTGGAGTTAATTGATATGTTACAATAGCTAGTAAGTTATATGTCATGTTCTCAGGCTTGTTAGAACCAACTGTCAAGGTTTATCAGGAATGTATACTCTCCAGCTACTAATGTTTCTATAATGTTATTTATGAAATATTTATCTTTCTGCAAAAGGGATAAGTGAATATGTACTTATTTTCTGATATAGTATTTTTGTTGGTTATTCTTTCTCGAATGCCCTACTAAAACTGAGGGTAAGGAGACTCCGCTCTCCTCAAAATGATTTCATGTGGCTACTGATATATAGCCACTACCGGGATGTTTATACCCACTGCCCTCTCGCGATAGGAGTGTTAGTTACGAAATTTAGTGGACAAAAAGCAAATGTCCTGCGGTTAAACCAGGTTAATGGGTGCGGAGGACTCATCTAAGGAAGTTGAGAGACCGTAATTCCAGACCAATGGTGCACGTGACGTCCGGGATTCTGAGGGAAAAATAGCGTGTAAACTACGTCTTCCAACGTTTCTTCGCTGCGTTATAGATTAGACCTCTGGATCAAATGCTCGGGGAAAGGCTTTCTAATAGAGCCATCTGCTTCGGTCTGAGCACCCAGGTAGTATCCCAGCCCAGACAAATTTATTGCTTTGTGTGGTCCATAAATATTTTGGTGCTGTTTTGTACCACTGTTTATATGCTTAAATAAATCTGCGGATAATGAGTTTTTAAAGGCTATTGATTTAAAAACATTAAATATCTTGCAATAAAGCTTCATCCTACTAGGTTAGCATTGAATTCAATATTCAGCATTTTTTGTATCTACATCAGTTGACTGATTATTTAAACGGTTTACCTACATATATGTAAACTACTATACAATGAAGAGACACCTTTCTATGAATTTTAGTCATACTTCGATTATGATGGCCGTATTTCAGAGTTGTATTTTTTTTTAGGAACTTATTGCTATACTCATATCTTCCTAGACAAATTGTTTAATCGAGCCAATAAGTGTTCTTAACTTAAATCCATTTAAAACACTAGCTTTTCTATCTTGTTAAGTTAGATTATTGCTATACAACAGAGTTCATTCGGATGAGACTGATTAAAATTCGGTCAGGATTACCAACAACAGGATGATAATTTATCTGTTTACTAGTAATGTGGTGCGCGCTACTTATAAATAGTATATGACGCGAGTGTAAACGTAATGTCTGGCAGCAGAAGATGGGGGAAGATCAAGAAAGGAAGAGTGGGAACACAATGGAATTTGTATGAAACGCATGAATAGTGAAATGTCAGACAATCGATTGATGATTGATTGAAGATTCGCAAATTAACGGTTACGATATGGTTTTCCTATTTTACTTAGTAACTCTGTAATTTTCGTTAAATACAATTCGGTTGCCCTCACCTGTGTTCTCCTTCACTACAGTAATACTTAATTATTTTATTTCGTCCGTGATTGTTTATTCCATAGATTTTTTTCTTGACAGCTTAGTTTTCATTGTGTTTAATTTTTTTTACAAATTATTTTCAGACACAAGGAATGGGTACTGCTTTGAAAATTTTATTTTCTGAAAATGTTCGAAAAGAGAATCCTCTAGATCAATCATCTACTGTTGAACCAAATTTTCAACTAAGAAGAACTGAAATAATTTCATTATTTAATGCATTCGGTCGGTAAGTGCATAATGTTTTATAGTATGGTAAATTAACAACAATTTACACTTTACTCATTTACTTTTCACAAATTTCAAATTTTTTGTGTTTACTTTCCTATCATTTGTAAATTTGAAGCTATATAAATATTTTCATGGAGTTCAGTGCTTTTAATTAGTTTGAAGAATAATGAGGGCAAAATATTTCACATTTCAGAAGAAAAAAGAGTTTCAAATTCATCATTCTATTTCACAATCCTATTTATCCAACTGAACCCAGTATAAAATTATAAATCGTAATATGATCTATAAAGAAAAACTGTTAGCATATTTTAGTACGTGTAATTGAAATCAATGTTTGTGGAAGGCTAAAAAACAATTAAAAAAAAAGAAGATACAAACATATTGCTTTAAACAATGACAGTTGTGATTCCAGAATATTTTGAAGGTTAAAAATGAAATCGTAAAGAAAAGAGGCTGAAGTTACAAGTACTAATTCTTGTAAATAAGAATTAAGATGAAAGAAAAGTGATTGATTCTTTACACAGGTCCGATAATTAAAATAAAAATCGATACGATGAACGACAGTCAGCGGAATTACAGAATTACATTTATTCTTCTGTATGTATGGGTCATGCTGAAAGTCCCTGAATGGTTAAGCATTGTAAATTGACATTTGTTGTTTATGAGTAACCATAAGCACATAATCACTTTTACGTGAATTATCCGATTGAGTGTGTTTGTCTGTCTAGTGATGATTTCATTTATGAATGTTTTATTGCCCTTCAGATATATATTTTAAAAAATGTTCACAAAACCCTGTAGATACCGTCCTTTCACCAGTAGTTTCTATATATGCTTGCTATTAAAAGTACATCCTTATTGAACAATAGAACAGATTATGATCACAGAGGCGTATTAATTCCAATATTCATTTATTTAAAATACCATATAATACTAGATATTCAAATCGATTGAGCTATAAAGGGAAATAAAGCTCTTTTTTCAGTTATATACAATATTCTACTTTCAGTATAATTACTTTGGATAATTTTTACATCTTAGTCATCACCAGTTCTATGTTTGTAGCTTCTTTGTTTAATTTCATTCGTATTAGTGCTTGAACTTTTAAAGGAGGATATCTGCTAGAAAAAACAAGTTTTTGTTTGAACTTTGCATAACAATTTCATATTGATGAAATTATTTCATGATTTTTAATTAAAATCAGAACTAATGATGAAGTCATTGTTGGGGATGTTAGATCCCCAAAACTTGCTTGTTAAATGCCGTATTTCGGATTTCACGTTTGCGAGCATGAGCTGATCAGTTGACCTTGGGATTCCATTTCCCACCAGGAAAATCTATGGCTGTGATTGGCTGCTGTGTATTTTAGTGTGCTATTTTCGTAACTGTCCCAAGGACGTTTCTGTGATGTATAAATAAACGAGAGTTGTGTGCTTGATTGTATTGTGATTGCTGGGTTTTTGTAGAATATACTTTCTACGCTTACAAAGCTTTTCGTCTTCAGCTTGGGATTCAAGTTAGCCTATCTGGACGCTGGTAATTGTCTCGTTCGCGTTTATCGACTAAGGTGAACTCGTAATAGCTTCAAGCGTACCTAGTAACGACCATATCAGTCATATCGTTGTTACTTGATGATTATATATTGTTAGTATTTACTGAATGATGAAAATTTGATGTTATCGAAATACCGCGGAAATGTTTCAATTGTAGGATAACTAATAAAAAGTAAATCTAAATTAATTAATACTCGTTTTTATTTTTGTGTGTCATTCTGTTTTCTCTCTCTTTTTGTCTCTTATAGTCTGTCTACAAGTATTGGTGCACTAGATGATTTTTGTGAAATGATTCGAAAGTCGGAAAAACAAGCACAATATAAAACATCCGGATAAATTTGTTACTCAATAATTTATTTGCTTTTCTTAATTTCTCTCTATACATTCTTCTACCATGGTACCAACGCTGCTGCTGTCAAAGAAGCTACAACTATCAACACATACTAATGTTTCTTACGTGTGGTCTTTCAAATTCATATTATTCGAATCTGTTGAAAAAAAAACACTGTAATATATAACTGTTACATCGTGTGTGTGTGTTTATGTGCGCATGTATGTATGTATGTGCAGATGTTGTACACAATTTTTGTGGAAATGACCTGCACTGTTGTGTATTATTGTAAATTATTGTGTATATTTTATGTTTGTTTTTTTTTCATTGTTGATGATTTTATTTTCTTTAATGACACAATAATCTAATGATTGATTTCAGTATAATAAGTTGATTAATTTCATTATTCATCGAATCTTAATCATTTTCTATCATTTCTACTGAAAGCAAATTGGACAATTCGTAATAATAATAATAATAATCTGGTCAATGCATTAATTGTTTCTTCTTTAACTCCCTGATCCATTGATCTTTTTCTATTAGTTTTTTCGATCGTTACATTGTACTATCTTTTTGTTCATCTCATATCATATAAATAATTCATCACTTCATTCATAAATACAATTTTTTTCTTTTCCTTCCCAACCGCCCTACTCAAATATGTGTTGATTGTGTTTTTTGTTTTTACTACTTTGTAACATTCTCGCCTTCTTAAATTGCTCATCATTTTCTGAATAAATAAATACTAGCGACATTGTCCATGTATGAAAATCTCCAGTTTTTATTGTACTTCTCTTAGACATATACAAAAAACTTAAGTGAATCAATATATATATATATATATATATATATATATATATATATATATGGGATCACGAATGATTTGCCATAATGAGGATAATTTTTTGCGATGATGGAGAAAATTTGTAGCTCAGGAGGATGATTGTGGTGGAGTTCCATTCTCTGAACTGGATATTTTTAGATTGATATTGTTAGTTAACAACTAAATATAGAATACTTGGGCAACACAACTACTACTATAAGATATTTCTTATCAAATTATTTCAAATTCATTGTCTCTTTCTTGTGCATTAACTTTAATACCTGCTAAGAAAATCTGCTTTCTTAATCAAATTTCTCTGTACTTCTCTCTGACAAGTTTTAACGAATACGAAACATAAGTTCAAGGATTTTTGTAGATAACCAACAAACAAAGTTTACAACCGTACTGAAACTGGTAAATCCATGACTCAGTCATACTCAACATAGAAACTGGCTAAAGCTAAAGAAACAATAAATTTATAGAGTAGAAAATGTATAAGATAATTTTGAGAGCCAAGATATGATGCAAGGAAAAGTGTGAAAACACTTGCGAACTAGTGGCTAATTCTGAATAGTGTCACTCATCTTCAACTATTAGTTTAAATAATCGTGCGGACCCCAACTACCTAGCCTGAACTTACCAAAACTGTCACTTACTTCATGGACTAAAGTTGTGTTTTGGTTTGTCCGCCATTACCAGTCAACTAATTCATTCTCTATCATTAGTTCAGTCAATGATGTATATCAGTTCTGATGCAACATTTTCAGCTGAACGTAAATCATGGATTTTGTTTTTTGCGTACCCGTTTCATTGTTAGGTTTCATATATGGTCCTTAAGAAACGCCTAATGAAATAATTTTGTCACAACAACGTTGGTATATATATATATATATATATATATATATATATATTCACAAAAATGAGATAAACCTGTTGGTTTGACAATATGCACGGTCAATTGATTACCTTGTATCATATGACTTTAAAGATTAGTGTATTATTATGTTAAACATTTTTGGTCACTGATAAATTTGAAAATATTCAAATTTGGCATTGAACGTAAGCTTTGAATTTTGTCAAGATGGTGAACGTTCTTCGATGTACTTTTCTGAAGAACGGTATAAATGTCTTGGTCGGTGAATAAAAAACACCTTATGAAACACTGATTGACGTGTCACGAAACTCACTGAAACAAAGCATCTTCATAGATTAGAAACTACTTTATACTGAAGAAAACAATCAGAATTATTTTGTGTAGATAAACTGCAAATGTGAATAGTTTTTCCTGAATTGAATAATGTATGCCTCATGTCATACTGTGGAGACGGCGTGGGAGACGGTCGCCGGGCGGCTGATAATGGAGTTCGACAGCCCAGCGGACAGGTAGGAGGCGCCGCAGAGGTTCCGGTTGGCGCGGCTGTCGGCCGATGGTGACCTGTTGGTGCTTGCTGTGGAGCTCACCGGATTGCGCCGTGAGGAGTGGGCGGGGCACAGTCTTTGGCGTCGCAATTTATCGAGTGTGTGCCTGCCGCCGTGTTCCAGCATCGGGAACTTGTAAACGCTACACGTTGGATAGATGCCGTATCCATTCCAGACCAGTGATCAAGAACGATGACCGAAGTGGTAATCTGGCATATTGTAGCGTGTCATGGAATACGGAAGGTGATATTAACTGACCAGGGGCTCTGTTTTGAAGGACTACGACGACAGCTTATTAAAAGGGGGACGAGTGTGGTGCTGTGGTGCGAACTACTTATAAGTAGTATATGACGTGAGTGTTAACGTAAAGTCTGGTAGCATAATATGGGGGAAGATCAAGAAATGAAGAGTTAGAAAACAATGGAATTTGTATGAAACGCATGAATAGTGACAATGGAGTGATGTTTTGCAACAGGAACAGTCCAGTTCCATAGGATGAACTGATCTTTTGCAAATGAACGATTTACGATATGGTTTTCCGATTTTACTGAGTAACTCTGTAATTTTCGCTAAATACAATTCGGTTGCCCCCACCTGTGTTCTCATTCACTACAATACTACCCAATGTCCATCATTGTGCTAGCCAAGTAAAAGTATATTATTATTGAGTGAGTATTCATCGGATTCTATTTTAGGAAGAAATGCTATGAATTGGTTGATTAGTCGACTTTTACCATGTCGGTTGGTGTCAGTATATGATTTCTTGGTAATTAACAGGTTTATGGAAAAAAAGTCCCTGTAGAAAGTAAACCCCAATGATGCTTGATAAGTTTTAGCTTATAAAGAATATTAAATCGTATGCTGATGTTAATTGCGATTGCTCTTCTTCATGTTTAACTGAATTCAAAAGAAAAATTGTCAACAAGTGCAATTTATTTAATGCAGAGTAATTTGATCTTACACATATGTAAGAAATGTTAAACTAACAAATGTGTAATTAAATCATCTTCAAATTTAAATCAATTGTTTTGTTGCTAGTAATTTAAGATTCATCATTGTTTAAGAATTCAGTAACTCTTTTTTTAAAAAAATACACTTTAAAACTAGAATACAATTTGTATGTTTAGTTGAATGCCAAAAATGTTACAAAACTTATTGCGAATCGCTAACACATTCAGTGTTTTTTTTTTCAACATTCATTATTAGAACGTTCTGTTTACTTAAATATTAAAAATAAGTCTTATTTTCTAAGTATAGAAAGTCTGTACACAGCCATCTAAATCAAATATAACCTAACACTTCGTGATTAGTTAGCTATGTGTACTTGAAATTTCAGCTAGAAATGACGACCGGTAAAGTCAAACAAATTAGTCAATGATACTGGATGTGGATCGTGCTATGCCATAAAATGATTGGGATTTGAAAATAGTAGGTAATTGTATTCCCCTGTTACTACTTTGTTTATACCAAGTCCACTATGAGATCTTCACGTAGTTCTACGTTTGCTCCCGTATAGTTCATATAATTGAGAACTATTAAAGATTACAAAATAATTTTCCAATGCTCTCTTGTTATATTTAGTGTTCATCCAGCTAGAATTAGTATAAATTGCATAAAATTGATTTTATTTGAATGTGAATTAATGATAAACTTCATATTTTACATCAGCATAATTGCTACTAAATGAGGTAGGTATATTGGCAAATAAAAATTTCCGATATATATATATATATATATATATATATATATATATATATATATATATATATATAATAGATTATATCACTGGTCAATGTAGATTAAAATAGCTATCAACAACTTGTTAAAGATCAATAAGACCACTCTAATTAAAGTGCATCATTCTGAAATAAAATGTAAATAAATAAAACATTTTGGTGTTTCGATTTTTTAACACTCATTCAAGTGTAAATCTAACAACAGTTTTATAACTCAGAACTTGAGTAATTTCAATGTTAATTTCATGCACAAATTGGCCAGCAGATATAATTATTCTACACTATCTTAGCATAAGTGTTATTTTTTTATTTAACAAAACTCAGTTCAACAATTATTCATATGGGTGTTTCCAAAAGTGGAAAATTCAGATTGACACAAAACAAAAGAGCTAGTGGGAAAATGTGTCAATTACTCATCACCTTTCCCATGTCATACGAAGATAAAAAATCTCACTGGTTAATGGCATTCTATAAATTAGTTAAAAAATATTAAGATAAGAAGATTTAAACAGTGTCAATACATATTAATAAAGGTGACAGATAGTAAAGCAGAGTGTAAAAGGGCGCGGTTGGAAAGAGTACAGATCAATAGGGTTGACCATCACAAAAAAAAATATGAACATTAAAAAAAAAAAAACATTTTCAGGGTGTGAAATCTATTCAACTGACCCTCTGTCAACTTAACTCTGTGGCCAATTAAAACAGTTTTCTAAACATTCAATGGTGTGTATATATTCAACAAATATTGTTAATTTACAAGTCCATTATTGTTATTTTTATTGCCTGGATCATATCATGTATAACTATTTCAAGAAGCTAAGGGATAATCTTTTGCGAGTGATATTTGTGTAATCGATTTTCAACAAAATAAGAGTTTACTAGATAATTTTAAATGACCGAAAATGTTAAGATATTAGTCTTGATTTGGATTAAATAATCGTCATGACTATGTGACTGTACATAAAATAATATTTTTATCTGTTTGTTTTTAATCAAAATAATTGATTAGAGTTTAAAATGTAACTACTGTAGATAAAGTTGACTAATTACATCTTAAGTTATACTTTTCACATCTCATTGAAATGGAAGTGGAATATTTAAACAGCCACAACGGCAAAGATGTCTTATTAATGAATAGATGCACCTTCAGTAGGAATTAAAAACAAGAATATTTGGAAATGTATGGAATATCGTAAGGCGAAGTATAGGTCGTACTGTCAAACAATGTATGAATTTATTACAAAACAGGCAACGGAACACAATCATGATCCATAAAACTAAAGTAATCAACAAAATAGAAGATCTAGTTACTTCCTCAAACGATGCAACACGTTAAATAGCACAAACCGTGTTTACTAGTTTTTGTATGCATCATCATTCCAATCTCCAGCTGTTAAACTAATAAGACAAATAATTCGGTTCATCTGACATGACAATCAGGCGATCTCATCAAATTGAGGATCACTGAATTTACGAAATATACACCCTGAATATAAGACAACTGTGCAGGTGTGTAGTTTCCCGCTTCATGAAAGTGAATAACATGTAAAAAGAAGTTCGGTGTTGTCAGAAGCTGGCAGTCTAGATTTTTTAAAGTGTAGTGTGCGGAACATTCTAAATATATTGCGCATAGTGGGCTTCTACATACAAAACTCAGGTTCGAAATAATAAACTGTTAACGTCTCTGCAGCAAAATTATCTATACGATAGTTTAGCAGTGTGGTTAGCAATAATTAAATGAAATAAGTCAAATAAATTTCATTTGTTTGTTTAATCAATAATAAATAAAAACCATTGTCATTCGACTCTTCTTACCATAGACATCTTCTGAACAGAAGTTCATTTAGTTTAACCGGACAGTGCCAAAGACACTGTTTTAAGGAATACATGTAATGGCGAATACTTTTCATAACCTTATTAATTTTAAAAGTTAGTTGTGTTTTACTACTTAAAATTCATTCAGAGTGGAATAAACTAAACGTTTCTCAAAGACTTTTCATTTATTTTTTAGAAAGATTATCCCTTAGCTTCTCGAAATAGGTATACATGATATGATTGAGGTAATAAAAATAACAAAATCAATACGGACTTGTAAATTAACAATATTTGTTGAATATAGGCACTCCATTGAATGTTTAGGAAAATGTTTTAATTGACCATACAGTTAAGTTGACAGAGGGTCAGTTGAATAGATTTCACACCCTGAAAATGTTGTTTTTACTTTTAATGTTCATCTTTTGTGATTATCGACCTTATGAACAGATATATTCACAGATGACTAACTGTGAAGTGTTTCAAAAGGAACTATCTACTTAACAGTAAATTGAATGATGGATCATAGAGACCAAACGAAAATATTACATCAAATCACTATTAAAAGGTTGGTCATTAGTTTGAACTACATTGGATTTATTTATGAATTCTTCATTGAGGTTGCCTTGTATAGTTGAACCATCATAATCATCACACTCTTCAGTTATGTTATTGACTCAATCCTGACTAAGGTTGGTCATTGTTTTCACAGAAAAACGTCCAAAAAACTTCTATTATAAGTAAAAGAATTTAAAACAATTAATCCCTTTTATAAATTTTGATAGAACAATGAAAAGTTGTAGTTGATCTGATCTGGGTGTATTTACACCATACATTTTTCAACAATCTGGTCACACGTCTACTTGTCAAGGCACTTTATATGCTAATTAATTAAAGGTCAGTTAAATAAAAGTCCAAGTAAACAAAAGGTGATAATTGTAAATAAAAGAGAGAGAAAATTAACATAGTGTAGTATAGAATAGGAAATCGTCACACTACCTTACGCCTTGACATCCAAACATTTCAGTGCTTTAAGGAACTTCCATAGAGGACTAAATACTGTAACTCTCAAACTTGAAAAAGGTTCTGGAGTAGTTATTATGGATAAATGTTACTATAACAGGAAAATTTTATTCATCCTTAGTAGTGGAAGGAAGTTCCTGACGAATATTTCATTTAATAGTGAGGTTAAACAATTGAAATCGTGAGTTTACTACAATCCAATGAAGCTTCTTAAAGTGAATGTTATCCAGAAGGAAGAATTCAATAACCTCAAACGCATCTGCTCTGAACTCCTGAATTTATATGGATTACCTAAAGTTCATAAATCTTAGAACCCATTAAGACCAATATTATCTATTTGCAGTTCATCTACATATGAGCTAGCAAAATATGCTAGCCAAAATACTCAATCCAATCCGTAATAAGTTAAGTAAATTTCCCATAAAAGAGACATTTGAACTTACTGATGCTAGTGATAATATCAATATTGAAAAAAAGACTACTCATAAAAATGACATCAAGACAGCTTTTATAACATTGTATAGAAACGTTCAAGGATGAATTCTGAGGTTTATGGAGGCCTTGGCTATTTGTAAATTCAACCCCCGTGTGTGAACAGGAACAATTTCATCTAACCTTGACTTTACTCTGATAATCTTTCAGTCATCTCACAGCCTAAGATAATGTGACGATTTCCTATTCTATAATATACCTTACTATACTATGTTAGTTTTCTCTCACTTTTATTTACAATTATCACCTTATGTTTAATTAAACTTTTATTTAACTGACCTTTTATTAATTACCAAATAAACTGCCTTGACAAGTAAACGTGTGACCAGATTGTTGAAAAATGTATGGTGTAAATACACCCAATATATTTCAGATCAACTACAACTTCTCATTGTTCTGTCAAAAATAAAAATTGAATTAAACTATTGAGTGCACAGAAATGTACTCATTTTGCTCTTTCATCTGATAAATTCATTTGAAACAACAAACTTGTTTTGCACACTTTCAGATTTGTAATGTTTATGAATATTCCGCTTAGTTAATGTAAATATTAATTTAATTTCATGTATCATTCCATTTCTAAGTAAACTGAAATCAGCAAGAACAATCAATGAAAACAATAAACTGTAAATTACTTTTCGAATTTACTGTGTTTTATTATGAAAAATTTTCTTTTAAAGAGATCTTGTTTGTTTTCTTTTTAAGAAAAAAAATAAACTTCTACCATCATTATTCTCGAGATCATTTATGTCCAACTTTTAGCACTCTTTGTAATCTTCTTGAAAATTGTATGGAAACAATAATAAATTCAGCAACAGGATGTCCAGTTAAAAATAATTACTAGTTCTTGATTGACGCCTTGCATTGCTATTATATATATGAAAAATATACTACATAAACAACCTTAGCACAAGAACACTTGAAATTATTATCTGTATATGATATGCCGAAGTGTTGGCTTAATAATGACTGGACTATGTTTGAGAATGAGTGGTCACGTGGGTTCAAAGGCAGAATCAAATTGCAGTTACTGTCCAGCTCATTTGAACCCAACTCTCGAAGTAGCAGCCGAACGTTCCAAGCATCATCTACATAAGCGAAATCAAATTTAAATAGGTCTTCATAACGCCGGAACCACATGTCAAAAGTAATGTTGGCCTCAGGATCATAATGAAACTCAGCAATACTATTTGCGATGCCATCTACTGATGGTGCTGTGGTTGAATCAGATGTGCTGGGTTATGTGGGAGATGAAACTTGGTATCTGCCAACTACTTCATTAGGTTTAGCTGCTGCTCAGGTAACAATTCAATTTTAGAAGGATCTATGTTTCAACAACAACCGTCGCTAATCGATATGCTTGCAGCTACTACGAGTTCACCTTACTCGGTGAACGAGACGAAGAAAAATGATTCAACGACACGATGGGCTACTCTTATCCAATCTTACCAGGCCCCACTAGCAAGAGGAAGAAGTCTTGATCAGACGTAGAGAAATGCATTTCACAGACACCCAGAAAGTACGAGGTCGACAAGCGCACAACCCAAGCTTATTTATACAATGACGAACTGCCCTTGGTGAGAGCCGAAAAACAGCGTACTAAAATAATCCATCAGCCAATGATAGCTAAGGATTTCCCGAATGGGAAATGCAAGCTGAAGGTTCCTAGTTGATTCCCTTCGAATTTAAATAACTTGTTTACACATAATGGTCAGATGGTTCGGTTCTATTTGTTTACCGGTACGATGATATTGGTACCGAAGTTCGTTAACTCCTTAAACTTGTTCGTCATCAATGTATAATAATGAATCAGTTTAAACTTTGAGAACAACACCATCACATTTAACAAAAACGGTTAAATAGTTAGTGTATTATATTCTGTCAAAAGTCAAAAATTAAGATCTACTGACTAGACTGTTACTAATCAAGTTTGACGATTTAAATTTAATAAGAGACACAATTTACTGAATTCACTATTGGTTAGTAGCATATTTCAAGCATATTTCAACTTTTTTGTATTTTACTAATAATTATAATACCAATAGTAAGACATTGAACACATTTTAAGTTAGACACTACTTCTCAGTACGTATGATCGATCAGAAAATAAATCATATCTAAATTATTAGTAAAATTGACAACTACGATGGAAATAATTTCTTATGAGCGTGACTTTACATGATTATGTACAGTATATACCCTATATGTTTTGAAAAACAGTAAAATCAATTTAAATAGAAATCATTCCGAAGAAACAGATTAAAGATTCAATCTAAAACTTTTATAGTCATAGCAACTTGTAAAATTTTGATATATCGTTGAAATATGCTGAAAATGGCTTGAATAGAATGTATGGATGAGATGCCGAGAAAGTAAGTAGCTTTGGTACTACAATGTTACGAAGTCACTTATTTTTAGATCAATATTATCCTATTTTATTCCTTGAGTTAATAATAATAGTATTCTCATACCTGATGTCTGTGTTATTTTCTTTACCTTGTTTACAAATCTGTTCATTGGTTGAAATTAACTAATCTCCTACAACCTCTTGTTTCCATGTTCCGCTGTGTTTTCTCTTCAAGGACATTTACGAACTCATGCGGCAAACTTACGTGCTAATGCCTTTCACTCCTAATAAAGCGCAGGCCACTGAACATGTTCTTCAACTTACCCTGTCCTGGGTCTTCCTTTCTAGTTCTGTCCAACTATTATTTATTCTTCTCAAGTCTGTCCCCATTTCTCGGCGTAAAATGTCATTTAGTCTTCCTCTTTTCCTTTGACCTCGAGGATTCCAAGTGAGTGCCTGATTTGTAATGCAGTTGTGTGCTTTCCTCAATGATTGTCCTATCCACCCCCAGCGCTTTTACCTAATTTCTTCCCCAGTTAGAATCTGGTTTTTTCCCTGCCACATTAGGTTTGCTTAGACAACTACTGATAAACACTTGTATCTTGTGAATGATGGCTTTCTTAGTTCTCCAAGTTTCCTCCTCATACAGTATTTGTATTGTAAATAATGAGTCTGATGTTGGTTCATTGAGGCAAACACAATGATGAATTCTTAACCAAACATTTCACACAATTTTTTTACTTTAAAGACCATCTTTGATTCACATGATATAATTTAAGACTATGTGCTTTATTTCAAACCTGTCAAGTTTTGAAATTATTTATTTGAATATATGATTGTAGAACCTTGAGGAGAGTTTCTTTAAAAGAATATTCTTGATTCACATCTATCTACTTTGAAAGGATGAGAATGTTCCGGAGATTATAATGAAAAGTGACTAGCTACGAAGTCCAGATCACAACTCGTTTGTGCAATGGGTTAAAAATTAATTCATTTGTATTGGTTGTTTGAATAGTCATATTCATATTCACCATTGCAATTGATGAGAATTATAAACTGATAACTTTTTCATAATGAAAGCGTGAAACTTGTACTTAAATTTCAAATAGTATATAACCATGCTGAAGTGATGAAATCTACATGTTCAATAAAAACCCGGATCTATCTGAAAATTGTCTCGCGTTTTTTTCCAGAAACATTTTATCTATAAACGTGATCATCTTAGAAATTATTACAAATTTATTTGGTCTTTTATAATATTTAAGGAAAATATAATAATGGACACAAATATCTTCAATAAAATGTTTTAAAAAATCTTATACAAAGTGGTATTTATACAAATAACATGTTGCTTGTATGTGACTGACGAGAAAGCACGAAATGGTACTATCTCACAAAATATGCCTTCTTATTTCTCTATTCAAATTTATCAAAGGGAACCACTGTTTTGGTAATTTTCTGTCAAAATGAAGATTTAAAAAGGATTTTAATCAAAAGTTTCATATTCTTAATGGAGGATTAATGTTGTAAAAAATTTGGCAAGGTCGAAATACCAACTTTACTATTCATTATATGAAGAAAGAAATACTTTCTGTCAATTACATGCAAAAAGTACTTGTAAATTTTCAACAGCTGATTTAATACATTCATGAATGACATATATGAGATGTTGATCGATCTGTCAAGAATTTGTAATTCAGTTCAATAAAGATTTTCCATACTTTTTCCAGTTTTTACAAAGTGAAAATATATAAAATCAACTTGAGCAGAAAATTATCATCTATATCATCTCATGTCAATGAATAATAAAACAAATATTTACCGTTGATTTGTATATAACCTGAGTTATAGTTATCAAAATTGAAGGAAGGAATAGTTTGCTAAATAGATAAAATATTTCTTTAGTGTTGGGGCTGTTAAATCCCCAAAACTCGCTTGTTAAATGCCTTATTTTGGATTTCACGTTCGCCAGCAAGGGCTGATTAGTTGACCCTGAGATTTCATTTCCCACCAGGAAAATCCATGGCTTTGATTTGCTGCTGTGTATTTTAGTGTGCTATTTTCGTAACTGTCCCAAGGACGTTTCTATGATGCATAAATAAACGAGAGTTGTGTGCTTGATTGTATTGTGATTGCTGGGTGTTTGTAGAGTATACTTTCTACGCTTACAAAGCCTTTTGTCTTCAGCTTGGGATTCAAGGTAGCCTATCTGGACGCTGGTAATTGTCTCGTTCGCGTTTATCAACTAAGGTGAACTCATAATAGCTTCAAGCGTATCTAGTGACGAACCCTACATTTAGGTTTCCTAAACAGTAATGATGATATGTGTATCAGTTAATTGTACCACTAAGACACATAAATCTTCACAAATTCTGCTTCACCACTATTAATCTTGTTTGATCATTATCCAAGTTACCGGTAGTCACAATATGTCAAATACACTTAGTTTCAATGATTGGAAATAAAAGAAAAGTTGAATAAATAAATTACTTACTAACCTACTCTTGCTGAACAACACTCTCCATATTGAGCCCTTCTAGGGTTACTGCTGATACAAAGCTGGATAAGAGATGAGAGTTGGTTATGGAGTTAGCTACCCCGTACCTTAACATCTAACTTTGAAAGAACGCTAATCAGGAAAAATAATTGCATAAATTAGCTATAAGGCAACTTAATATTTGTTAGGTGACAAATGCTTTACTGTGAACGCAGGAATTAATGACATGTACAGCTCGTTTTGATTTTCAGACTATTCCCACCGAATACTCATGTACACGTATAAATAAATGTTTCACTGTGATATATAGCAATGTGTTTATCTACGATATTGATATGGATAACACTCAATTTAAATGGCTGAAACATTGTTATGTTATTAAATAGCCCAATGTTATAGCAAATTACAATTGGTTAGAAGATTATTCTATTACGAATCGGGATCTATAAGTACTAAATAGACAGAATGAAAAATATACTGTAACGTTCCAAAGTTTACAATCCCTTCGCCAATATGGGCGAGGAAACATTAAACTTTAAAGCGAGGTGTGATATTCGCAATGAACATCTTGAGCAATTTCTCCCCGCAGACACTGGAAGAACAACTTAGAAACTTGTATTTCAATTGAATTTAAAAAAGGTTAACTGTTCTTGGTTAATACTAGCGAAGTTTGCTGATACTACCACTGAGAGAACTTAATAACTATCTTCTTTCTCGACATGTTATCACATGTACTCTTACGAGCGGTCTGCTTTATAACTAACTAACTTGATTATGAACAACCAATCGAATGAAAACGAAGGTTAGTTTGAGGATATGCTGTGAAAAAGATAACTAGTATCTTTCTGCATATCAAAACTGCCACTTAATCGAAAGATCTAGAAAAATTTAAGTCTTCTTGACAGACATATAGTCTAGTTTACCTAACGATCAAAATTTTACCATTCACTAAACTGTTTTCGTCTGGAACTATTTTAAAATTAATATTTCATGATATGATGAGTAGAAATCACATAAATCATAACAATGAAACCAAAGACAACAATGGAGAATAAAACTTCAAGCAGTAAAATTCAAAAAAAAATGTTGCTTTGTGAATTTCATTTTCAACAATTTATACTTTTGTCACATTTTCATAATTAATTAATAAGTATATATATATTTCTAGGTCATTCATTTTCATTGAACATATTAAACATTAATATAATTATATAAAAAATAGTATGAACATTGGTCTAATTAAAACAGAAAACTTTATGAATAGAAATCAGATTCAGACATGGTTTTCCTTTTCTTTCTGTTCTTCGTATTTTTTATCAAAAGAACTAAAAATATAGGACATATATTATGAATCCATGCATTATATATGGTACATTAAGTTTATTTAATTTTAATGATTCTTGAATCGCTTGTTTTCTTACTAATTTCATATATATATATATATGCTTAATTTTGTCAAGATTTTGAGATGCTGGAGAAGTCTTGATGGTTTTAATGATTATTTGAAGTCTATTAACCCACCTTTGACCTACTTATGATAAAACTTTAGTTATCATATTTTACAGTTTTATTACTACTATATCAGTACACCTGTCTTCCTACTATCCACTTGTACTTTTGCCTATTATATGTAGTGACGTAATCTTTTTCATTTCATTGTGATTATCACTCAAACTGCTTTGATTGGTTTAACATTTTCATATAAATATTCATGTATATTAGAGTAAAACATGATGACGATCGAATCGAAAACAATATTGTTCGCTTATATGTGTTGTTCTAATCAGAAAAATCATAGGTGACATATGATCAAGAAACAGATCGAAAGCTGGATACAATCAAAACAAAGGTGCAAACAACGACAGGTTTAAGGTCAACAGCAACCAATCAAGATCGAGGTTAGCAGAACAAACTAGAGGTCAAACGTGGAGAAATTCGTATGCTTCACTTCTATATGAAGTTTATGCTGATGATGCTCTTAAGATGACAAACGAACTAAAACACATTTAAATGAATCAAAAACGACAGATTTAGTTGACTAATAGAAATTCAATTTTCATTTACAGATTTGCTTTGGATGATTACAGCATAAAAGCATGAGTATTAATTACTTAAAAACCAATTTCCATACATTAGTCTTTTCATGCTTGGATGATTTCTAATTTTTTTTTCCAATTGTTAGTTATGTAACATTTTATGTTATTTTATCATTAGTCGTATATTCTTTTGTTTTTCATGCCTAAGTTTTATTTGAAATATATAAATAATAGACTTTGTTGACCTATTCATATTTATTATTGTATAACAACTGAAGAGAATGTGTAAAATACAATAATTTAACTACAATTGTTATTATTGTGTTATTCAAATATAGAAAAGAAGTTGAAAACAGTTTTTTCACTACCTATGGAGGATTATGGTCTTAACAAGATAAATAGAATGAGGTGAAATAGTTGAAGCATTGGATTACAAGTCAATGAAATCAGTACAACATTAGGGGTCAGTGAATGACTCAAAGATTTAAAATTAAATTCGATTCGGATGGTTTTAAGTGTACTTTAGTGAAAGAGTTAGTTATAAGTACGAATGAAGCTTAAAACTTCAGTTGCTTCTTTGTGTCCGACACTTTTCCAGACAGTTTCAATTTGTGGAACAAGCTATTTTGAAATAAACATAACTGATGTAGATAATCAGTAAAGAAAAATCTGTATATAATTATATCCTCACAGTTTGTTGAGTTCAACAGTCGGAAATAGAACATTTCGCTCAAACAGTTTACTTCATTTTATTCTTAAATGACTGTTTTCATTTCATTAGTAAAATCTTTAAGAAATCAAGGTGTTAGCAAAGTGACTGATACACCAATTAGAGGAATAAAATATGTTTGGGATCACACATTAAACGAACCAAAATTGTATGAATCATACCACTAAAAAGTTGGTTGATGAGTATGAAGTTTGTTTTCAGTAAACATAAAACACAAAACGGTGAAGTAAAACAGGTCACAAGTTGGTGTTATTAATAATAATAATAATAATAATAATAATAATAACAATAATAGTGCTACGTCATCCGTAAATCATCTTCTTACATGTTGATTAAGGTTGAAACGGAATCATCAGTTTATTATTATCATTAAATTACAACTTTTTAGTTTACTGATAGTTTGAAATTTTGAATTGGGACCCAAGGAGTAATCCGTACCCATGCTATGTCTATCTACAACATTACCTGCTGTCACAGTCTAATTCTTTGTCGAATAACCAAATCCGTTTTTAGCTATAAATATCTTACATTTTCAACGGCTTCTGTTAATATGGATGTAGTCATACGTTTAAATTTGAGAGAAGTCATTTTGAAATCATGAGCTGACCAACGTCAAACCATCGCCGAAAATTAGGAAGTATTAGATGTCAGCCTTTTCCTAGTATGGTAATCATCAGGAGTACGTATCTATGGGGACATTCAGTCTTATGCACAAACTCTTAACCTCTTGACTATTGAGCTGGTATCAAACGATGTTAATGTCTAACTTCGATCAGTCCATGTCGTTGAGCAAAAATCACCACTTGTCATCAGTGGGTAACTGACTCATGTATGACATGGTTGAACTCCTCTGGCCATTCGTTGTGAATTCTCCTTACATAGATTATCTTCGTTCCTTCTTACTCGATAAACCTTCGTGTGTCATTATACTACTTAGTAAAATTCAGTAAGTAACTCGGTTTCATTCATTTTCACTATAACATATGGTGCTTCATCTTTCTCGTGAATTACTTCCAAGTTTTTACATAGACTTTTAATTTTCGGCTTAGAATTACTATAATCGCAACTTCTTAGCATCTACAGCAGTTGTTTCAAATTTTAATACATTCATAAAAACATAGTTCTAGCTGATGACAGCCACATACACTATCTGTTATACAGACTACAGTATATTTGTAACTAACCTCCATGTGATTAGCTCTGAAGGCATTTTGCCTTCCTATACTTCGTAACACATTAAACACTAAGATCATTTTGCAAATTGAACACTGCAACCATTTTCCTAACATTTTGTGATAACAGTACCGATTCATAAACAATTTTTTTTCATTTCATTTCTGCAATTTAGCGCATCACTTAGCTATCGATTTAAATGCTTGAAGAGACTTGACATCATTAGTACTATTGTCGAATGGTTTCGAAACCTCTTCAGGATAAATGAAAGGAATTATTTGGTTGTTTCCTACTGTAAGTAGCTAAAATAACTTATCGAAATTAATGGATTTCACATGAGATTATTGTTCGTACTTACGTGAGTAAGATTTGTTTACTAGTGTCCGCAGTTTTAAAGTTCTATATGAAAACCCCAAAACTTCTCATTATTTTCCACACGGGGTAAAAGTAGATGATTTCTCAATCATTCTAGCAGCAATTATGAGTTTGGTTGGAATTACACTTAAACGAATCATGCTCACCAAACTATCAGGTTACAGTGAGAACTGTTCACAATCATACTATAAACACTTGCCATTCTTCTATCACAATAATTTAATTGCTATTCTCAATTTTCAACTAATCATTCAAATAGAATCGAAGTGATTCCTATAAAGGTTTTATCAACCTAAAAAATCTATCCAAACCTTTAAATAAATATTTCTGACTAGATCTAACTTTCTAAGAGGATCACAATGAAATTTTATAATCGAGTTCAGCCTGTGTAAAAAAAAATAGTTGAAAAATTGAATGTAAGCCATCAATTTGAATTATTTTTTTCGGCAAGTTCTTATTTGCGTTTATACATAGCCAATTAACTAAAATTTAATGTGGAAACTTTAAACAAAATCATCAATTGGTTCAATTATTCATGAAATCCAATCAAATGATACACATGAAGCATTGAAACAATCATCATTATTAATAATAATATGGTAGTCAGGCACGTAGAATATTAGAAATAAATTATGTTATTTTTCATTATTCTGTGCTAATAAATAAATAGATAGATAGATAGGTAGATAGATAGATAGATAGATAGGTATAATTGTTTTATAATGTATATTGATTTGCGTTTAAATGCAATGGATAACCGGTAGAAAGTACACAAATCAATCGATTGAGTAGATGATATATTTGTGTAGGTGAATAATTTCTTTTGTATTTAAATAATACCAGAGAATTATAATTTGTTTTTTCATTTCGGTTAAACTGATAAAAATAAACCAGAAGTGAAAAATTCACAAAAAAAAGAACTGGTACACTTCAAGAACTATGCATAGATAAATAGACAGTGTTTTATACTGTGATATCAAAATACAAGTGACATTTGTTATGGACATTGTTTTTTAAAAGATAATATGAATAACTTAAAAATAAATAAGACAACTTATTACTGATGCGTAATAATATGTGTGTGTTTTTTTCTTTTTTGCACGTATTCTTACGTGTTGGTTAAGTGGATTGTACAAATATGCTCTACTAATGTGCAAGAACTGAATTTCTGACTGGGTGGTTATTTTGTGCAGACATAGAAAAGAATAGAGAATACAGAGAAGAAAAAAAAATCAGTTGACACTCAGTTGTTCATATTGGGAATCGTACAGGCTATCACAGAAGGGCTTTGCCTGGGACGCATTTATTATATTAGCATATTAATAATATCAATAGAATGGTTTTTGTAATTTTGTTTTTGTGATTATTTCTTAGTAGAATAACCCCAAATACACTGATAATAAATTAAATATAATGTTGATGGCTTTTTATTTTATGTAGAAAGTTTATCAAGAAGTCATGTTCAAATTAAATTGAACATGAATCATTAACACAAAAAAAAGTATTTACTAAAAAGATTCATTAAAACAAAGACAAAAATTGAATCTCCACTTTGTTTGTAGTTTAAGTACATAATATTTATTGACAGGTTGTTTTTATCTAATAGTACAATTAGTTAATAAGCAGTTATCTCATGAAATTACTTAATTGTAAGTAGTGTACAAATTTATTTAAAGAATAAGAGTACAAAATTCAAGGTAGTATTTTTCACATGTAATATGACAGTAAGTATGCATAGTGAATTTACCATGTTACATTGTAGTTAAGTGAGAAGAAAAAAAGTTTTTTTTTTCAGCTGAAATATAATCGTTTATGATAAAAATGAATGAAATATCTTCAGTTTTATTATATAGAAGAATCTGCTGTATGGAATTATAGTTGTCTTTTCAAAAAATATCATCTGTATTACTGTACTTCGATTGTGCTACTTGAGAATCAGGCATTATGTCGAATTCGGCTCCCAAACCTAAAAGATCACCAAATTCTGTAGGGCCTGTCTGATCTGTTTCTGTTTCATTGGAAATAACTGTTGTCATATTGTTTACACGATTATGTTCATTCGAATTCAATGTGTAACTATTGTTATCATTATCACTATTGCTATCATTTAAAGTAGTTTGTTCATGTGTTCTATTTGATTGTGTTTGTTCATTTGAATTTTCATAGAAATTAGATGTATCTTCATCTAGAAGGGATTTCAGAACTGGCTCTTTACGACTACCTAATTGATAATCAATATCCATTGTATATTTATATTTGGTGAGATATTTAACAAATTTCTCCGCATTACCTGTATGCTCAACACTAATTGAACGTACAGTTGCACCAGATACTGTACTTGATGGCATACTATATTCAATCTGACAGTGGGGAACTAAAGTTTCCCATTCAGGTACTGTATCATGTGCAGCTAATACTAAATTGCAGGTTAATAGATGTGGACGAAATGATGCTAAAATGAGAAACCAATAAAAATTTGTAGTACAGTTTATTTTCGCCACAACATTAAATTATTTTGTCACATTTATAAGAGTATTCATGTGCGAAGTGACATTCACTAGTTGTTATAGAATTAATACACATATTCTAACTTGTCATCAAGACAAAATACGAAATTTATTTAATTCATTGATCATCAAAAGTTCACTAATCTTAAATCATGAGTTGTTAAGACTGTATTGACACTATCAAAATTACAATAAGATAAAACTGTATCTTTCAGATAATTGAATTAGAACAAAACTGCAGTATGTAATCCAATGCAAGTAATCATCGCATGGCTTTATTAAGTGCGAATCACAGCAAACAGTTTTAACTGGATACCTATCAGTTATCCGAGGAACAAACTACAGAAACCTATACTTTACTTTTAGTTAGTTTTGTCCGAAGTTACCAGACATCTGTCAAGTATTAAATGTTCACCCGGATAACTGTGGTTGTCCGGGTGAGTGTTTTGTTTCAGTAATTACATTCAACTAAATATATATATATATATATATATATATATATATACATAATACTTACCTTCCGATTTTTCTGGTACTCTTGGTATACGCCATACAATAGCTTTGTATAAATGTTCATATTTTGCAACGCCAATACTTGCTTCCAACATACTTGGTGGTAGTAAACTTTGAGCCATTTGTGTAATCCTTTCTAGGCCTTTAATTTTACCTGGTTTACGTAATGTAGAGTGTACAGATCCATATTTATGATGCTTTTCAACTCGAAAATGATATATCCATTCTTCTGGAAAAGGTATATGGATCTCAACGTTTTCACATGGTACAGCACCAGATCGTTTACTTGCACTAAAATAACCTGGTACCAGTAAGTCACATCTCATTGATACCCGGCGTCCATCGATTGTATATGTGACTTTGACTTGCATTGGTAATTCTCTGTTGCCACGCAAGCTAACACGAAATCTTAATAGTTCAAATCGGCAACCGTCTAATGGATAGAATTGTAACATATGATCTTTCTCATATTCATCCATTTGTACGCATGAGTGAAATTCTGGTTTTCGTATACTTATCCATTCATCATGCATAACTGGCAATATATCAGAACGTCGGACAATTTCTCGGCCAAAACGCCATTTATCATTTAATCCAAGTACGATGTGCGGACCGCCATTAACAAATGCAGTGCAGAATATTCTAGTTCGTGCTTTTTGTTCTAAAATTGTCCCATGCATATTTAATTTTCCTTCATATTCATCAACAACATAACAACAAACCTCTTCACGACTATAATTTAATGATGTGTCTTTATGTGATGGTATTTTCATTAGAGCATCTTCAAACACCGGCATCAATCTACGAATTCTTGACTGATCTAATGAACCAAATTTTAATATCTCTGTATAAATTGGTATATGATCTAATGTGATATTTTGTTTTGGCTTATGGGTAACTAAATTTTGTAAATTTTTAATTGAAAATTTCTCGGGTCTCATTCCAACTAATTCTTTGTAAGAAACATGATTTAATTTAAAAACATGAAGTTTACCATACTTATCATATTGTTGTAATTTTTCTCTAGATAACTGCATATACGGTTCAATACGAACGGTTCTATATGGTTCTGGTGAAATTTCATCTGTATTCTCATTAATTTCATGAAGAGCTATTACCTTACGACCATGTTCTTCAATTAGTCTGACAGCTACTTCACGCCAGTATCTATCTGTTGTATACTTGCTAATTTGTTTTACACGTGTTTTCTTCTCTGGATACCTTAACCACAAACGCCAAGTATCTTCTGTATCAACAAATGGATGAAATGGTATGTCTAATTCAGGATCTGGTGTTTCAGGTCTAGGTGGTTCCGGGAAAGCTGGTTCTGGTTTACTTCTGTCATTTTCATCCTCTGGTGGCCAATGAATTTCAAATGCTTTATCAATATCATCTTTATCAAGTTTAAAAGCGATAGCATTTGATGAAAAATTGCTTTCATTACCATTATTCTCAACCTCATCATCAGAGAAATTCACCCATCCAGGAGGTGTAGTAGGAGAAGTATTAGCATTTGTCTCATCAGTAATATGATCATCTTCTTTCGATATTATTTTATCATCTTCATTATGAATGGGTTCAGTTTCTAAATCGAGGATGTTTATTGGTTTAGATTGTTGTGGCGGAGGTTGTATGACGACTGGCAATTGATTATTTCTATCTGTTGATAGAACAGCTGATTTCGCTTCCATAGTAGAAGTATTTTGTTGGTCTTCATTTATTGTAATGTGTAGTGTTTTTAATTCATTCGTAGGAGATGAATTTTCATTTTCACTATCTGGATAAATAGTTTGCAATGGATCAAATCCATCTGAATTCACATTGATATTTTGAATTGTCTCGATTGTTTCAGAATTTTTTAGTTCATCTTTTGATTCATCAACTTCTTCATTGAAAGATTCACTGTTATTACTATCAAAACTATCTTTTATCTTACTGTGAAGATTTATTTTATTCTGTGGACTAATTAATTTAATTCCAGTTGCTATACGTGTTAACTCATCGGTTGCATTGTCATCAGTATCAATGGTATGCGGATTAATGTTCATCATATCAAGTTCATCAAGTTCTGAACGTTTACGAAACGGATTATTACCTGATAAAGTTTCTTGTCTAACTGGTTTAACACGTGGTCTAATCATAGTTTTTAAATCATCCATACTTATTTTTCTTTCAACCAGATTCGATTTACTTTTAGTTTCTGTTGTTGTAGTTGTCAATATATCTTCAAAAGCATCATTAAAAAATGGACTGACTTCTTTATTCTCTTCAATATTTTTGGTATTTGTTGTATACATCATTCCCTCTTCATCAGTAGAATCAGTATTTTCATCATTCTGATGATATTCTAATTCATATTCACCGATTACATTACTATAAACTTTTGATTCCATTTCTGCTTCTTCTACTTCGTCTTCATCATTAACAGCATGTTTTTCGTGATCTTCATCTGAAGATGTATCTGAACTTGAATCAGCTGTAATTTTCGGATCAAAATCATCATTTTGATCATAATTTCCATGTTCTATATCGTAATCGTTGTGATTATTTTCATCAGAACTCTCCATAATCAGGTTGGACTGAACAGCTTCGGTATCGCTTTGTTCATTAAATCTGTGTAACTTATCTGCTTCCATATTTTTAAAATTTAGCCGTAGAACGTTTGATTTACTGAAATCTTTACCAGTAGTATGAAGTATCTCTTGAATTATTTCTTGGTTATCACTTTCTGATGAATTTGGTTCTATCAAAACTTGTGAGTTATTGCAATTAAATTTATTTTCAGAACTAGATAACCTATTCCTAACAGTTGCTTCTTTTTGAGTAATATCAACAGCCTTTTGACAAAAGAGCTTATCAACAGGGAAAAGATAATCACAACCAAATAGATTTTCAGTAGTTCCTGAACGATCTACAATAAAAAAATTATCGCCAGATTCTGTTTGATATAAATTACTGCTAAACTCAGTTGCTGGATAACCAGGTTCGTCAAAATGTTCGTCAGTCTTAGTTTGCCTTATATGATCAAATCCAGTTTCTTGTTCAGAATATTCTGTTTGGTTAGAGTCCAATAAATTATCTTCAGTTACTGTATAATGACTGCCACCTGTGTCGATAGACTGTTTTCTGATAAAAACTTCGTCAGTATCTCTATGAGTTTTATTATTTTTAGTTTCACCTTCAAGTGTCGGTTCTGTTACCCCTAATTCGAAGGAAATCTCAGAGGTTTCTAAATGAGAAAGGTTCTGTGGATGTTGAGACTTGTTGGAGTTAGTTGAATCAAGTAACTTTTGATCAGTTTCTAATTGATCAAAATCCCGTAAATTTTCAGTATATGTTACGTAATATAAATCGGAAAGATTGTTCTCTTTTGTTATTTGATCTACTCTATGAGCTTCTTCTTCACTTACTTTTTCTCGACAATGCTGTTCAATTTGATTTTCTGTGAAAGTATTTATGTGCTCAAAGTTATAAAACAAATTATCAGTGTTTCTTGGCTCTGTACAAATAGTGTTTTCGTCGAATATATCTCCTGTATTAGCAAACAATGAACTATTGTTTGTCTCGGTTAGGTCGAAATTTGCCCAGTTTTCATCACCTACTGCTGTGTCTAGAGGATATTGATTATCTGCTTGTAATGTATCAAAATCTGCCCAATTTTCACTGATAACTTCAGTTGGTTTAGAATCGACAACTGGCCTAGAAATTTGTGATTGATCAAAAGCAGCCCAATTATCTGGTTGGTCTAATTCTTTCAAATCAATAGTGGTCGGAGTCTGATTGAAATCTGCCCAGTTTTCAAGGTTACTTTTGTCAAGATCTAAATCTTCTGCTTGAAAATTAGCCCAATTGTTTTCAGTATTCAAAGAACTGAATTCAGTAAAATCAGTCGATATTGCAACCGGCTGGTTGAAATTCGCCCAATTTTCTTCTTCAGTAGTTTTTATCTGATCAAAATTTGCCCAATTTTCACTTAAGTCTAATTCAGGCTTAATGTCATCAGTTGTTAGTTCAGTAGGTTGCTTATCATCAGTATAGTATACTGAAGATAAAGCTTTTATTTTACTTGCTGACTCTTCAACAGTACTTTGTATTCTTGCTGTAAGCTGTTGAAATTCCTGCCAATCTTTAGAATGTGGTGACGACTCAAGTTTAATTATTGGTTCAGTTTTTTCAATGGGACCTTTAAGTAGACGATTTAATTCTTGTTGTTCTTTTCTTTGACGTCGTTCAGCTTTAGTTTCTCCACGTAAAATACGTTGTATAGCTTTTTTAGGATTCGGTAAAACACTTTTTTCAAAATGTCTACGAAATGGAAAATTTGGATCTGGATCGGATGGTAGTGGTCCTGAAAAAATAATACAGAGGAATGAGAGTGAAATATGATGAAAAATTATAATTATAACCGCTTCCAAAACAGACTGATCATGAGCGCTAACTCATATAAAATGGTAAATATCGTTTCAGTAAAAATTATCTGGTAAAAAAATTCCCATTATCAAAATTATATTTTATGAAATTTGAGTCCAGTGGTGACTACTTATTTTCATATTGAGTAGTATTGATACGATATTCAAAAAAAATTACTGTGGTCAGCAACTGTCACTATTGATAAAGGATTTGTTCAATTATATTTTTAATTGACAAGAAATAACTTCACTAATGTTTAGGTTATGGATAACAGTGCAATTCAGGAATATCAGTCTATCATATAATCTAGTTTCACAATGAAAAGTCCCTCAATACTCTTCATTCTCTTTTGTTTGGTTATTCATAACAATAAAATATTATTATTATAAGTACTGAGATTTTGTTGTATTTCATGTCAAGTTTACAGTTGATATCCTTACAAATTATGTCTCAATAAAACTACTGAATTTGTTGTTAAAATACGAAATTTTACCAAGCATCGTACTGTCGTTATGACTTATTTTTCAAAAGTAACTGACGACTTTAATGTTTGGTTGAACTGTACTATCATGACGATCATATCAGAGAAAAGTATAAATACAAGCATTAAATTTCACATCCAAGAACGAAATCTGACTAAACCGAACATTGAAATATGTCCTGACTCTTCCAAGCTCTATGATATACATAAGAAATGCTTATTTGTAATCCAGTCAAATAGTGGTGCTCATGGCTTTTAGTTTAACACCGTTCTTCTATTTATAAATATACGTAATTAGTGATTAACTTCCAAGATAAAAATAGTCCCTAAATTCTTAAGATCATACGATTAGACACAATAAAACTTACATCACATCCATAGCCTGATGTGTTGCATTTGTGGCTAACAATATATATAATCTATTTTTTACTTAGTATATCAAACTTTATGACGATTTCAAAAGCCAGAAACGCCCTCCCAAAAATGGAAACCATTGGCAACGACTACTTGCTATGATGATATTGAATAGACTAGAAGTATGATTTTTATCTTGACCAGTAACATGATGCATATGTGCCTCATATTTTTAAAATCTAGTGAATGCAACCGGTGTAGCCATCGAGTTTGTCGATAATGATCACTACACTGAGGTAAATTCGTCAAAATATTAATTGTTTTATTTTCATAGTTTCAAACAGTTTGGTTGGAGATTTGGATAACCAAGGCGACAAACTTTAGTTTTATTAAGGTGTTTTTTGTGGTACTCAGAGTGTTTTTATGATTTTTTACTGTAAACAAAATGATGAGTTTAAAAATAACATTCCCTGTTGTTTCATGCAGTTATCGAGCCTATACACGTCAAACAAATTAATGAAAACATCTCTATATAAAAGAGTACACAAATGTTACGAAAGACTCATCTCAAGCAATTCATCTTCGTTTACGCCACCAGCTTTGTGAAAATAACATTAAGGCTGTTTTACATATCCTCTGGAAACATGCCTAAGTCTAGTTAATCGCTAAAGCGCAGTATCCCATAAACATACTTATCGGTTGAAGTGACTTTATTTCAAACCACCCAAGGTAAAGGAAACTGGCATGATAAAGATTAAAAGAGTTGGTTTTAATATCAATGACGATGGTAAGCTATTCATAAGAGATAGCAGTAATGTGTGTCAGTATCCTGAAGAAAAACATGAGGAAGGTAACTTTATTCGAACTAACAGGGAAAAAGCATTTGCACCAGGCTCATTTTTATCCCACGTTAGATCTAAATAAACATTGGGATTTTTAACTGCACCTAAGTTTGTTGGGGTTAAAAGTTGTGTTTTGTACATTCGAAAGAGAACTCTTTTGATTATGTATATTGCTAAAGAAAAAATTAAAGAAAGTATGAATCAACTCACTGAACGGAATTTCCTTGAACAATGCCTATAGCAAACTATCATCTAAAGTGAATAAGCCACATTTTGTTTGTCAAATCTACTCATATTTGATCTTTATTCAATTTTTCTATGAATATACACTTAGACATTGCACCCTCATTGCTTCCAGTGTGATATGAAGGGAAATGAGGCGCAAATTTGCGTACTTCCTCTCCCGTCCACAAAAAGCGCTCTAAAAATTAGATGATTTCACGCAGATGCACACTTATGTATGTAATCCATAAATTCAACCCACTTCTCATGTGACTTATAAGTTATTGTTTTTCTACCATTTGATGAAGACATAAATGTCTTAGACCATTAGTACATACACTTGGACACCTTAATCGACAATTTCTCATTGTTTTTGTAGTAATTTCATAACTGTATCATCCAGACATTGAGAAAAACAATCATATTTTGATTTTCAATTTGAAAAATACAGACAGTGATCGGTGAAAAATTTAATTTAGTGTAGGAGCTATTGATAACGCGATAACACGATACCATTTGAAGCATAAGGTACTGGTTTCGATTCTTGGAGTGAACATCAACTTTAGGATGCAGGTACATCCATCTGATAAGTCCCAAATAGGGCGAAACGTGCGTTCTGGATTCTAGAGCTTGCCGATATCAACCCATGGTTGATTCAGTTTT
The DNA here is from genome assembly GCA_944470395.2 of Schistosoma turkestanicum. Classification (NCBI taxonomy): domain Eukaryota; kingdom Metazoa; phylum Platyhelminthes; class Trematoda; order Strigeidida; family Schistosomatidae; genus Schistosoma; species Schistosoma turkestanicum. The sequence continues at coordinate 56,680,494 of OX103971.1, forward strand.
AAATGCAAAATAATTTCCTAACTGTTACAAATCACTCACTCATAGAAATAACATAAGACTTGATAATTTAACGATACAATTAGTTTTGTTTAAGTAATATATATTACTTAAAAATGTCTCAGTAGTTCGTCACGAAACATAAAATATATTGGAAGCCTTACAGTCTATGATTAATTCAGTAAACACCAAGGAAATAAACATCAGAATTAGACACTGAATTCCTTTAAATTATTGTGCTAACGAAATTTCAATGAGGAAAGTAGCAATATCCTGCTGAGAATCAGAGGCTCACAGATACGGTGATACATTTTGCTGATAAATTTTTATAAGATTAATCCTTTAATAACATACTTATGAGAAAACACTTATTTATAGAGCATTATGAACACATTTCAAACCTACAGCGAAATTTTCTGTTCAGATTATTTTCTGAGATTAGAACAAGAGGGATCACTCTATTTATGTCACTTTAATAAAATTCCAGGATTGAATGATCAAGTGGATTTTGTAGTAAGTCCACTTCCTCCAGTACAGGAAATATTTTAATTTATTCTAGAATTTGAGTACACTGGTGAAACAAACATGTCTGTATACTTCACGAACGTACTCCCTGTAATGAAAATTACTGGTAAGCATCTCATCATTTATTGTGAAGACTTTTATGAAAAATTTTCGAAAATTTCGTTAGATATTAATAGGATCATATTCTCCAAAGTTTTATTTAATTTTCATTGATTGGTATAAAATACTAAGTTCGACAATACCGATTTACTAAAATGACATCTTTGGTATATATATATATCCATTAGTAACTATTAAATGGATTTCTTATGAAGGTGGGAAATAAATTTATCTAACTGTTAATTAAGAACTGAATTATTATCTATGAAATAAACTACCTGAAAAAAGCATTTGCGTTTCAAAATATCATTAAAATTATGTTGAATGTAACATATTCAATGAAACATTTTGACAATCAACTATGTACTTTTAATCTTGATTAAGCAGTTAGTTATAAAGTTTATGATGTAAATCTGAAAGATTTAATTGTTCTTAAATTTAAAGTCATTTCTATTCAATTCTAGTAATTCAACTGAACTAAACTTGCATTTCAACAGGTAATAATGATCTAAAACGTAAATTCATTTAGATTTAAACGTATGAAAAGTATAGACAACCAATCGATAATTCTAAAATGTAACAAATAGTCACTTAATATGCAAAAAGTATTTATGAGTGATCCTTTCACAATACTTAGTGATGATATATATATATATATATATATATATAACTTATAGAAGTATGACCTCATGCTAATCAACTTGCCTTTATTTCAATGTGTTAATAGTTTGGAAATAAATTATGATTCAAGATTCATATTCAAAATTGACTTGTCTATCATACTAAACCATCCAAAATACTAACTAGAGAGTAATATAATGTACAATCAGATAGCCTGTAATGTACAGCTTACAGTTTAGTTTTTTTTAAAAATCTCATTCACGAAGATTGTATAACATAATTAATTATTATCTAATAAACAAGTAAATAAATATAAAACGTAGTTAAATCATATACTCACTTATGACAAGCCTTAAGAAGGATTCCTAGTCATAGTGACAACCTATAACCAGTGGAATTCAATTATATTAGGAGTATGATTGATATAGCTAATAAGACTGGATGATTGTTAAACTAAATTTCAATTTGACTGGATTCGGAAATATTCTGTCTTCTTGAACAGAATTGTTTTTACTACAAGACATAAAAGCATCTTGATTTGATTTAAAAATTGATTGTAAGTGTTTTTGAAACCATGAATCGATCAATGTTAGACCACCATTAGAAACCTGGAAGCACTGGACGGCCGTCAAGTCCTGGTATGGGACTCTTCAGCAGTGCGCATCCACGACTACTGCACCCCGCAGGATTCGAACCCAGGACCTTCGGTATTGTAGGCGGACGCCTAACCATCGGACATTGATTCATAAGTGCCCGTGCAGGGGCCACTGCTCGTGTGCGTGCTTTTTGGATGTCCGACTTGTCTGCAGACCAAACCGGACAACATGTATGTACCTGAAAGGGGCAGGGGTCAGTACTGTTGACAACAGTGAGTATCCTTGAGCTGTATATCAACGCAGCGATGTGCATGTGCAGCAGGCATGTTGGTTGACCATGAATATATTGATTGTAAGTGTTTACTTCAGAGAAGTAGAAAGTAGAGTGGAGTAGGCTTCGTTGAGTATTTATTTTTAAGGATATAGCAGGTGAATTGATTTTTATATCATCTACAATGTGTTTTTTTTTCGATATTAATCACTTGATAATAACTACAACCGACTCCAGTCCTCAACTTCAAAGCATTCCATATTTTATTCAAAACTTAAAATCTTTGCTATCATGTTACATTGAGCCTATACTGACAAGAATGATATACCGTCAAATATCAAACTAATACACTAATTCTATAAGGACAATAACTACACTTTATCAATAAGTCTGAGAAAAATAAAGTAAGAAGTTGTAAGTGCATTATTGTAGATGTGCATTTAAAAATTGACAAAATCCAATGTATTTTTTGATTGGTTGCTTTTAGATGTTGACAACTTATTAGAAAAAATACAACACATTACTTTGTTGATTGAATAAATATTCGTTTCATTAACTTCATCAGTAGACTTCAACTAGTAGAAAAAAACTAGTTATAACTAAACTATTTCAAACAAATAGTTCATTTCTGCTAATTTTTCCAAAATAAGGTGACTAGTTCAATAACTGAACTACAAAATGATATTTCTCGACAGATTTAGTATTTGCATAAATTTCTAATAACAATAAATCTCATAGTATACTAGGATTGTGAATCACTACTCATTATTAGTAAAAAGGATAGTAAATTCCTGATCAATAGTTTTGCTCATTTTAACCAGATTAGTAAGTACATTTGTATAGTTTGAAGGTAAAGTGCTCATGAATAAAAATCAGATTTGTCAAAGAATGACTGTTGTCCGCATCAAAAGGAGTTCAACAATTCCAGTTAAGCATCCTATATAATGTTTCTCTGACTACGGTATCAGTCTGTGATGTGAACTACTTACGTAATATATATAATCTTCCATTTAAAACCATTGTCTACAGAATATTGTATCATTAACATTCTGTCAGTTTGAAGAAGGTAGAAGAATTCGACAAAATTATAAATAACCAGAAATTAAAAATGTACATGTGAGTTGACCAATGATTATAATAATTATTATTACCATTAGAAAGAGATATGAACTTACAGGAAAAATTACTTCAAATAATTGTCTAATTCCTATTCACCTTGAATATTTAAAATTATAAATGTAATCCAATTTTTTTTTAAAATAATGTTTTCTACTTGTAATTTGTGTTACAGTAGATAGTCGTGAAGAATAAAGTGAAACAGTACAGCCGTTTTACATAACAATGAATTCCAAACTTAAAGAATCACACTAAAGTATAAATAAATTAGAACAAAATGGTGTATCATTTAAGGCTGAACAAACTAGTGTATGTCCGTTTATCAATTTATCAGTGGACTAGCTGCTCAGTCAGAGACATACACATTCATATTCAGGTCAGATTCCATTTTTCTTTGACTAGTTGTCTTCTCTATCCCTTTTATTCCAAAAGAAATTCTACAGCTCTTACAGGGTATCAGAATAATCAATAGGAAAGAAGTAGAAGGGCAGGGACATGGAAAGAGAATTACAAAAATAATAAGTGAGTATTTGAGAAAAATATACGAATGAATACCGCTATTGATTGTTTTAAGTCCAAAATGTCGATATGTATGTATAGGAAGCATAGATAACAATATACGTTAGTGATATACTGTGTAAAAGCGACAACGAGGAAAAAGGATAAAGGTTAAACCTTTATAGCCGTTAACTAATCATTCAAGCATTGTTAGCAACGATATTGACAAAAGATAGAGGAAGAGAGATTAAAGAGACTGGTTAAAAGAGACGCTATTGGATTTTGAAATCCTGTTTGCTCACTATCCTTACATTTGAAAGCTGTTTGGCTATTTCTTTTAAAAAAGGACATACATATCAATATATGTGTAGATACGTATAGAGTAGTGGTTATGATTAAAATTGGTATGAACCAAATAATCGATAAAACTAATCAAATGAACTGAAAAGTAAATAACATATGGTCAGGAAATTGAGCATACTTGATCAATAAATTAATGAGATTCATAAAATGACGGGTTATATAAATTAATCGAATGATTCACTGCTATGTTGCCTATTTTATAATCATATTAAGTAATAAATGAATTAGGAATTAATAGTTGACTAAATTAGAAAATAAGAAATCGAAATTTTTAGTTAGTTTACAGCCCAAATAAGAACTGGAAATTGAGAAGCAGTGAATATCTACTTACGAAGATCAAATTCACAACTCATCTTATCGTTGGTTTACTCATTTTTATTTTGAATATTCATATCTTTTATATTCAGTCAGTTTGTGGTTTGAAATAGTGATTTTCTTAGGTTAGCTGATAACAGTTACCTATGGAATCCGTCAAAAAAAAACCTACAATTTTCTCTCAAACTGATTTCCTATCCAATAAATTATTATTATTATTATTATTATTATTAATGAAAGCACACTGACTTTACGCTATTCACTCTGTTGACATCAACAGCAGTTAATATTGCTGTTTACCCTTGAAACTGCCACTTAGGATGATGTTCAGTCTCTAATACAATGGTACGTGTAAGACTTTTAAGAAGAATATCACATTACGATGCAATACATTAGATTCGTACGTGAGAGGTCGTGGATGAGTACCGAGGAGATCCATGCTAGTACGAAATAGCCGTGCAGTACTTCCACATTTTCAATAATGGTCTAACAATAATTGGTTCAAAATTTCTGTGAAAAGTAACATTTACCAGAACATTGATATATGGAGAAATTATATCAGATGACGTACTTTCCTATTTTTGAATGATGACACAAATATACTTTAATAAAACAGAGGAATTGATTGTTTAAGTAGGTTCATACTGCATATTTATGTGACAATTGAACTGAGTATAACCGATACGAAGTCTCTATAAAATCTCGACTACTGAAAACTAAGAACTCGGAAGATTAATAAATAATCCTTACTAATAATGTGTTTAGAATATTCATGGTTGAAAGGATCTGTGTTTATCATAGAGTTAATCAGTAAGTGATATGATAAATTGGTTATAATTAAATGACAATTAATTGCTTTCGAACCATCAATCCAGTGATTTAACATCTAAACAATCTATTTATCTAGTAATATCTGTATAAACTATTATGAAAAAGAGTAAAAGCCAAGTGAACATTTTAAATTTATATACCAGATGGATAACTAGGTCAACTAGTAGTTATGAAAATGCATCATCGATGTGATGAGTAAACAAAATGAATTCTACACTATAAACAAGGTTATAGGGTCATTAAAATTGACTTTTATGTGTTTGATTATCAAAAATAATCTGTCCTAAAATTCTGGTAAACTTGTCGCTATTGAGTATATTTTTAAAGATATTTTTCATTACAATAACAATGAGTGAGGATTGCACTGTATCTCAAAGTTTAAATAAGTCAAAAAACACAAAACAAAAAACATTGAGTTCTCAAACAGCTGTTTAAATTTATTATGTTCATTACGATGCCTAATCATTGTGTGTTCAGTCGGTTGTGAGCTTTTGAATGTATTCTGCTAAAGATTTTGAAGACTAAGATAAAACAACCAACTTATGCTCTCTGGTTTTCAATTTATAGTTTTCCGTTGATAAAATATATCTGCAAACACAAACAAATCTCATCTAATCATGTAAGTTAATATTAAACTATACAGGGTTATGTAACCTAGACTTATTGTGATAAACAGCTTCCCATTGTCCAGTTATTCATTGAACACAAACAAAAAGGGAATAATTTTGAAAAATCTTTTCAAATTTTTATCTGTCACAAAATTCACTTTCAAATATTATCACATAAGAAATTGATCTTCAAAGTCAACTATTTGATATTCAAATGAGAAGTTATGATTATTATGATTGTTTGAAGGCTTATTCGATTGTAATTAAACGTACTGAATTTTGACGTGATAAAAGACGATTAGCACTACAAATGATTAGTCGACCCGCCTATTAACTAAAGTAATTGTTTTCGTACTGCTAAATGTCTTAAGTTTGAAAAGTTAATAATTTTTTGGGTTGGTTAAATAAAAATAAATACTTAGTCAATATTCTTGATTGTTTCATTTACTGATTATAGTAATGACAGGTGGTATGGTGTCTTACCGTTTCTAATAATGAAAAAGAAAAATGCTAATAATTAACGAGCAGTTAATGTTCAAAACGCCCTCTTTTAAATTCGAATTATTATTAGTTACATATCAAAACAAAATATTAACATTTTTGATTTATTTATCATTTTATATATTCGATATTTTGTTATTAGAATACCGAAAGACAGGGGAGGAATAGGAAAAAAGTGTCTGATTTATGTTATTTGTTTATTTTCCACTTTGTAGTTATATTCTCATACACTTAAACGGAATGAATAAGCACAAATTAATTGTTAGTCGTTGTGAAAATTGATAATTTAATTCTACCTGACAGACAATAGTCTACTTTAAATGGGTTGGCAATTCATAGATATGGAAAGACACCTATATTCTATTATTCTATTTACTTTAACTATATTCAACTATTCGATAAAAGTTGATTGATATTAAGATTTCATATTTTTAAAAACTAGTAGGGATTACTCTTGACAATAATTAATATAATAATTGTAGTAATCTAGACTTTATAATTTGAAGATGTCTAGTAGATAAGAGAAAAGTCTTTTAATCTTATTATGAAAACAATTCAATCTTAAATTTTGATGAGTCACTTTCTCCATACTAACTCTATAATTATAAAATCCTTGGTTTATCTTCGAGAATAGAACGTAACACACTTAAGGCATTGATTATGATTCCACCAAATAGTCATAATCCAACCTTATAAAAGATTTGAAGAAATGTTGCGTTCTACCCTAAACGATTAAGGTAATTATATTCTTTTCAGAACTTCAACATAAAAAATTCTGAATTTGAAGTTTTTAATTACAGTCTGACTTTGGTTAGACAACCACTGTAAACTAAGAAAAACAGGAAAGTTTCTTGGTCCTAGCAGGAGACTGCTCAGTAGTTTACATTAATGACCTCAGGAACAATCAAACCTATGACATTCAAGTCCCTCAGTAAGTGCTTAAACTCGAAACCCAGGAGTTGGCCTTTATAGTTTTACTCAATCTGCAACCACCCTCCATTGCCATTGATGATATATAACCCATAACAGGTTTGATTGAAATGTAAACCCTTTAGGGACATCTTAGTTGTCTAAGGGATAATTGCTGTCCATGAAGCGTAAGGGTCCTACGTTTGATACCGTGTGCATTCGTGTGTGCACTACTCAGTAGTATGACACTGGCATCAATCAGCTATTAGGTGGTTTTCAAGGTTTGCCAACAGAAGTCAGTTAATAATATCATCTTTTTGATAGTTGCCTAACAGATATCCTTTCTTGGGAATACTTGTATCTAAACAATATTTAAGAATATTCATTTCATTTTTATCTATTTACTTGGTAATAAAAGGAGATATTTTAATGGAAATGAGTTAATAAACTTGACCTTATTGTTTTAGCTTAGATTAGATTAGCTTACACTTCAACATCGTTGCTGAATTATTTTTTTTCGTTAATCCAGATATCATTTAGACTAGCTATTCGTAAATTCATAAGTGTGTTTTTCAGTAATTTGAAGAATCCTTTTCTAAACAATTGGATTGTAAGTTGAAATCCGACTTCATTAACTTCCATTCAAACAAATGTATAAAGCATGGCCTAAGGTCCAGTATAGAAACTTAAAGTACATTACAAAATAGCATACACATTTTGTAATACAAAGTAAATTTGTTTTCGTATAGATTTAATATTAATGAGAGTTCTCTAATGATTCATTAGCTATTTCACTCGGATAAGGGGCACTGAAAGGAATTTACCACTATCTATTACAATATTAATTTAGTATCTTCTAGTATTATTCCTTAAGTTTATGACAATTTGATACACTAGTTGTCATTCTGCTATTAGTTATCTTGTAGCTCATATTGTTATTTTCTAAGTATGTGAAAAGAAGTCGAAGAAATACTGGGCGAAGATAATGTATATTCAAGGATGAAAATATTTATGAACTACTGAAATCAACAGATAATTGTAAACAGTCTTCCATTGTTGATGAATTGAAAATCAATACGAAAATGAGAATCATAGAATAAATACTCTTTTACTTTATGAACTGAAGAATAAAAAATTTTTTCGGTTTAAGAAAAAATCTACCTGGAATCTTTACAAACGATGGTTCAACCTGTTATTTAGATGTCTTTTGTGTGAATTAATTTTAAGTAATTAGCTAATAGAAATTGATTTTACTTGATTACCTGACCTAATTATTATAGTCTTATTGATCTAAATTCATTTATTCTTCTCCAAACAAATCAGAACGTTAGAAATTACCTTCTGAGGTATAAAATAAACACCGCTTCGATAGAAGGAATACTTAGTTAAACCTCGATTGGCTAGTATACTGTATATGAAAGGGCTACAGTGATTAATACACTGTCTTCGATATGTAAATGGTATTAGTTTGACTTGAAACTCATACTTAGCGTAGATGGCACAAAATAAAACCTGAGAAGAGACACATTTTGTGGAATACAATCATTCTGAATTATTTTCTAATTGGAGAACCAATTGTCATAGGGCTTATATATCTCTTAAAAAATCAGAGAGTAAATCACTATAAAATCTAGTCAAATACTTTTGGTTTTCTTCTTTACAATCATTAGATTGAAAAGGTCAAACTTTTCCATCTAGATAAATAGTGGAATGAAGGACGCTATGCTTCTGAAAGCTTGTTTGTTCAATTTTTAGTTTACTTCATTGAATTCTCGTTATTCTCTTTTTTACTATTTAAAACAAGGTTTACAAAGCATATTGCAAATTTTGAAATCTTTTAATGCCAATCAGAGTAAAGAACCCCCACCGCTTTTCTTCAGTTATATCATAAATACTGATATTCTCGTAGGTGAGTAACTAGACAAAAAAACTAATTTGGAAATGATAATATAACTTTCAAAAAGTAGCCTAAATGACGACTTCATTTAACAATTTGCATTGCTTTAACAACTTTTGAAACTTTCATACAGAAAAATAATCATGAACAGTTATTCAAGGTACAAAAATACACCTATCGGTTTGCCGATAAAGCCAAAAACTTATTGTTTATACTGTATGCATAACTCTTAGCAGAAACTACCAAGAAATATAAAAAAAATATAGCTTTAATAGTCTAATCCTATTTCATATATCAAAAATAATCCAAAATATTTTCTAAGAATATAATCTGAATAAAACGTCATATCATATCATAATAAAGTATTTTCCGACTGAACAACTTCAAATTAATCGTAGTTGGAATTGCGATGATTCATTTTGATGGAATATATGAATGAAACCGATAACAGGAAATTTTCTTCTAAACATCCTAATAATGCGACCTAGCTGTTTAAACTTCATCGACTCAATCAATTTCGATCTTGACTGCTATTAAGAAGTAGTGATTGAATTAGTCCATCGTTATTACTTGAAAAATTTGTAACACGTTAAGCCAGAACAGGAAAGTTTATTATACAGTGTTAAAAGCTAAAGTAAAGAGATTCAGGTGTGACGTTGAAGTTATACTGCTGTGAAATCAGTGAAGTGCTTGCTGTCGACATCTAACATACATAGTAATGTCGTCTTCCTATGATCAATAAATTGAACGATCAACATTAATCTAGTTCCTTCATCATATACATCAAGCAGTAATTGTCTTCATTTACGTAATCCCTCCCACATGCTTCACATCACTCAAATCCATTGTTCACTATCAACTTCTTTTCAGCATTGTTTCTTAGATTTCCCTCTAATGTTTTACTATCAGCACTTTATAATACTCCGACTTCCTTTATTGAATGTGTTTGAAAATATACTTTACAAAGTTCACTGATCGAATACCATCCCAAATGAGATAAAATCAGATCCTAACTAAAATACTAGACTTTCATGCCATGAAAATATGCTGTAATTCTGTCACTCTTGTAAACTAGGTTTCTAAAGCTAAATACGTTTATTGTCAACTACAAAGTTGATTTAAAGCAAATCACTCCACACATCGGTATCATCCACTGACAGTTAAAACAACCATGAGTACTTACTCACTGAAGAAATTCAATCAATCAAATCATATACTAGAATAGAAAATGATTCTGCAGACATCCTGGACGTTGACTGAAAAAGCCCAAAGTTGCTCTTCATTTCAGATTTTTAATCATTGTTCTTTCATAGAGCTAACGGGTTCTCTTCAACAAGATCAGTTTAATTGTTAGAATTTTCCGCCAAATGTTAACAATTATAAAACCCTAGATTCATAGCTCTTGTCATGCTTCATCTATTAGTTGATTCAACATTTCCCTTAACCAGTATACACTTTTTATAAACGATATTATACAACTTAGATATTCATTCGCTAATATATTTATTAAAGTAAAATGTGAACGTTTCAGAATTAATCCAATCTGTCTTTATATTGGAAATTCAACTATTCTTCATATTCATAATATTCAAAGAACTTTAACCATAGAGTCCAATCGAAAATATTTTTACTAAACCAACTAACCTAAATCATTTTAGTGAAACAAAACTATAAATTCTTATCATTTATTGTTGAGATATATTATCCTGATACAATTAAGCCACTAAGTTTCAAAATTCACAAAATTAATTACAAAATAATGATAAACTCACCAAGATCGACTAAACCAAAAAGTTTATCCTTTTTACGTTTCTTTTTGGAAATATCATCTTGAGAAGTTATTTTAGACTGAGGATTTTGTGGTCTTGGTGGTAATTCTTTTAGTGATGATGGAGCTTTAGGTGTACTAACAGGATGAGAAGGCGATGGAGGAATTGGTGGTGGTGGTGGTGGTGGTCTCACTGGAGGCGTTGAACTGTATTCATCACTTATTTTCTTCAAGCTCTCAGTAGAAGCACATGTGATAATAATTGAAGGTGTTGTTAAATAAGCATTACTGTGATCATCCATATTTCTCCACTCTGAATGGCGAGTAGTTGATTCAACAAGACAAAATGGATCTTGATTGGGATCATCATTACTTGATTTATATTGATCAATATTCTCCTGTTCACGTGATTCCGTGTCATAGATGGTTTCAGGTACTTCGTTTGTTTGTTCTTCATCAACAGTCATAACTATTGGTTGTTGAGTTTTATCATCATATTCATAATAATTGTCTTCTGTGTAACTGTAAACATGTTGCTGATTATCAATTTCATCTTGGTATACATTATTAGTATCCCATTGCATATTTTCTTCATTCTCCTCTTCCTCTGCTTCCGAATGTTTTAGAGATGTGAATGATTGGCTCATTGAACTTTGAATACTTTTTGTACTATCATCATCATCATGCTCTTCCGTATCGTATCCCTCTTTACTATCACTAGATGATAATGATTGTTTTGTTGGTTTAGTATCAAGTGACAAAACGTCATCATAATCCATATGAACAATTACAGGATAATCGATTTCGTATTCAACTGCTAATTTCTCTACACTTTTATCATCATCATCATCATCATCGTAAATGTCATTATTTGCATAAATTGCATTCTCATTTTCTGTTGAATTCTCACCTTCTGATTCATATTCTAAATTTGTACTGTCATACGTATAAGTTGATAAAACATTTTCATCAACATCATTTTCGTTAGCATTATGATTGACATCAATACTGGGCGATATATCGTTCGATTCGATATTGATATTTTCGAGAGATTGTGACTGAAATCCAATCGGCGTATTAGACTCATTATCGTCGTTTGTTGACGGCTGAAATGTTTGAAGTTTATTTGAAGGATCATTTTCTATATCCGATATATCTGTCAGCTCAAAACAATCATCTTGAGCTAGAGGTGCTGGAGATCCACATTCTTCTGTTTGTCGTTCGTCATATTTTGAACTAAGTATATATGCTACTTTATCATTGGCAGTAGCATTAGTAATGGTACCGTCTGCGTGGGTTGCGGCATTATTTTCGATTGTACTTGGCGGGACAGATGTTGCCCTGACCGAACTTTGATGTGCTTTTCTCTTAGGACTTCGAGTTCTTCTAAGACTTGCAAGTACCTGGGCTCGAATAGAAGAAGATGAAGGAAAAGACTTTGGATCTTGTCCAGATGAAATTTTCTTCGAAGGCCTTGTACGAGATCTGACTACTGGACTTTGAAATTCATTATCACTTTCATTCTGGCTCAAAGATGTTTGATCAGCTGATTCACTGCGTGCCTTAGCCTTAGCTTTTGAACTTCGACGACTAATAAAAGCAATCGGATTAAATTTAAAACTCATTGCTCAAACCATATATATAAATGGAATTCCTAAACATAGAGAATAACATACGAACTGAGCCTAAAGACATCTTGTATGATTGTCTTCGGCGTCGTTTTACTTCTTTGTTTCAAATATTTAACGTAAAAATATACACGTGGAAATTGAGTTATTCAACATTCAGTTAAAACAGTGATCAGGGTTGATCCATGTCTCTCACATGCTTCGAAATATCAAAACTACTACTGTACGGTCTGTTTGTTTATCCTTTTGTAATACACATGTCTACTTATGTACAGATTATCACATCGTTCAAAGCGGTCAGATATTTGTAGTAAGGACAGCCACAAAATATCCTTGTTCTTTCTACTAAAAACTGTTCAAAAAACGTTTAAGCAAAAAATGTGAGGCTGACAGATAACTTCATCAATTTATCAAATAGGAAAGTAAATTCAACTCAAATTCATATTCCACCCACGTAAAATGTTATCTTGCCTTTCATAGGGTGAAACTTCAAATGTTGTGGTAGGGATGGAAGATTTAGGATTTGGAAATTATTTAAGTAAAGATATTTTTAGGAATAAACTTATATTATTGTTACTTGATTACTATCAGCAGTAATATTGGTAGTGGTGTGTGTGGATTGGTGCATTATGCTCAGTTATACTTGGCGGGACAGTACCCACTGTTTTCGCATCATAATATTACGGAGATCGTTGATTTTACACATTGAAATCATGAATGAATCATTGTTAGACCACCATTGGAAACTTGGAATCACTGGACCGCCGTTCACCTTGGTATGAGGTTCATCAGTAGTGCGCATCCACGACTCCCTCTGCTCACAGGATTCGAATCTGGGATCTTTGGGTTTTGCGCACGATAGCTTAACCTATGGACCACTGAGCCGGTATCCAACGGTGTTAATGTCTAACTCTGACCAATCTAAGGATTTCGAGCACACTGAACTCTATTCATAAGTGGGTGCTTACGGTGATATTTTCAAATTACATTGAAACGACTTCCTTAAAATATGCCACTTTTCTGTACTAACTTTTTAGTTCTTTTTATGTTTTTCATCAGGACTAAGATAAATCTTTCTATAACGGCTACATCTACTTGTTATTTTACGATCTACTATGTAAATAAATACGAATTTAGATAAATCTTAACCTTCAGTCATCACATTCCTTTTTACATTAGTCACGTGAGATTTCTACCTAAATGTTATCTCCAGTGGCCATCATAATTACCAGAGAAAGAGTATTTTGATGTTAACTTTTTAAAGACAATAAAGTAGCAGTATCAGCCCGGATAGCTATGTGACAAAGTTTCAAACTGACAATTGGTGAGGCAAGATTTGGTCCCACAAGACAAGTTAGTTTTCGATAGGTTGTAGAAACAAACCTATGTACTTACGCATGCTACCCCTAATAGAGCGCAGGCCGCTGAACACACTCCTGAACCTACTCTGTCCTCGGGCTTCTCTTCTAGTTCTACTCAACTGTTGTTCATTCTTTACACGTAAGCTTTCGATCTTTGGCATAATGTGTTTTTTGGATTTCTTCTTTTCGTTTGGCCTTGAGGGTCCCAAGTGAAAGCCTGTTTCCTGACACAGTTGATAGATTTCCACAATGTGTGTCCTATCCACTCCCAGCACTTTTTTTGAATTTCTTCCCCAGCCGGAATCTGGTCTTTTCTGTGCCATAAAAAGTTTTTGCCGGTGGTGTCTGTCCAACAGATCCACAGTATCTTGAGAAGATAACTGTTAATCAACACCTGTACCTTTTAGATGATGGCTTTCGTGGTTCTCCAAGTTTCCTCACTATACAGTAGAACTGTCTTGACGTTTGTACTGAAAAACAGGACCTTGGTGTTGGTTGGCAGTTGTTTTAGTTGCAGATGTTCTTCGACTGTGTGAGTGTTGCCCTTGCTTTGCCGATTCGCACCTTCACATCTGCGTCAGATCCACCCTGCTCATCAATCATGCTGTTCATATATGTAAATGTGTCTACATCCCTAAAAGCTTCTCTGTCACGTGTGATTCAGTTGATGTATGTTGTGTTGTACCGGAGGATCTTGCTTTTCCCGTTGTGTAGGTTGAGACCTACTGCTGCTGAAGCTGCTGCTACGCTGTTCGTCTTCTCCTACAATTTTCGGTGTTTTTGGGATAGGAGTCCAAATTGTCCAGCTTCATTCAAGCTGCCCACTGTATTCCGTGTTTCCCCTCAGATCTTGACATCTTCATAATCCAGTCGGCCAACAGAAGAAAAAGAAACACTGACAGCAAGCAACCTTGTCTGACACCGGTCTTCAATCATAACGAGTCTATGTGCTGTCCTCCATGCACGAACTTACAGCTGATGTTGACTATTTTGTCAGAAACATCGTAGTGTCGAAGAATCCTCCACAGTGTAATCCTGTCCTCACTGTCAAACGTCTTCTAGTAGCTGAGAAAGTAGACGTAGGGTTGCGAGTTATATTCAACTGATTGTTCCACAATGATCTGTAGTGTCGCAATTCGGTAGGTACACAATCGATCCTTACGGAACCCAATCTGTGGATCTCAAAATTGGAAGTCTAGTGAATCTTTCACTCAGTTTAACAACACTATTTAACCTTTTGCCGGCATTGGGAGTAGATTGATGCCTCGGTAGTTCTCATACATGCTGACATCTCCTTTCTTTGGTATCTTGATGAGGTGATTTTTTTTTCAAGCTGTTGGTATTTGTTTTTCCTCCCAGATCTTGCTGAACAGAGAGTGCAACATCATTGAAGTGACTGCTATCAAAGATTTCAATCGTGAAACTTAGAACTACACATGTAAGCGAACAATATTGTTTTCAATTAGATCGTCATCAGGCTTTACTCTAATAAACATGAATATTTATATGAAAATTTTAAGCCAATCAAGGCAATCTGAATCAATAATCATAGTGTAATAGATTACGTCACCACACATATCTGCTTTGTTTTCTGGTCCTTCTGCCTTACCATTCTTGATTTGTCTGATGACCATGTTGATTTCTCCAACTGTTGATGACTCAACATCAATGGAACGGTCAGTAGGTGCGACTTCCGTGTTGGCCGAGTTCAGTAGGACTGGCCTAACCAAGAGTTCCTCAAAGTGTTCTACTCGCCTGTCTCGCTATTCTTTAATGCCAGTGATTACTTCGCCTTGATTGTTCTTGGTTGGCCGTTGTGGTTTACTATGATTTCCGGCAAGCTTCTTCATTGTATCGTATAGTTGTCTTATGTTTCCTTCTCTTGCAGCGTTTTCTGCTATCACTGCTAAATTCTTCACATATTTTCGCCTATCAGCTTTATTGCTACTTTTCACTTGCTTGTTTGCCTCTGTGTATCCACACTACGGTCTTGGCTTTCTCTGCTCTCGTTCGGCTATGATTGATTGCTGTCCTCTTATTCTTCTTTTCTTGAGTCTTATCTAGGGAGAGATTCATTCATTGTGATGGTGGTTCCTGATACTCAAAACCTTATGGCATGCTGAAGCTATTGCTTCATCAATCCCTTTCCAGTTGTTCTTCATGGTAGTTCCCTCTCCATTGAGTAGATCGTGAAAGATTCTCTAGAATTCGTTGAGTTTGTCAGTATCTCAGAGAAAGGCCTATTTAACGTTTGCAATGCTGTTCACAGTTATTCAGTATTTCTTTAGCTTCTGTTTCGTCTTGGTGACAACCAAGGGATGGACTGAAGCTATTTCAGCTCCTCTCTTCGTTCTCCCGTCCTCCATCATCCTTCTGAATTGATACAGATTTGGTCGATTTGGTTCTTTCAAGTGTGATACTATGCAACCTATGTAGCTTTGTGTATGCGTTTGTATGGAAATACGGTGCTGCTTATAACTAATTTGCTGCAGCCGCGAAGATTTGTGGATCTCTCTGCCTTTTCGTTCCTTGCTTCCAGTCCATATTGTCGCATGGTGTCTTCTTATCCGGTGTTGTCCATCCCAACGTTGCCATTTAGGTCTCCTATCAGAATGGAAAGTTTTTTGCTGGGTATTTCTCGAATAATGATTGCAGCCTCCCATACAATTGATCCTCATCGTCCTCATTGTTATCGTTGGTAGGCGCACAGCACTGAATGACATTCATTATTTTCACCTCCTTCTTGGCCCTGAGGGATGATTTTGTGATCCTGATTCCATAAGATAGCTATCCCGTAAGTGATTTTGGTGCTTCTTTGGACAGCATCAATGCCGGAGTATAACAGCATCTCTCCTGAAACGAGTCTGTTTTGTCTAACACACGTCCAATGTACTTCACCTATTCCAAGCACAACAAAGTTGTATTTTCTTAATTTCCGCATAGACTTCAATGGTTCTTCCGGTCTCCCACATTATGCTGACATTCCTTGTATCTATGTTAAATGTTACTGTGGTTATCGTAAGGGGCATCGGCCTGGTGATTTCCGAAAAAATTCGGCTTTGATCATTAGATGTGATAACCTTTCTAAATGAAGACCTTCTGTCAGGGCAGAGTTTAGATGCTTTGAATTATTTTTTCTGGTTAGAGATATTTTACCGAGTTGGTTTTCTACGGCGTAGGATCGCTAACCACATATCAAACCCTCCTCTTTTACTCGGGCTTGGGAGCGGAAGTAACCTTAGGAGGGCTCCAGGCGGAGTTCGTATAAACAAACACTTAGCATCAAAACATATCTCACATGGATGTCAAGTCAGTTACACTTCAAGGTCACACTGAAACATGATCAATAGGATTTACAACTAAGACTCCGATAAAAATGAAATCGGTTAATGCCCAGTCACCAATCAGTGTAGACAGCACTCATATGCCCAGTGGATATCTTCCAGGTACATTAAAATGTTTTCACTTCAAGAAAAATGCATTAAAAACATATATGACTACGTCAGTTTTTTGACTAACAGAATTGACCATATTCAATTTGAAATAGTTTGGATTATCTTGTTGTTGATAATTTGACTTCAGCAAACGATACTCAGTTCAAGTCCCAAGTGAATATTAACTCTGAGATGCGAGCACATCCAGCTTACAAGTCCCAAATAAGACGAAATTCGCGTCCTGTTTTCGGCTGATAGCCATATTATATTTATTCCAAGTAAACCCTGATTATAGTCATATTTCTTTTTCACTAGTAGTCAAATCCAGTACACGTTTGCAGACACATTTGGAACTTACACGAAATCTACTTAGCATTTATGTCATAGTTCTCACCAATATTTACGATATCAAACATCAGCTCACTGTTGACTAGGACACTGATTTAAACTGTCTACCTACAGTTTATAAGATAACAGATAACATCAAATAGCTGAGAAACTTTGTATCATAACATTCTACATGATTAAACGGTTTTTACCAGCAAACAAATTGTTAGTTAAAAGAGTCTTCTGACTACCCTAAGCAACAATGCAAGCATGTTCGGGATGCGGTTTTCCCCCTCGAAATGCAAAATGTTGCTTCAAGACTGGGTTGCATCGGCACCTGAACTAGTGATAGGGAGTGAAGTGGTCGAACGTGTAGACCGCTTCACTTATCTTGGGAGTCTCATCAGTGCTGATGGCCTGGTGACTGACGAAATCTCGGCACGGATACAGAAGGCTCGATTGGCTTTTGCCAACCTGCGTCACCTGTGGCGTAGGCGAGATATCCGTTTGCTGACTAAAGGACGAGTGTACTGCGCAGTGGTTCGCTCCGTCTTACTTTATGGCTGTGAAACATGGCCAATGAGAGTAGAAGATATTCGTCGGTTATTGGTTTTCGATCATAGGTGTCTTCGAAGCATTGCTCGTATATCGTGGGACACCCGAGTGAGCAACGCTGTTATTAGGAAACGGGTACTAGGTAAGAATGGCAAATCAATAGATGAAGTAGTTAAACGTCATCAGTTGAGGTGGTTGGGACACGTGTTGCGTATGCCTAACCACCGACTGCCTCGTCGAGCTTTGTTTTGTAGTGTAAGAATAGGTTGGAAGAAAGTTAGGGGCGGCCAGACCAAAACATGGCATAAATCCATGAAGTCATTGACGAGTGGACTTAGCCATGTCGGTAATTGTCGACTACCTGGTTGGGGTCCGCGAGATGATAATAATCGATGGTTAGAGACCTTGAATGACATGGCTCAAAATCGTTCGCAATGGCGCCAGTGCATATATTCTTTGTGTTCTCTCAAATCCTAATCTTCTGGATTCTTCAACACCTCTAGTTTTTACTTTCTAAACTTATCTCATTGAATCATACTTCGTGAATAATATCTTCTAATTCTAACCTCTCCGATTACTTCTAATACCTTTACTACCTCTTCTACTATTGGATTTGAATTGACAATTATATCTCTGTGCTGATGTGGTATGGCGACATGAACTGATGTACTTACGTACGAAGTTCTACGTTGCAACTGACTGACTGACTGACTAGTTAAATTTAAAAGTAAACTATTCGTTATTCCCACAAGGAATAAAGTCAACTTAAATAGCAAACAGTCGAAAACGAAACGATGGATGGTTTAGTGAATGCTCTTTATGAAATTAGGGTACAGGTGAATTTCGTCATACTGGAGGTGATTGCGAATCGGCATCGCATAATAGCCCTTCAAAAACTATTTTTGTCCCAGAAATTATGAGCTACTTATGAGTAACTTAACTTTGGATCAGGAAAACGTATGCAGGTCCTGAATGGAACTAGTCGGATCTAATTCCTACGGTCAATTTTCTGCTTCCTTAATATTTTGCATTACCTAGATTTACTAATTATTATCCGGGTACATCAGGAATATGGGTGTAGTTCATTCCCACACTGTAGATGACTGATTGATTGCCGCATTCCATAGATTAGATAGTACATTAGTCCTAATAAACGAGCCTGCATATGGTATAACCACGAAGATCTGGAGAACAGATGAAGGGCATTATGTGGATATAGAAGGTTTATGAAGCCATGTTGCACATGACCAGTTACTACCGACCTCGGCATATTATTTAGTACAGCACGTGTATGCTAAGAAAGTGACAAGAGTAGACAGACAGAAGCAAATTATTGACTGGGCTGTATACAGAAGGAAAGACTAGTAACAGTCTGTCAAATTATTTAGTTGTAGGCCATAGGTGACAGTTTAAGACAGACTCCAGCAGTTCACATGACCTTATTCTGCCTTCCTTTCATTGCTAATTGCAGAATTATTTCACAAACTAATTTTTCTCTTTACATTCGCACTATATTTAGTTTTCCATTATCATTGATGTTATTGCACCAAATATTTTTACATTTTTTTCAATCTCATCGCATAACTTAGATCAACATATCACTTTTCCGTGTCCTAAATATTTGAAACACATGTGAATATAAGACAGAATGAAGTATGGTAAGAAATCCTGAATACATCTAGACCTTTATAATTAACTCTTTACGCACATGACCCTCAAGAATGGTAACTCCTTAACTAAACAGAGCGAGAATAATTCGTACGGGTGTGGAATGAGAATAATTGAAATTTACACAAGATTAGACTTGCATTTACTTATGAATAAGAAGTCTCAATTATCGAGAAAATAATAATAGACTTAGATTTCATTAAACAGCAACATTACTGATATTTTTGGACGGTAGAAATAAACATTTATGTGAGGCAACAATATATTTTTTCAAGTTAATAAAGACATGTATGACAAGCATGCGCACAAAAGCTGACTGATAAACTATTATTTTGATTCATATACAAATAAACGATTGAAAAGTATAAAACATAAAAATAAACGGACAGCTCAAAAGAATGAAATATAAACGACATTGTTTGTGAGAGACAAGAACAAAATGAGCGTTAGAATAGGCACTTGTAAAACGTACGATCTTTAAGAAATTTCATTGAACAACTTGATTGATGAAGTTTCCTCAAAAATATGAGTGTAAACTAATAATAAATTACGAATTAATGGTGTTTATTAAACAGAGATAATAACGTGCAATACCTGATAAACTATGAACCAAGAGAAAGTATTTTAGACTTTTAGAAGAAAAATATCCTTAACACATTTAACACATAGTCGGTTATCGGGTTAATTTCATAAATAAATTTTATATCTTTACATTATAGTTCATCATGACCAGTTAAGATTTCTCCGAAATTGGTTGCCTGACTACCAACAAATAAGTCGTAACGATTTAATATTTCGCTTTTGCTGAGTTTTCCATCCTAAATAATATCAACAGAAATTTAAAACAATACGTGATACATATTTGATGAAATAAACAAAAAATCTGCAGTAAATTCATTTCTGCTGAGAATAAATTCGATCGATGTGTTTCTCATACAAGAAACGAAGGTCAATAATCCTAGTGAATGATAAAGATGGCCATAATTGTGCCTTACTTGCTGATATCAGTCTAAAACATGTTTTATCATAAAGGATAAGATGGTATTGATCACAATTTATTTGAACATATTTGGCTAGTTACAGGAATTTCCATTATTCAATGATGAATTAACTCGTTTATCTGTTTGGAAGTCATAAAGTTACACTATTGTGCAAGACAATTAAGTCATCCTGCCTTGTAAGTCCAGTGATATAAACAGCAACACGAACCTATAACGACTAACTGACAAGTATTATTAGAACACTAGTCATATGTGAGAACGAATTTATTAAAAAATACAAAGGCGAAAAGATTAAAATAAGCTCTACCTGATCTGCGTCTGATTCTGAGAACAGGTGGGTTACTTCTGCCTGGACATTATTGTAATCTTCAGGAACGATCCATTTCCCAACCTCGTCCAGATCCAGTTTCCCATCTCCATTAATATCGCGTCGTTTGGAAAACTCCTCTCTTTCGGTTTTAACCCACTCAGGTTCCGCTTCGTTAGGTGAATTTGGAGACCACAGATCTCCTACAAGATAAATCCCCATTAGGGAATAAATAGTGATATACGATACTAACAAAAATTTTTGCCACAAAGAGTCTAACTCCACTAACTCTTCAAGCTAATTAACATATAGTAGCCAAATGGCCGAAACTATAGAATACGACAAGGCCGATTGTATGCAGCTTCAGTACCATCTCCAATGATTCACAGCCTCAATGAAGATTTCAGTCGGTCAAAAACCCACCTACAACCTTAGTATTATAGATCATTAACACTAGAAACAACTAAAAATTAATTAGTTACTACTAACGAATAACTCTATAGTGATGAAACCTGTAACTAAATGATGTTCTCGATTAATTACAATTTTAGTCAGTCAGTTAGTTAAAATGGGTGGTAAAGTAGTTAAGAATAAGAAAATGTAGGATGAATAAGTTGGTATTAGAGTATTCGATCGCTGGTTTTGTCTGAGATCCCATGCAAATGAATCATGATTCAGACTAAGAAACGACAACTCTACATAGTAATACATCTAAACCTGATAACCCTTAGCCTCCTTACACTGAATCCCACACTTCAGCAACGGACATTGTCAATCGAAAACTAGCAGATATGTGCTAGAACACGTAAACATATCAAGATATATATCACAGTAGTGAAAGAATAACTAGTATTGTTGTTAGCAAAGGAGATTAGACATAAAGAATGTGGTTCAAGGAGAATATGCACAATAAAGTATGAAATAATTTTGAAAAGCAGTATTTAAACGGAAACAAAGAATGTATGTGGACTACTGAAGCTGATCTCAGTTAAGTCATTTTATCTTAAACTATTAGTTATGATGATAGCTCGAACTCGAAACAGATAATTTCCGCACAGCGACAGGGATCAAACCAACTACAAATAACTTCATAGACTGGTGTCATGTCTTTATTTGGCTTCCTCGAGATTCCTTTCAATCTGCTACACCAAAAACCATCGTATCGAGGTAGGTGGTGGTTGAGCATAAGTAGTATATATGTCCAGGACACTTTGGTCGATGAGGATTCACAATTTTATTAATCTACATGCCATTTTTGCTTAGTACTTTGCATCAATCATGGCAGAAATCCATGAAGTCACTGACAAGTGGACTGAGTCATGTCGGTAGGTGTCGACTACCTGGTCGAGGTCCGCGAGATGATAATAATCGATGGTTAGAGACCCTGAGTGACATGGTTCAAAACTGTTTGCAATGGCGCAGGTGCATCCACTCTTTGTGTTCTATGAAATTCTAACCTTATAAGTTCCTCATCAGCTCTATCTTTCTTTTTCTAAATTTACCTCACTGAATCATACTTATCGAATAACATCTTCGAACCCTACTCTCTCCGATTACTTCTAATACTTTTACTATCTCTACTACTATGGGATTGGAATTGACAATTATATCTCTGTGCTAATGTGGTAATGGCAACTTGGACTGATGTACGTACGTACGAAGTTCTAGGTTGTAACTGACTGACCTATTGACTGACTGACTGACTCAATCATTGCATAGTCTCGATATATGCTTTAAAGACACCTATGATCAGATACTGAAAACCTACGGATTTTCTCTACTTATATGGGTCATGATTCACGGAAATGATGACTTAATGTGGTCTGGTCATTTGCTAAATAACGAGACCACACCAACTAGTGCACATCAACCCCATTTTGGTTACCTAGAAATTTACGCGTT
This sequence comes from Schistosoma turkestanicum, assembly GCA_944470395.2. Taxonomy (NCBI): domain Eukaryota; kingdom Metazoa; phylum Platyhelminthes; class Trematoda; order Strigeidida; family Schistosomatidae; genus Schistosoma; species Schistosoma turkestanicum. The sequence continues at coordinate 56,703,592 of OX103971.1, forward strand.
CAGCAATTTAGCAATAAATAAATTTTGGAACGATTTCAATCACAGGTCTTTTCGACAAGTAAAAAAACTGAGGGAACATATCAATGGTGAAAACTTACTAATATATTCATCAAGATCGACAAAGCTATCATTATTTTTGTCAACTTCTTCCATTGTTTCCTAGATTTTTAAAAATAAATATAATAGTTGAACTAGCGAGTATAACAACCGAATGTGACTTGAGAAAATTATTTACACTGATGATAACACTGAAGCTTATAATTTGTCTTTATATTTTTAACGATATACCTGACATTAGACTTAGTTGTTAGACAATAATAAATAATGAGATGTAAATCTAGGTTCAAAACATGAGTACATTTGATTCGGTATCGCTTTAAGGTACAAATGTTAAAGGCAACAATTCGTTTGTAATACAATGACGGGTAATTGGAGCCACTGGCTATCATTTTGGCTGTCGTGAAGTACACAAATTAATATCCCGGTCATTTGCAACGGTTCACTGAAATAGTTATCTTGACTAGTACCGACATTATTAAACTGGATCGCCAGACAAACAACAATCTAAAATATAGTTTAAACCAAACTATTTTCTACAATACATAGTGTGCATTACACAGTCTGAATATAATATAATGATTCACAAATAAATATAAGCCATTTTTGAGTGAATGTCTATGACTATAAAGTAAATTTAAGTGGTTTCTGTTATCAAAAAACTAACCTTTATAACGACATTTCGCATTTTTGGTTCATGCTCTGGATGAAGGAACGCCAGGTATTCCAGTTTTGACAACTTTCCATCTCCGTCTACATCGGCAGCTGTCCAACGCCTTTTGTCCTTTTCAGAATAGGCTTTTTTTGTCGCTTCATCTTCGTCTGAAAATGCATTTAAAGTTTTGATTTAAGATAAAAATCAATCTCGACAAAACGTACAGTGAACGGTAAACAGTGCACGAAATAAAGGACCAACGTACCCTCTAGATCTCCATCTTCACCAAACAACTCATCAATGTGTTTCTCCCAAGATAACTTGTCTCCGTCTAGCAACTCAAAATCCTTCCAGGCGCGATCAACGTCATCAAGCAGCATTTTCTTAGACACTTTCGAAATCCAATCAGCCATTTCTTCTGAAGTGATTTGACCATCGTTATTCAGATCAATCTTATCCACAATCTCACTAAAAAAGCAATGAAAGCAGAATGGGCTTCAAATTGTTGAAAAGTGATAACCACCTAATATTTGTGTTGACATTTTAAATAAATTAGAACGGAGTATCAGTCGTCCGAAATTATTGAACCACCTAGGGATACTTTACAAGAATATTTGCCTCAACATACGTTCAAATAGGTTGTAATGATGTATAAGATAGATGCAAGTTAAGAAAATCTCAATCTTACGACCTGAACGACATAATCTGACTAATAATAGCTGAGTGTTAAATTTGAGACCTGCATTCCAAAAAACGAAAAAAAACCATACTACCTCAAAATGCACATTTGCAATATTATTTTGTGGAAATCAAAATCGTCTCATTTATAAACAAACTATAGAGAACAAAACAATTAAATTCTGTAATGCGTTCTGAGTTAATTACAATAACCTTGAACAGTCTAATACAAAAGACCGTGAATGTAGAAAAAAAGTGAATGTAAGGAAAACATTACATACCCCAATCGTTTTTTGCTTTCTTCTGGTGTTAAGTCATCGAATCTCTTGGCTTCATCTTTACCCAAAAATGCATCATGATCATATGCTGCGCTATGTTCACCTTCATAAGTGTGTGGTGAATCACTTAAGTCCTATAACAATATTTCTAGTTATAAATCTAATACCTTTTCGGATGTTCGCGGCTTGAATTTTGGTTCGACCAACCCAAGAGTGAACAGTGTACATAGTAACACAGTATAGAAAAGATTTGGAAGTATCATATTATAAGCAACGAAAAGACAGTGCTAAGAATAAGCCAAACAACAATATGGATCACAAAATTCGTGACGGCTGTACAGACCAATTTATAGTACGAGCCAATGTCCAATAGTCTGTTGGACCATTCAGGCCATCTCAATTTTCAATAACATCAATTCTTCATCCTTTCAACAAGCGAATCATTGTTTTAGAAAGATACTTTCTTTACCTCATGGATTTCATTTTAGCCATATAAAACTTTGATATATGCTTTCTATGAACAGTATACCAGTACCAGCACCGAATTATACAGACAAACGACAATCGCTGTTTGTAAAAAAACTGTCAGTAAAATTTAGACAGCGTTTCTTCGGTATGTAAACGCTTAAATGCTATATAACGAACACAAAATTTCCACTGAACGGAGGCGATACAAATTCATAAATTCGTCCACTAACCCCTGAGAAAGTACCTAGAATCACTATTTTGTGAAGTATGTCAGTAAAACTATATTTGTCTGTTAATAAGCTTTCGACCAGCCTCGATCTTTCGAATTCTAATATGATGACAGTATACATACTAACCAAATGTCACAACTATCAATCAGCAATATAAGCTACCTTGATCTAGGCACTCAGTAACCTGCCTGTCAGATAATTTGATAACGAGAACAGCCATCACGATGAAGTTAATTTTATTTTTAAATCAAGGGATACCGCTCATTAAACTTTCGATTTTCATGATCTGCTTAAAAAGATGCATATTTAATGAGTTTCTAATCCACTTACAGTGTCTGAAGTATGATGACTTGAACAACTATGTTCCTTGGCATAGATCACAATAGATATTTGAAATTGGACCCTGTCCACTCGGATTTTACTTTGTCTAGTAAACCGAAGTCCTACTTATGAAAATTTATCAACCCACTGCGTTATTGCATCTGCCTATTATCTCTACGCTATGAAAATCAACCTTCTCTGGTACATCTGTTTATCATCTTCGACAAATATGCTGCTTAGCTTCGGACAGTACTGGTTTTCCGTCCCGAAAATCACTCCAAATGTATAGGTAAAAAGAATGCAATCTACCTCAAGCTCGTTATTAGCATTGCCAGTTTCTTAGAATTTGTAACGTTTATGAAAAGATAGTCATAGATTATGAGTTAATTAACTGAAACCTGTAGTGGAATTCTTTTATGAAGACAACGCGGTTGTTTGAATAGAAACATGCACTAATATAACCAATTTTACCAATGATCCTTTGACTGTAATCTTTGTTTATAACACTACGCGCAACTTTCTGCTTGTGTTGCTGTAATGCATTCGAAACCTTACTCTATCAACTCCTACTTTCGTTTACTAGTTTGTCTTAATCTCATGCTGCCTTTATTTCCGGTTGCTGTCTATTTATTCATCTATTGTCTGTAAGTGCACTCTGTATGCTAACTGAGTCGTCGGCTCATTTTTCTTCTTGTTCTTTCCTCTTTCAGGTAATCTCATACGCCACTTCCCACACTCACAGGCACTCACGATAACACCTGGCAAAACGAAAACCAACCTAAGTCTGAAATTATATTGCTGCCGTTCTTTTATGTAGCCACCCTTTAACTCACGCACTTTCCTGGTTTAATTTCGGTGGTCTTTCGGCACTACAAATTCACCAGCAAATATAATCTTTACCCTGGATTTATTTATCTGCTCAGTGACGGGTTCGTAATTAGTATTTAGTGGTGATCACAGTCAGAATCTACTCGGTCACCACTAAGATCCCTTGGTCGATTAGAATAATCCTATGACCGAAGAGGATCAAACCATCTCTCTTCCGATAACGAATACGGTAATAACTCCGTGACAAGCGTTGGTTTTCCATAACAATTGATATTTTTATCAAAATTATGGACACTTGCTCAAAAAAAATTAAAGGTTTCCTGTTGAGTTTAGAGGAAAAATGACCAGTCATTGTATTCAGATTGCACTAAATGTGAATAATTTTTAATTATGAAATACTTTGGAGTTTTCTGGAAGAATCTAGAGATACATCCAACAAGGAAGAGGGTTGTTCGTGATCCTTTATGTCATGAAATAGTTCATTTATTTTCAATGGGTCTTTACGAACGCGATTTATGTACTAATAATGACATTTATTTTCAAATAACAGTGTGTTGTAAGAGACATGCCGGTGTACAGGCTATATCAAATCGCTACGAATGCCATCACTGGTTTGAACTACCTGCCATGAAATCCTGTTACAAGCAGATCTAGACGATTATACTGAAAAGGTGCTCTCATATGACTTCTTGAACTAGAGATCTAAAACGAACAAACAGAATATCACAGAAGCATCAAACCACTGTGTCTCATTATTCTGTTCTGTACATCAACATCACTGCTAACAATTTGGTTCTTCTGAATTCACACTATTCATACGATTGATCGCCCATTCCTTATCTTACTAGTGAATTGTCTTCATTAACCTACATAAGTGCAGGTTTACAGTTAGTATTCTATTTTAAAAAGTATCTGCTGGGTCAATGTTCGGTTTTAAACGCGAATATTTTCTGTTCTGCTTCTCGGACCGTTCTCTTTGTTGCTCTTTTTCAGCACTTTATTCCAATCTTTAAGTATTAGTCTCTATACTTGCCTAAGACTTCAATTCTTTACCCAGGAGTCTTTAAATATATTTGCTGAATAATATCAACCAGACTTTCACACAATTACCTTATCAATTCTTGTTATATGCAAACCTTTCTCTATCCTGCATTGTTTAGCAGTCATTAGCAGTTTTTCGTAACGCTATTTAACCATTTTAGCCATCTATATGAAGCTAGTGTGTATCGTGGAATATTTCAGTAACTGGATAACGTTTTACAAAAAATATGCTAGCAATCCTAACATTTTGATCTTGCCTATAAATTGGCATACCTCTTATAACATGTTGCTATTTGAAAATAAATCATTATTATTATTTGGCGGAAAACGTCGTACACTTATGTAAAAATTAGCTCTGTTTTTGGCAGCACATTTACAGCACGTCACCGACAGGAACAGATTAATGCAGCCAGATCGTCAGCAGTTGATTGCTAACAAGCTAAGTACACAGTAGGGCTGTTGGGTGGTTTGCATAATTTAGAAGTAGATTTGTAGGAAATTATCATTTAGAAAGCGCTTGATGTGGAACGTGACCTAGATGTACGCGCACGTAATGTGAGTTTTGCGTATAGGTAACAAGATTGTCCTACTGCCGATAGGGTTCTGAGAAGAGACGAAAGAGAGCAACAAGGCGATTGTATACATTTAACCAGAGAATTTGCCCAACAATTCATGATTAATTGGATACATAAGTATCGAGTAAAGGAAAAATTCATACAGACAAATAAAATTAAACTGTAGTAAAATAGCCCATAAATGAAGGTTTAGAGCAATCAATAATAATGAGTTGGAATGTGTATCAATATGGATAGAACTAAAGTTGAAGTAGGAAACTGGATGACTGTACACTGAAGCCGAACGTTCAGTAAGAGCAGTAAAGTTCGTAAGTAGCATTGATAATTATATTGTTCACAGATTATTTTTTTTGTTTTACGTCAAATACCAAGTAGCAAGCGTATAAGAGCAACCTTACCAGTCAAAACGAGCCAAATGAAAACAAAATATTCCGCCTCAAAAACATGGTTGGACTGAAGTGATCACCCCCACCACCAGCGTTTGCTGGTTAGTAAGTTTACCCCTCCTCCTCTTCAGTTGTTTAAACGCGTTAAAAATGATTGTAAGATAATATTTCATGTTCTATATTTCACATCCTGTTAAGAAGCACAATATCTGCAAGTTCATTTTTACAAGCTTATCCACCTGGACTAAGCATCAATACAATTCATTTAACAGTTATGGAAAAAAACAATTCCAAATAAGATTTTCATTTTTGAATCTGAGTTTTGTGTTTAAAACTTAATAGCTCGTCGATATGTCCGTGACCTAGGTAAATATTATTCGTAGATTTCTCCGAAAACAATTCATTGAACAAGTGAATAAGACAGAATACACAGCCTCGATGAAGAAAGATCTGGGGGCGTATGCGTGGATACTCAGAACTATATACTCAGGGAATACAAATCCATTCAATACTCTTGTCAGGAATAATCCAGTTCGAAGACAGCTAAATAATAATGTCAATAATAATTAATACAAATAATTCATTCTCAATCAACTTTCGTATTGAACATTACAGAGTCCGAAAGATAATCTACAATTTTATGCAAAACGTTTTAGTCATCTATTGAAAGCCAGTGTATCTTGTCGAATATTAGTCTAGCTGAACAATCTTTTACAGAAAATGTTAGCAATTTTATCATTTTCATCTTGCATGTACATTGGCACGCCTGAAGTTCTAACTTTTTATTATTAATAAAAAGGTATAATTATTGAGGATCGTGGACTGAATCTGTCTCACAAGCCATCACTCTACAGCTCAGACTGCATAAAAACCAAACTAATCTGGACTCTTGCAGTTGTTTAATAGATCCTATATCACAATTTCTTATGTACATGCTGTTGATAACTGTCGATGAGGTAGCATTTGGATGATAAAAGCCAATTTTCTTAAAAACGTCAAGATGCTTTCGGCCCTTACCATTGTCAAAGCTTAAGATAACATCTATTTTCTGTAGTCTAGTGAGTCTTTCCCGGCTTGAGCAAGCTTCCTCCACGTAACTTCAGGTTGTTAGTTTATTTCACGTGCAGGTACTTGGTGGCCGCAAGTGCCCAAATTTCTGTCGTATCGTTTGGTAGCAGCAAGTCTGAAACTACGATGCTTCGTCCACGCGCTGCGAATTAAGTCATTCCTACCTACGGTACAACAAAGCAAAAGGTCAACTTGAATAATCGACGACAGTACTCATGGAAGTTCATCCCTACTGATATTCCCATAGCCGTAATCGGTATCGATTTCCTACAGCTCTATGAATTGCTACACAATTCACCCCCAATCACAACAAAACCTCGCTGACCGGCACTGGACAATTCATTTATCTCTAAGCGTGAGTTAGACAGTTTACTTGCCATATGTATTGCTTCGTCTTTCTCACAGTCCTTGAGACTCCTCTCTCCATTTGGTTCGCAAAAATATGGCATTTGCTGTGGACGACACAGCGATTACAGAGCAGCAATGACTGATATTCAATGTTCCGCCTCCTAAATTGCATACGGTACGACATTGCATCTGCCTGGAGAATTTTTTCGCACCACGGAGAAGCGATTTTATTTCTTTCAGACAATGTCCAACAACTATCTGCGTAGATGCGAACACTGCCTCCCGTGTGAGCTCGAATGTAACATCGACAGGTTGCTCTACCTCGAGAGTTATAGACCTGTCCATATGTAGATTCGGTATGCAACAGCCTTATGAAGTATCTTTCCACGTGAACTCTCGTTCCGAAAAGACCTTCCAGGTTGATGGACACAGTCTGCATTGATCGTCTCATACAAGCACACGTCAATGACAATGCCGTACCCGATAAATCGAGATTCAATGTTGAACTCGTCCTACTCACTAGCGGGATCCATAGTTCTCCTTCGGATCAGCGAACTCATTCTCACGTCCCAGTTAACAACACACGAGACTCTGGTCTGACGTCTAGATCAGTAGACCACATCGCCCTTGCCTTCAGATAAGACTGTAGGCTCACGAGGTACACACGAGACTAGTGTCTCGCATTCCGGTCGCCGCGTACTCCAACCGGTACGCTTTAGCGATTAAGCACCCGATAAATTACGGATACGGTATAGTACATTATCCTCATACTAAATGTTAGGGTAACTGATCGAATATAATCATGAAGGTAGAGTGATCTAATGCTTTAGTGGTATTTCATTCACTGTCTTGTTAACACTGTAGATCAAGAAATCGTAAGTGAGCTGCTTTTCAAAATAATTGTTTAGATCTGATGTAATAGGTTACAAGAATGAGTTCTAAACGTGGTTGATTTAGGAACGTAGCTTCAATATCATTGATTAGTTACATCCTGCTGTATCATAAGTAGCCCTGAGCAAACAAAATGTACTGCCCCATAAAATGAGCTCATCGCCCCTCCGTCGTCAATGCTGGTCAAATACACCAGCATATATCTAGTAGTCAATTTTTATTAACGTATTAGTCTGAGCTCTATTTTTTACACTTTTTAGGAATACACTTTCTCTATTAGCTCTACCTTTAAAGAAAACCGGACAACTTAGTCTACTGTATGTTCCACTAAAAATCTCTGTCGCGCACCTCGCTGATATTAAGGTAACTAATGTGGTGAGTAGCAAAGATAATTCACTGGTGAGAATACATGATTGCACGCTTTCGGCCAAGATGTGCCCAGTGAGACTTGAGAGGTTAGCAACACTACTGAGACCGAAATCATAGAAAGAAATTCATGAAACGGGTTAACCACTGACACTGTTAATATATAGTAAATGTGTGACTTCAGATGAAAGCAGCACAGGAATTTCAGTAAACGAATTTGAAAAGACTGCCTTAACACCTGATTCCCATAAAATTCAATAGCAGATTCCGTTCTGTATGAGCCAACGAAGCTCGACCGTAGCTGCTTACTTGAAAAGGTGGTCCGTATTGCTTACCTTGATGAGCCAACCGAGGTAGACTGACTGGAACATACGTTCCTCTAGGGTCTGATATTCATGACAGATCAATCGGAGAACGATGAGACTAAAAGCATATACTGCTGACTGTAGATAGGTGTAACAGCCGTAAGGTGTTTCCTCCGGAAAACCAGTATCTGGAGCGATGTTGTCTTCTCACAAGGAAAGAAGCGGTTAGAAAAGGCTGACTCTAAAATTGATATACCTCACAGATTCCCGTTTCAGAAGACAAGACCGGGCCTTACGGGAATAAAACAGTCCTATTTTGTGCACTGCGGTCACGCTGAAAAGTCTCACACACCAACGCTAATCAAATATACTTTCCAGCTACCTCAAGAAGCATTATTCCAGTGTGAGGAGCCGGAAGGTGAAATTCGCTCCAAGACCAGTAACTGCACGCAAGATAGAATCAAATCAATCAAACAATTTCTATAACTCTTATAAACTCCTTGATTTCCACGACCAGGTCGTTAAGACCAACACTAATCTACCTTCCTTTTCAGGTCCGTCAAGAAACACCCTTCCAGCATACAAGAATAAAGTGCTCATAATCAGATCCTTCCTACACCCCGCACAGTCTCTCATATCTCCACGACTCACCCTTCTCACATTCCTCTATCAGCCTACACCGCTAATGCGAACGATTCGAGTACATTCCTGGTCTCCTGAAACCCCACTCTAAACTACATGTTGCAGCTTTTGATGTCCGGACATTGTGTTAAATAGAACAACAGACTTCCCTAACTAGGACTTTAAAATCTCGCACAATCGAAGAATGCTGCGTCTCTGAAACGCACATAAAGGACCCGAGTAGCGTCATTCATTTGACCTCACCATGTTTAAATAAAAAATCAGCCTGATTTATTCTTCGTATATCTAGTAGACTTGCTGCTGCTTTCCGGGGTTTCGCTGGCGCAGGTAAATAATTAAGTGCTGGGGCAAAAGTAGATCTCTTAGACTGGACATCCATTAGTACGATAGATTTTCCTGGAGGGAAATGAAATCTGAAGGTCAACTGGCCAGCACATGCTCGCAAACTTGGGACCCAAAATAAGGCCCCTATCAAGCGAGTGTTAGGGATCTAACAAGGATTATAGGTCGATTTTAACTTGTCCAGATGGTAAGCACTTAGTAAAGTGCCTAGAGTGATCATTAAACCAGTTAATGCAAATGTCCCTCCCAGTCCCTTTTATCACAGGCCTTGTTATATGCTGATGTCACGAATAGTTGGGGGACAAATAAGGTGATAGTTTGGAGATTGAAAGTGATCTGCTGAAATCATCTGAGTATTTCTGCACAACTTTGAGTGAGTTATAACGCATTTCGGTCGCCAAGGTACAGAAACACGGTAACATTGAGCCACATGACGCTTGGACATATTAATCTAAAATTCGTCGTGCGCAATATATGGAAAACTTCTACAGCTCTTAAATTTAACCCACTACATTTACCGCATGGTTTATGAGTTTATCTATTGCGTATTGCTGAAGCTATTGAAATCCATTATCACAAACCAGACCTTTTCGTTCAAACGAGGTTTGTACAACTATTCTTCTATAATTATCGACACAACAGTGAGTTTTAGTTGAAATTTAACTAACTTCATTCTTCTAATATATCTAGAAAACTCTTGTAATTTATCATATTCTGTACAGTCGTCTCTTTATTCTTACATAATACTGATTCTTCGTCAAAATATTTTGTAAATTTCTCTGCATATTGCGTAACAGAAACTATCTAATTGAATACTTCGAATAATTACACAGGTTACTGTTATCCTTTTTTCTTCAATTACGAAATATTATTTAATAAGTAGCGTTATCATACGGTAGTTACGTTAAGTAATTGCGCGATGAGTATTATACTATCGTTATAGATCATATATGTTAGCGCAGTCTTAATGAAATACCAGTTAAAAAAGTATCCTACACCTTGGGCGGTTTATCAACCAATTAGCGCTTCCTATTTAAAAACAGTCGGGTTAATGCCTTGTTTCGCATAACCAACAGTCATTTGTCGAATTATTCGTTGCAGAAAAAGGGAAAGGCTGAGTTCACCTATTAAAGAACTGGACTGATGACATGGAGTTAGTTTGATCAACCCAGTTTTCGTCACCAACTGAGATGATGATGCAGAATGGTTAGAATCAGGTGTTAAAAGTTAAACTGCAGAAGGATTGGTTTGCCTTTTATTCCTATTCGAGTTTGATACCATCTCAAACCACCGAGTTGCACCATATCTCAGTCTCATTGAGGGAGTCGTGTTTCAGACAAACAAGTTCAATAACCCTCTCAACGTGATTAAGAATTCCTACTCTGCACCAGAACGAGCTGTGCTTTTTGTATCTGGTGACACTAATCGGAATTTAGAGTAACTGTTAGGATATAGTTTTTGTATGCCTTTTAACCTAATATTTATTTGGATACATTTAGTTTATTACTGGTATAAACGAATCTCGGTTTTAATTCATTTAGCTAGTGCTGAGAAATGTAGAGGGGAAGGAAATTATGACAAATTTGTTAGTTAACATAAATTAAGGTGAGACTTCCTACTAACATACTACTGCGAATCTTGATGTACGATTTATCTAGTTGTCTATGCTTAGTGAGTAATTTATCTGAAATATTTACTGAGATAAGACCATGCCCAGCTTTTTCATTCTAGAAATCATAAAGCAAAAAATGCACCACCTCATCAAATCATAGGTAATTAACAAAGTAAGAACATGAATCATCTAAATATTGGAAAGTTGCCCAATGTCAGCATCCTGGAAGTTTGATCTAAGCACTGTTTACACAGTAAAATCAGAGCTAACGAAACCTTGGCTACCATGAATCACAAGATGTGTAGACTGCCAGAAGCAAACTGACCTTGCTTCCACATACTTTTTAGAAACTAGAGCAGTAAACATTCCTTTTCAAACCCAAAGAAACTACCAGATTCCTGGTTTTACTTGAGAGGAGCATTCATTGTGTTCTATGAAACTCTTATCTTCTGAAGTCATCACCTCTATCTTTCTCTTCCTAAACTTATCTCACTGAATCATACTTATTAAATAATATCTTCGAAACCTAACATGTCTCATTACCGTTAATACATCTACTACTGTGTTCTAATGTGGTATGGCAACATGAATTTATGTACGTCGTAACTGACTCTCCTTAATCTCTCACTCGAATAGATAGCCTGTACTTCCTTAGTCCACCTTTCAATGGTAGACAGTCAAAGAACTTCCTAATCGACCCAGTCAAACACCCCTCCTCACTGTAGGCAATGTAATTATATCCAGGCGTTGCAAAGTTTATCAGTGTTCTATGACCTGACAGTGTGTGATTATCTGGTTTCTGCATGAAAAATCTGAAAAGCTGTCTATTGTTATCTATCGCCGCTGACTTTTCAATCTCTCTTGCTTTTGCTACCCACCACCATTCCTGATCATTGCTTAGGTTTCCTATCAACATGCACTTACGCTGACTTTGCTCATGTTCAGATCCAGACGTGTCGAAGTTTCCATTACCCATAATTTCAGTCCATGTTACTTAAATCAACTGCTTATCACTAAACTCACGGTTTACATTGCGAGCAGATGCAAAGAATCATCAGTAGAGGTAATTATCACATTTTTACGAAGACATCAGTTAGAGGAAACCAGAAAAAAGTCTTGACATCGCTTTACTGTATGGATCGAGAGTCAGGATATTTCTAATTTTGAATTCGTCTTCATAAACTAATTGGATTTAAGGTGCCACAAGGCTGCCTTCAGGAAGGCAGAAAAAAGAGGAACAGAATATAGAAGCAGGATCACTGACAATGGTAACAAATATCACAGTAATGAGTATGAAGTTGCACTACTTCATGACAATATAGGAATAGGTTGATGATGATCAGTTACGATCGTTAATCTCTGTATTTCACGACAGAACATGGTTCTAAAATTCCCCTTAACAAAAGAAAGGACGACTCCATTCACGTACGTTTGTCTAAATAAACATTTCGAGGTTCGAATCTATCCATGTAGACATCTCAGGAACCAACGACGAATTACAATAAATAGTTCATCTATAATAATGCATCTGTAAATAGGTTGCCGGATATATTCTACAGAATTCACCGCCGAAAAAAAAGACGCTGATTCACTCTACTGAATACTTAGACTGAAATGTGACACTGCCGTGGCAATAAATTCATGATACGAATGAAAATACATTAGCATAGTAGTCCAAATCCGGTGACCAATGACTAACAAAACACGCTAAGGATAGACAATTTAGTAAAGCAAGACGATATACTAAAGATCCTATATCTATCACGGATTCCGAAGTCATACGTACGTAGAGGAAGTAAGTATGTGGCATTAGACCTGTTATTTACCTTATGCCGCACATTGTTGTATTAAGACTTATGATACATCGAGTTAAATGCAAGAATTCGCGTTCTTCAACTTACTAATACTTAAAAAGTGAAAAATTTTTATACGCTTTCAACCACAATTGTTATACAAAAGACAGTTGTGCATCTAATACGGAACTGTGAAAAAACTAAGAACAATTGCTATTGAATAAAAAGCAAATCCTCCTGAACATTAACTAGTTCTAACAATTAAAAGCTTTTACCTCAACTCATGTACGTTATTTAATCAGAGTATCACCTTCAATGATGTTAACAATAACATATTAAATGTGTACGTAGATAATTGTACATGAACTGAGTGGTGAAAAAGTCTAATATAAACACTTGAGCCAATCTATTTCGCAGGACAGTACGTTCACAAGTATTAGGTTGCCAACATGCAAACAGGTAAACGAAATGGTCTGTTTTAATTGTCTTACACAACTAAAGACTGCCCTATTGGTTGATCAACAGTCAAACAATGGTCAAAGTAACTATGATGATGGTAATCACAGTACCATTTGAGGGAATATGCTATTCAGTTTGATAACTGAGCAGAGAAGCACTAAAGATGAAGACTTGTAATGATTACTGGTAGTTTTAAACGCCAAATAACATGTTATGTGTTGAACACAGTTGTTAAGAGGCGATCATTTGATCGTGAGATTTACTGAAATCCAGCATTCAATCCAGCACAAAACCAGAATTATGAAAACTGATATGATTCAATTGATCTCTTTCAGAGACATAAGATAACGAAGATTCATACGTACAGAAACAACAGCCAATAATATGTCAATTAGAAACCTAGTGTGACCAAACGATGAACAGGTTTTTATAGCACAAGTTCACAAACGACAATATCATGTTTTGTTGCCTAGTACTATATTACCCTAAAATTCCTTAAAAGTACTGACCAAGCCTATTTTAAACTTGAAATCAATTTTAGTGATTAGGAAGCTGAGAGTTAAATAAATACTCAGAATCTTAGTATGACTAATGATACCGATTGCATATACAAGTTCCTGTTCGATTATAACCAAGAATTCAGATGAACTGATGAATTAGATAAAAAAGAAATAAACACGTCCATAACCTTTATTTAGAGATATACATTACCGGTTAGATTTTGCAACACGTTCTAGCTCGTCCTTCTTTTTGATTGCATAAGAGTTTGAACTACCCTATAAAGAAGACATGAAAACATTGATTGTGGACTTACTTTAGCGGCATTCAGAAGTTCATCAGCTAAACATTCAGATATTGTTTTTACATTTCTGAATGCTGCCTCTCGAGCTCCGGTGCACAAAAGATAGATTGCCTGGTTTACTCTTCGTAGAGGAGAAACATCAACAGCCTGACGACGAACTGTACCACCGCGACCAATACGGGTTGAATCTTCCCGTGCACCACTGTTTAGCACCGCATTGACCAGCACATGGATCGGGTTCTACAAAAAATGCTGATGAGTCTAAGTATTTCAGTAAGTTCTTAAAATCGTAAAGGATCATACGAACGAGACGAACTCATCATAACAATAACTTTCAATACACGCATAAGTCTTACCTCACCAGAGAGAAGATGTATAATTTCGAACGTATGTTTAAGAATATTCATTGCCTTGACCTTCTTTCCATTGTTGCGTCCATGCATCATGAGTGAACAGCATACACGTTCTACCAAAGGACATAATGCCTTACGAAATCTCTTAATTTGATATCTGCCAGCTGTATGTGGGACTATTGGGTTTCCTTTCCGCTTGATATTTATGTAGTCCTACATAATAAACTAACGTTACTAATATATCGTACAGTCAGACTGAGATCATGTACATTAAGATCATCAGCACTCCACTTCCCGAAAAGCTTAATCTCTTGTTCGCAATCCATGAAGCCAAACACGCCTCCCAGAAACCAATAGAGCGCTCCACTGAGTGTTCACCTTGTTTAAACAAACAACTAGAACTTTTGGGAAATTCAAAGTTACCAACTGTTTTGATTTATGCACAGGTAGGGAAAGAAACATTTGCTTTTCAATACTATGATGGGTCCAATAATCATCTAATCGTCTGTCTACTATACAGGCAATATTAGCATTTAATAGAACGTCAAACACATTCAGTCGTTCGTTATATGGGTAGCAAGCTGGTATTTCAGTGTTCAACCCTTCGAATTCTTTTCAAGTGGTTATCCATTTTTCCCCCTAAAAAATAACTTCATAGGGGTGTTAGTACTTGTTTGAGTAGGACAATTCGTTCGCTCTGGACTGCTTGTGGATTATCCAATATCCAATATCTTTTTCACGAGCTAGTGTAAACCAATTTGATTTCTTCGCGCTCGATTCTTGTGCTTTCGGTACGGTTCCAGGTGTTCGGTAATGTCCAATGGATGGAGGTCTAGCCACTGTCTAATTCTAGTCAGTTGGCAGTTGGTTGTGAGTTTGTATGTCTCGGGATTTGAATGAAACGTTTGTTTCAGGGCAGTAGGGTTTCTGGATACTAGCAGCCGTCACATTACCAAACCGGAGATCAGTTAGTTGCAATGTGGAGAGTAATAAGGGTAATAAGGATAAATTAAAATGATAATATGAATAAAATTTCAGAACTGAGTAATATATAGATGAATTTAGTTTATTAATTGGCAGTGAAGATTGTGAGAGAGGACCGAAGTGTAAGCAAGGGAGAGGAATAGGCGAGATAGATTAATTGAGTGATCTGAGGAGATGGCAATGTTAAAAACTAGCAGGTCTCAAGATATGCATCAGGCACAGCTTTTCCAAGAGGGAGATGATAGTCCGCATGTGAGAACGTGATTATCAAGTCTCTTCTTAAAGCAGTCCACTGAGGGGGCTATAACTACCTCGGCTGGGAGAGCATCCCAAGTTGCGACGACTCGCACTGAGAAAAAGTGTGCACGAATCTGAGTGTTTGCTCTTTGATGTGCAATCTTTTGAGGATTGCCTCGAGGGGAGTGGTGGTGATGCATCGGTAAGATGCTCACATTGGTATGGTTTGGCGTGTTTAATATGGTGTACGCCATAATCAGGTCACCTCTGATTCTCCTGTAGCTCAGTGGGAATAATCCCAAGAGCTGGAGTCTATCGTCGTACGGTTTATTTTTCAACCCTATCACCCATTTCGTTGCTCGTCTCTACACTCGATCCAAGAGATTAATGTCTCTTTTAAGCAGAGGGGGTGCGATGACGTTGTGGACCTCCAAATGCGGGCGCGCGTACGTCTTAAACAGGGTTAAAAATAATTTCGGGGTGATAGCACCAAGCTGTCTCCGCATAAAGTGAAGAGTCGCATTTGCCTTGGCTGAATCCCCTACATAGTTCAGACTCGTGTGAAGGCTTTCTGTGGTCATTAAACCAAGATCGCGCTCTGAGGAGACATTAGGGAGCAGACTTCCATTGAGAGTGTAGGTGGTATGCGTCATATGAGGCAGGAAATGCATGACGTGGCACTTCGGTTGGTTGAGTTTTAAATCGTTTTCCACTGCCCATTTCTCAATGGATGTAGGGTCCTTTTGAAGCTCAGTCGAATCCTCTTCGCTTCTAATGGACCTCCAGATCTTCGCATCGTCTGCGTAGATCAGTGCCGGTGAGCTAACTAAGCTTAGCAGGTCGTTAATGAATATCAGGAAGAGGAGTGGGCCTAGGATGGTCCACTGTGAAACTCCTGAAGTGGATACTCTCCAATTTGCGTGCACCCTGTTTACCTTGGTGCGAAACTTTCTATTCTCAAGGTAGTTTCTGAGCCAAGATACGAGTGGGTCAGTGAAGCCCATTTCCACAACCTTTTCGATTAGGCGTGCGCGGGGCACTGTGTCAAAGGCTTTTGCGAAGTCGAGAAATACTACGTGCACTGGTATTTTACGGTCCAAGCAGGATGTCCAACTGTCCCATGCGATGAGAAGATTAGATGCACACGACCTGCCTTTCCGAAACCCGTATTGAGCTTCATGGAGTATTTTATTCTTATCTGTGTACTCCCTCATTTGTTCGTCCACTAGCCCTTCCATAACCTTTGATAATATAGGTAGTAGTGCGACTGGTCTGTAACAGGCTGGGTCCTTTCTATCTCCTCCTTTGAAGATTGGAGAGAGAGTAACTTGTTTCCATTCCGCTGGGAATTGGTGTGACTCCAGTGAATACCTGAACAGGTTGCATAACGGTGAACAGAGGGCTTCAGCGCACTGTTGCAAGACTATAGGGCGGATGTTGTCACAACCTGGTGACTTACCTGGGCGTAAGAATTTTAGTTTCCTTAATACTAGGTCAGGAGTGATACGGATGTTCCCTAAGCCGTCAGCTGGCATTTGGTTGGCGTAATACTCTGAACATGTAGGCGCCTGGTTTAATTGGTCAGAAAAATGGGTGTTGAAGATCTCGGCCATCTCTAGGTTGGTGAGGTCTTCTCCGTTAGGCCCTTTTAGGGGGCACAACCCTTGATTAGTAGGCTTTCTTTTGGACATGAACCTAAACAGATGTTTCGGGTTTGCCTCTATTCTCTCGGCTAGTTATAAAACTGTAATGCCTCCACATTTTTTTGCATTCGCTTACATTTAATTTGCTTAAGCCCTTACGATTAATTTCTTTAACCAAGCAATTCGCTTAGCAATAACTTGTATGTACCATTGGCTTTTATAATTGTATGGTTTGTATGAGCTTGTATGACTGAGCATTGCTTAACGCCTATGCACATATGCATCCTATTCGCTTTAATATTAATCTCTTAAATATCACGATGACTCAGACATTTTCCTTTATATATATACGAACATTTTAATCTTATTAATTCATTCGACCAATCGCATATTTGCTGGCTAGTTTGTCTGCCCGGTCTGTCTGTGGTCTGCTATCCTTATTGTGGTGTGCCACAATAAACGTATACGATACTTCGAGTTCATCTTCTGATTTATAAACCGAGCTTAAGAACACGAAATAATTCGTCACACCATAAACCTTTTCTGCTAACCTTGGACTTCTCGTTCTACGTTCATTCGGAAATAGCTAGTTTTACATTAATTAGTGCCAGAAAAACAGTAGCTAAGATTATGGTGCAATTATGGATGATTTAAAAGTAAAATGATTGTTAAAGAGGGTTCTAAAACTTATCAGGTGTTAGTAGACACGAAAATTATGTCTATCTGTCTACCTAACACACTTCTGCTAATGCACCGTCAGTTGTTTGCAATGCAAACAATATTATCTAATTTCACTAGATCTTGATGTGTTTTCGGCGATACGATAATCTACTGAAATATGATTTTGCCATTTAAGAATTTAGAGGAAAATAATTTTGCCAGAAAACTCATGCAATTGTTCAGTCACCGATACCATTCAGTCAGGTCAACAGTCTGGAACTGACTCATTATTTAATACACGTTATCAGTGTTCAAAGATGATAATGAAAACGTGCATTTACTCACACTCATTGGCATCGTTAATCAAGAATATGGACCGTTCCTACTGAAGTCTTTAACAGAGAAATAGTTCAAGGTCTTCTTATCTGCAGACTACAATTCCGCTATTTGACGGCATGAGGAAGCGGCTATTGGTTTCACTAAACCAGGACTCCAAACCAACTTTGATTGGTAAATGAATATCAGAGCCAAATAAATCTAAAACTAATAATTTATCGTATCTCCATGGACACAAGTGTAACTATAAAAATGACCAAAATTGTCCACCAATGTTACTAGTGCAAGGTTTGACCACAAAGTATTCTTGTAACAGCTGGCATAAAACTTTAGGTACTCTATTACCGAGACGTCTAGTGCTCTTTCAACCTCAAAAACCTCTAGATGTGAATAACTCAGTTGTATATATGGTCTGCAGAATATCTCAGGTGGACTACTTTGCACTTCGTAGTATTAAAATTAAAGCCTTCGTCATTCAGTCATCATTGAAGTCAAATCAAATGTTCTTGGAAAGCCGGCTCATAGTCTTGACCACAAACTTCTTTGCGAATTTCAGCATCGTAGTGAAAAGTGATGACTCAAATGACAGTTGTTCAAGTAGATCATTTATGTCAATTAATAGTAAGAATATTCCTAGTACTGAGCCTATCAAAGTTGGTTTGGAATCTATCAGTTTGATCCTATTGAATAGATATCTATGATTCACTCCATCAAAAGCTTTTGTGAAGTCAAGGTATATCACATGAACATTCTCTTTGCGATCAAAGATGGTTGTTCCCATATTTGTTGCAGTAAGCCGGTTTGTCATCCAGGACTTCCTCCTCAAAAACCGCGTTTTGAGGAAAAACGTTTATGGATAATGAGTACTCGCAAAGACCATCACATACCAAGGAATCCACAGTTTTGATGCCACATAAAAGAGTACCACCGGACGTTAACTTGAAGGTTCATTGCGTCAACCGCTTTTGAGATTTTTTACGGTTCGCATCGTCTTTTAATGGTTCATTACAGCGCCTTTGTTTGGATGATCACACTAAGTAGTGCTGCCACGACTGAAGCTACTTATTTCAGCATAGTAGAGTGAAGCATGGGCCAGAAGAGATGTCTTCTCTTAGATTATACAGTTAGTGATAAACAAGAGCAGTGCTTAGGTTTGCTTATGGGATTTCTCTTAGCTTCCAGATGAGGCTATCGTTGGTCTTGATTTTGTACCACAGTTGAAATTATTGAGTATATTGTTCTACCAAATGTTCTATAGTTCCACTGTTGCCAGGCCCTTCAGACCAAACGCTTGGGTTGCAATCCAGCCCTCTCTAGCAGTTAGTAGTGCATCTAGACATGAATATTTCCAAACCCAAAATGCTCAGAAATTAACCGATTACGTAATTAAAAATAACTTGGTGCCTTTGATTAAGTTATTTTTTCAGATGCTTCAATTATTATGACAGACTCATATATCGGTAGTTGGACAAGATTTGTTTCCGTATGTACTTGAATATAGTGCGAATGATAGCATCCTCCCTATCTCTATAATGTTGGGGCCCGATGACTCTATTTGAGGTTCTTATGTAAGGGAACAGTAACTTCCTCAATATCTCAGAAGTGTTTTCTCTTAGGAACTTAAGATTCAACTGGTTAGTTTAAATTTCACGTAACAGGAATGTTGGAATCTCATCATTCCACTTTTTTCTCGCCTTCAATACAAGAAATCAGTCGATTCGGAAATGAGGTTCTCGTGTGTCAAATGTATTTCATTGGTAGTGATATCCGACTTTGGCCTATTGACATATACCCTTAACTGTTTAGTATTCACTTAAATGACTCACAATCCGTTATTTGAAAAATTACCTAGGATGATTCGTATGACAATTATTTGCGGAAATCCAATAAGAGCAATCAGACAGCTCAAACGGTGGCCATGAAATGAACCATCTGGTCAATAAGTGTAAGCAAACATGTTTCAAATCACCTGTTGGAGCCTGGGTCAAATCACAAGCAGATAATCTATTTTTAGAGGTCAGAGCATGTAGCTCAGTATCGTAGGATACGGTAAGGATCACAGATGCTTCCGTGCGAGCATGTGTCCTCTTCTCATTTCATGTGTCATAAATTATTTATACCATACTGATGACTCTCTTCAGTTTGTATGACAGAAGACATTAGTTTCCGCTGGCAATGCTAAATTCTGGAAAGCAGTTAGGCGAACAGCCTAGAATCTCAGAAGGGCCTGATTTAGACTCAGATATAGGTGGATAACAATAGCTTTGCTTACTATTTTCTGAAACCACACAAATAACTTCTGGAACTTCTCTCTGATAGTGTGACAATTTGAAAGTTATTTAAGAGTCTTCGAACTCTGTAATCTAAAATCCTATGTTCACTCTAGTGAAAGCGTATCATTAGTGGCTTTATATTGGTGACTTCGAAGAGAATTCCTAGTAGACCGGAGAGTAGAACCTGTCAATAAATTTTAAAGTTTTATTCCGTCTCGTTTAAACTACGGAATCTCCTTTTTACTTCTGCGGTATGTCTGATTTTTTATCTGCAAGGATTAGTGACCTACTGCTACCAAATACTGTGACACTTTGGGCAAAAGATTCGTCTGTACTATACATAGTCATCTTGAACATCTGAATAACAGAAACCTTAAGTAGAATCCTTCCCTGAAAAAACATAACAAGAGAATTCGTGGTGAAACGAAAACTCGGTCACTCAGTCTGTGATATAAACGGTCAAGTGTCCATAAAAGTCCTCAGAACCTATGAACTTTATCACTCATTTAGTTAGATCTCTGGTAATAAAGGTAACCGAATCATCTTTAATAGTGAACGACAGCCACTGGTTATTGAGTGAAATCCATATCTTTTATAGGGCTTTTCGGAAGTCGTGGTGTTTAAGATAATGGTGTTACGTCTCGAATTGTTGACAGGTATCTCGCACCAAGTATTCGATCAGGATATTTGTTCTAATTTTAGTTATTATTTACTGAATGACTTAGAGTCCCTGACTTGTTCAATAATTTAGCCGGCCAGTACTACTGAATTCAAGCCGGCATCAGGGTTCCCATAGGTCCACTTCATTAGTATCTCTTTATGCCCATTCTTGAGTTCATACGTTAGAAATATGGCAAGGGCTAGTTTTATTTCATAAAGATAGGGTTGATATAGAGAAATACCGAGCTTCATCCCACTTTAAAACTAACCAAACGAGAACAGTTCGGATCTATTCACGTAGATTCCAGGTATTATAGGCCACATGAATATTTTTTTGAGTGTCTAAATGAACAACTTAAGGGCTCACGCATCTGCCTATACAGTTAGCGAACACTTCAAATACTTAAAGTGCCATTACCAATATTTTAATTCTGCTCTATAATTCATGCAAACTAAAACAATACATTTTCAGTTGTAATCAGTTCTGTTGAGGAGACTTGATTTTGTACTGGTTGATATAAAGTGAGTAAAAGAGTGAAGTAATGTGATAAGGAAAGTCATATTGATTCACTGTAGAATATAGAAACATCTACGACTTTTTGGTCATATTTTTCACTGTTGTATGTCAAAATGTTTACATATTGTAACTATCTGAACGAGAGGCTTAGACAATCAATCTGTTGCTGTTACAGCATTTTCTGATAGGTACAGTTTCGTCGGATAGTGATCAAATTCCACTATCCTAGGCAACAATATTCGCTTTTCAATAAGGTTTGACCGGAGGCATACAGTATCCCCACTTCAGGTCTAAAATTTCTAACTAATAAAATGTTCACCCTGGGACGTAATCCCAGTACCGTTTACTTGAAACACCATTGCGTTATCCATTTTGATACTGAGATCATATGGTTATTGACATGCACAGAGGATGTGAAATTCAGCTGAAGTCTGATACAGGACGAAGTAGATGTAATGGATTCCATCGCTTGCCACATTCCATCTCTTCTAGATATTCTTTTATCACTATGGTCAAACTAAATTAAATGCCGCAAGATGCTAATGCAGTTAAAATATCAAAAACAGGTTAGTTTACATCCTCTTAATCTAGATTCAGGGTTGGCTTTTCACTTTTGTGCCTCCTCTAGAATGAACATCTGGCAAACAGCTATTAAACCAATCACACCAGTAGTCCGGATAAGTCTGGAGGTCCCTAATTGGTGACATAGAGTTCTTCAGAGAATTACACAAAGTAAATCTCAAGTTCTTGTTGCCACAATCAATACTACATAAAATGAGAAACTACTCAACTTGATTTGGAAGGCTTCATACCCCTCTCTGCGCCACTCCTTCAATTACTCAATCCCATCCCCACGGATGCTTAACAGTTTGAAAAGTGGTCTGAGATCTTCAGTGTGATTTTCCTCCAAGACACATTCTTACCATTATGTCATCCATATGCACTGGAATAAACGGGAAACTACACTATACCTGAGGGGCAATTCTGTCCCGGTCATTCGATTAGGTAAGCTTGATAATATCTATTCTCAAATAAAAGTGTTTTAAATGTAGCATATCAGTTTACAGGCGGAACTAAATGGTTACAAATGGCACAACTGTGATCGTTTACTCAGTAAGATTTAGAATAATAATTTTTCTGAAAAATATTTTCCTGAGAAAAAAGTAGAACTGCAATTGAGTGCATGATCACAGCATTGTTTAACTATGGAAAATAGAGCAGAAAAAATTATTCTAACTCAGATAAAACTCCGGATGACCGCCAAAATTAGAATAAATTTTGTTAAGGTAGTCCTCATATTAAGGACATAACAATAAAAGACAGTGAGTTGCTACATGTATTAAAATGGATAGAGTCCAATTAATAGAAGAGGAGTCGAATTAAGAAGCCAGACGTCTGTACATTAAAGCCGAAAGTCCCTCAAGAAGAGTAAACTTGGAGCTAAATATTGAAAACTATATTGTCCATCGTCTATGTGTTTTATTAAATGCCAACCTTTAAGTCGTACAGTCGATGCTTGAGTAGGTATGTTGCAGGTTTTATCAAAAGAAAGCAATGCCATCATGAAAATGGGAACATGATTATCAAGAGTAACAAGACTATGAAGACAACCTCAATATCAATGATTATTCACCTCATAAATCAAAAAGGGCTAGAAAAAAAAACAAAATGTTTTACCTCAGGTATATAGTTTGATTTAAGTTATCACCCGAACCATCAGCGTCTGCTGTTCAATAACTTCACACATAAAATAGCCAAAGGGATACGTTTATTTGCCTTTTTAAACAGACGGATAATGATGGGGGTGGGTGATGAACAATATTTGAAAATAGAACTTTTTGTTCCAAAGTTAATATAGTGCTTGCGAGCTAGCGAGTATCCATATCGAGAGTTTCACAGAAGCCCATCTTAGGTCCACTTTTCTTCCTGATATTGATTAACGACATGTTAGGCTTAGTTAGCTCACCGGCATTGATCTACTCAGACAATGCAAAGATCTGGAGGTTCACTAGGAGCGAAAAGGATTCGGTTGAGCTTCAAAAGTACCGTACAGCTTTTGAGGAATGGACAGTAGAAAACGGTTTAAAACTCAACCAACGAAAGTGTCATGTCATGTATATTCTGCCCCGCATGAGGCAAAGGAAGTCCGTTCCCTGCTGTCTCTTAAGAGAGCGATCTTGGTTAAATAACCACAGAAAGCCCATACACGAGCCCGAAATATATAGGGGACGCAGCCAAGGCAAATGAGACCCTTTACTTTATGTAAAGAAAACTTGGTGCTATCACTCCAGAATGATTCTCAACGTTATTTAAGGCATACGAGCATGCACAAATGGAGGTTCACAACGCCATCGCGCCCCTCTCCTTATCAGATTCATAAATCTCCTGGGTCAAGTGCAGAGACGAGAAACGAAATGGGTGGTAGGGTTGAGGAATAAACATTACGAAGATAGACTCTAGCACTCAGGATTATTCCCACTCAGTTACAGGAGGATCAGAGGTGATATAATCATAGTGTACAATATATTAAGCACTCGAAATCATTCGAATGTGAGCACCTTACTGATGCATCGCCACCACTCCCCTAGAGGCGATCCTCGAAAAATCGCACTTCAAAGAGAGAATACTCAGGTTCGTGTACACTTTTTCTCGTTAGGAGTCGGCGCAACTTGGAATGCTCTCCAAGCCGAGGTAACCACAGCCCCTTAAATGGACTGCTCTTAGAAGAGACTTGGTAATCTCGTACTCACATACGGATTGTCATCTTCCTCTTGGACAAGCTGTTCCTGATGCATATCTCGAGACCTGCTAGTTGTTATCATTGCCATCTCTCCAGATCACTCTATTAATCTATCTCGCCTATTTTCTCTGTTTCCTCTCCCTTGCTTACACTTTGGTCCTCTCTCACAATCTTCCCTAACAATTAATAAATTAAGTTATCCATTGATTTACTTAGTTCTGAAATCTTATTTATATTAGCATTAGAATTTTGTCCTTATTATTTTCCAAATTGCAACTAACTGATCTCAGGTCTGGTAATGTGATAGCTGTTGGTATCTAGAAACCTTACTGCTCTGAATCAAACGCTTCAATTCAAATCACGAGACATACAAACTCAAAACCAACTACCTAGAATTAAACAGTCGAGTGGCCAGACTTCCATTCATTAGACACTACCAAACATTTGAAACCGTACGAAAAGAAAAAGAGTCGAGAGCAAAGAAATCAATTAGTTTATACTGGCTCGCGAAAAAGATATTGGATATTGAGTTCAAGATTTCAAGATACGTAGTCAATAAGTAACGAGAATAAATATTTATGGAAAGGATGATTCTTAAAGACCGGATTGGTTGATAGTTCATAGGGGTGTCGGCCTTTTTCAGGATTAGAAAAAGCTTCTTCTGTAGCGCCTCCTTTAATCAAGTATCCAAAACTAAGTTAAACCGGAAATAATGAACGAAGGAGACCAAAGGTGCATTTGGTAGACTATAAGTATTAACTATGGTGTACAATTTAAAGTGGCCAGTTGTTGTGAAGGGATGCCATGCCCAGCACATGAGTTTGATGGTCTTGCGTGGGTACGTGATCGGACGTCTTTGAACAACGTCATGAGGAAGTCCGTTTTAATGGTGACCGAGTAGAGATTGTCTATGATCACTGTTATACTAATCTCTAGTGTATGCTCAAACATTTTACGGGTTCACCTTAGTCGAATAACAAGAACAAAACAATGAACCAGCGTCCAGGTAGGCTAATGTGATCTCTTGACCAAATCGTACCAGAAGGAAGTCTTGATATAACGTATAAAGTGTATTCTACAAACACCTAGCCAGCATACATTGAATCCAAACACACAAATCTCGTTTATTTATACGCCGTAGAGACGGCCTTGGGAAAGTCACAAAAATAGCTTACTAAAACACACAGTAACCAATCACAGCCAAAGAGTCTCCTGGTGGGAAATGTGGTCTCAGGGTCAACTGATCGGCCCATGAAATAAATCCAAAATAATGATATTTATCAAGTGAGTTCTGGTGATCCCCAACAATCACGATTAAATATTCCATACTCTCCCGTCAAGAATTATAAAAATAAGTACATGGTCGAATATTTATTTGAAGGAGAAAGTAGGCAATACATAGAGAGCAGCGAGTTATGAAAAATGGCAACAGCGCAAAAAGAACGTTGCGCGCAAGTAAGCGTTTTTGGTACAGTTAAAGAAAACGAGTAGGGTAATAAATGTTTATTTTCCATCACAAAGTATTGAAAAGTTTGTGCAATTAACGTTACGGCATGATTCATAACAGCAGATGTTTCACGACGCAGTGTTTCCTCACCTGTCCCTATCTGTTCAACTCAGTTTCAAGGTTGTCAATAGTAATTCATGCTAAAGATCAGTATCCTCTTTTTGGAGGTGAGTGAATTCTAGAAATCTGACTTCCTGAAAACTTTTCGAAGAAGTGTTACGAGAGAAGGCGACTTGATCTATATTGCTTTCACTAAAAATAAGGTAGGTGTCTGAAGTAAACACCGAGATTTAATTCATTCGTCGGAACTTTCGCGGAGAGCAGTTATCTAAGGGTAAGATAGGATAAGAAGTAAGAGATTAATGATTGCTAAAATGAGTGAACACTCGCCATCCCATTGATTCGTAACAGTTAATATATGGATAGGAATCATCAGTCGAGAACAATGCTTAAGATTGTTGTGTCAATAAATTATTTTTACAGGATACCTCCAGTTGTTGAGATATAGTCGTAGAGAGAGGGAGACCTTATTCAGTTGCTGAGTATGAAGTTCTCTGTCTGGACTTGTAACACAGCACTCATCTAGTTGAGTTCAGCGTTAAACCAGTAAAAGAAAACTCCATAAGTATTAGCGTCGACTAATTTAGGTTTGCTTATTTCGATCAGTAGGATATGATGTTTTATCAGGCCATTGTCATTTAATGGCATTTACTCGTATGAAACGACGAATATCCGGTGAGTAGGTTCACGCAAACGCACATAAAGCTAAGCATATCTCTAAGAAATCGGCAACCAGTTTCCTGTTCTCAGCTGAGAACTGGATCTTGTGGATGATCACTAATATTCACAGGGGAAACAATCAGTTACGGACCAGTGAAAATCACCATATCGGTGATGTACAATAAACGGCAATATCCATCCTCTATGCATTTCGGAGGCGCAGTTTTATGAATAGTTTCCCGTGAAGAAGGGCTCCAGGTCAGGGAAACTGAAGGCTGTCCCGCGATTTCCGGGAGGTTTACAACAGCTTTTGCGCTGTTGGCACCAGTTAGGAATGACGGTCTTTCTGTGACCACCTCCGTTGGGGAGGTCCGGGCCTTCTGAATTCACGATGGAAGAATATAAATTATAGTATTAGAAAGGTCTGTAATTTCGTATTCTTTTGAATGGGGCTTTTCTATGACAGTGCAAACCTGAGTGCTGTGAAAGCTGGTGATCTTCAGGACAATATCGGCAGGTGTAGCCAATTCGTCTTGTGTTGCTTCGGAATAAAGCAACAATGGTTCATATCACTTGGGGAAGTTTATAGAGTTGGAGTTGTGTAAGGAAGGCTTTGTCAGAAATTCGTTGACCAACAACCTCCTTTATCAGTAGTGACTTGTGTTTACTGAGTTGTGTTGTAATTCGAAATCGTGGAATTGCTGGTCTAAGCTTTACAGATCGAGTAGGTACATTTATTTAGGGAGATACATTTTCCAGAGCGTCATAAGGTTTAGAAACATCACTAGTTAACATATCAGTCCCGATGTGCCTGCTGATGGCTTTCGGCATTACCTTCACTACTATGAAGAAACATGCACGTAGGTCCGTCAAGTTGTGCTTGTGAAAGTCAGATTTTGCATGGCAGTAGGCTTCGGTATTATCAGGCTCCATATATATCGTTGGATAGACTCACCCACTAATGTTTGGAACGCCAGATCGCACTAGGTTTGCCACTAAATATGATAGAGATATTCAGGGCTCGATAACGCTGTTATTCTTAAGATCTCTGTCGTCAATGTTCCAAAATCCAGTCAAACCAGAAATCAGGAGATTGATTTACACGATAGTCCGTAAGCATATAGTCTAGCTATAATGAGGAATACATGATACGATGTTGTAATTGGTGCGCATTCGATCGCGAAACCACAGTGGTAGTAAGTCCATTCAAAATAATGGGGTCAACATGAATGTCTAAGACTTACATAATGGTTCATTTAAGGGATTTATTCACAACTAATCGGATCCGATAAGATTTTTAAAAAAGTTGATTCTCCAATCGGAAAATTACGAATGACGACCAATGCGCTGAAATGTATGCTATCTAACAGAATTAGTTATGCCATGAAACACAACACAGCACTCAAACGTGATTTGGTGAGGATGCATGATCCTGCCTCTGAAGCTAGGTGCATGTACCCAAATACAAGCCAAGTCAGGAATGAGTAGGATGGGAAGTATATTTGAGTGATGGTTGGGATGTTGAAAGAGCTGACCTTGCTGTTTGACGTGTTGCACTAACCTTGTGCGACCGAGTACCTTCAGCTAAAGTAATGAGGTCATCATCAATGTCAGAGACTTACGAAACTAGTCGTTTTGGGAATTCATTCACCGCTACAAAGCTTGAATACCTCGCAGGCAAAAGAAACGAATTCGTTTGAGCAAACCTCAGAGCAGTGGAAACCATAACATACTAGTGGTAATAAGAAGCATTAGACATAAAGGACAATTATCCAAACTATTTCCTGGTGGTTTGAAATTATACCTTAAAACACTCATCCTTTCCCTCTTTTATTCTATGCGTGCATGCACATCAAAACGCAACCCCCACTGCAGATTTAATTTTAAAAACTGATTCACTAAGTTTGCTTGTCAACCAGCATTTCCAGCTGGGTTATATGGTGTATGCTATTGGCAGATAACTAACCCAAACAAATAGCTTTAGAAACGTGAATTGTATGCCACCTAACTTTAGATGGAAAACATCCTAGTCATGTATCTACTGAGGCTACCTAATATAACTCAGTGGGATTTGCTGATTTCTAATAAAACTTCCCAGAGCGACTAGTTAGTCTAGAAGTTGATGTCTTATTGCTGTTGTCAGATTACAGAATAGTCATTTGAATTCCGTAACTTTTCATCACCTAAATTTACCATAAAATATGAAGGCGAAATCGACTTTACTGGACATTAGAACAGCAAATCGTATACGTTTACAAGAACTGTACAATTTAATAGTATTTAAGTTGAATAAATGCGTACATGACAAACAAATTTAGAAAATAAAAAGATGAGAGAAAACACGTAGTTAGACGCCAAACAAATAATGAACACAAGATATCATAAGCATAACATTTATGTAAATTACGGGGAATTATTTGTATAAAAGGAAACGGGCACAAAGAGGCATTTACAAAAATTTCTAAGAGTAAATAGTGTAACATAAGCCCAGTCAATTAGCGATTCGCTCTGGTTCTATTAAGCCATTGGTTTTTTTGGATAAATCAACTTCCATTTTTTCCACAAAATCGTTTTTAGACTCGGAACGCTAAAATAAGAAAGGATTAATATAAGGACATGAAGAACGTAAATTGAATTTGATAGTCAGGTTTTAATGTTACTCATAGATATAAGCTAAAAACTTTTATCTTACAACTTACGATTTACATGACTTTTAATTATACATGAAAATAGGTGTTCACTCTTATCGGAAACACTAATATTGTTTGTAAGGAAATCTTTGAGTGAAAGGTCGTCTGGGGGATTCGATTAATAATTGACTTTCGTCAGCAAATGTCGCGCCACAGCTCAAATAACCAAATGCATATCCGCAACCAAAATGAAATATGAATCTGTATTGCTATATACGAATCTGAGTGACCAGCCAGTGACCAAAATTATTAGCATTTATAATATGAATGAGATGACTTCTCATAAACCAAAAAAGATACGAGCTCGTCGAACCAAATTATTACCTCCAGAAACCTTACTAATGCGACTAACACTATCAGGTGTCAAATATACACAGCAACTGAAACATTGTCTAGTTGACTTTACAACGATATAAGGTAAAACATAAAATGAAGGAAAATCTACTGTAGAATATGATCAGTGAATAATCAATCACCCTAACTTCTGCAGCACATACTTCAATTCTAGTCGCGAGTACATTTTATTCAGAGTATACACACAGACAAGCATAAAAACGGTGAAGATTAATTAACTCGCTTGATATCACATTTCATTAGCTAGAAGCTAGAATAAGCAGTTAGTAAAATACACCAAGTCTCAGCTGCAGCGTTGAATAAATAGTTTAGTCGGATCGTTTTATAGATATTCAGTTGGCAATGGAAACAAACGAATAGTTCCTGACAGTGGGGATAAGATCACATTAACCTGAAATCGAACTATAAGCCGCTTAATATCCTACCGTGTAAAGGAACGAGAAACAATCCACAATGACACGAATTCCAAAACGATAACATTTTAGTGTTGTGGAATTACCAAATATACAATACAAATCAAATAATCGATTTATGAAATATTGTAGACTGGTGTAGTCGGCTACAAAAAGCTGATTAAACGTTAGAATGGTTAGTTATGAAAAAATACAAACGAATATATGCTTAAAGGTCTGTACACATACAGCACACATAAAACTCTTACACCTAATGCGGTAATCAAGGATACTCTATACATGTTAGTTAGTGTCTCTGTTCCAAGCTATCACCACTAAAGTAGTTGTCCAATCTAGGATTACAGTCCTTAAGAAAACTGAAGAGGGAATAAAATCTTGATTACTACAATATGCTCTCCAAAATGAACTAGGCAAGTTAATACATGGATTGCAGTTGCTGATTGATAAAAAATATTTCTACCATATTTTCAATGACTTAGTCGAATAGGAAATTCGGTTAGAGACGAAATTATTTGAGTGTGTTCATAAAAGCGTCTCCTAATTTGATACTGGTGATAGCAATAGCGAAAACAGCAAGCCCTATCAAGCTAGCAACAGTATGAAGCAATCATTAGTAAGAAAAGTAAGGAAAATAACGAACTACCCTTTAAAATTGGTACAGAAATATTGATTTTCATTATGCTATCTAAACAGCCTAAAGTGTATGAAAGCATGAGACAGGTGGGACTCAATAAACAGGAATCAGTATATTTATCAGTGCGACTTAAAAATACTAATAAAAACGACGTCTATGTTAAAGTTCAACATATAACACTACTTATCTAATGAAAGGAACTACTCGACATGCATTCATCGTAGGATGACAGTTAACTAAGAAGCAGCATACGATGGAGGGGACCATAACTCATTTAAACATTATAAGGAATCACAGAAATCACTGATGACAAATCGATTTTACCTTGTCACTAGTAGAATCAGTTTTTTTAGACCCACTTGCGTCCTTACTGTTTGGTTTAGTGGTGGATGAACTAGCATCTTCATCTGTGCGTGCGCGTTTTGGTTGGTCTCTGTGATTTTGAACATCTCGTGAAGCTGATTTGCCTGACCGCAGTGTGGTACCTCCAAGGCCAGAACCTTCTTCTGGTTCGTCAAAAAATTCGTTATTAGGCATAATGGCTTTATCAGCAGCCATAATTGAAATCCTTTTGTCCGGATCAGCTAAATCTTTTGCAACAGCATCATTTTCGTCAAAATCGATGATATCGTCCGGAATATCTAACGGTCAAGTTATATGATAAAATCATGAAATTGATCGCTTGAGATATAATTTAAAGTTGCAGACAACCAATAAATATTGAGGCCAAACATGTTTATTAAACCAAAATGCTAATATGAAATTGTGAATCAGCCATGTGAATAAATCTGTCTTAAAGAAATTAGTGTTTCATAAAATTGTAAACTTAGTTTGCCGAGGAATACTCTTAAGTTTCTTTCTAAGATTCTATTGATCTGTTTTAAACCGAAAATTGTTTCTAGGTACTATGCATAAGATGTAATAACAATGCTGTTAATACTTCCACCAATGAACAGCAATCAACCTCATCACTACAAATAGTAACGGACGACAGTCAGTTGAACCTTATAAGTCAGATATTATTTAATAGTTAGACAAGGTCACAACGATGTTGTGGCTGTTTCAATATTACTACTACTTTAACCCTATTCAGTCCAAAGCACTGGACAGACAGTCAGATACAACGTAGAACTTCGTACGTGAGTACATCAGTTCAGGTTGCCATACCACATTAGCACAGAGACGCAATCATCATCATCATCATCCCATAGTAGAAGTATTACAAGTAGTGGAGATTTTATTCAAGAAATATAATTCAGTGAGATAAGTTTAGAAAGCGGAAGGTAGAAGTGATGACGAATTGAGATTAGAATTTCATCGAAAACAAATAATGGGTGCACTGCGACATTGCAAACAATTTCGAGCCATTTCATTTAAGTTCTCTAACCATCAGTTGCTATCGTCTCGCGGACCCCAACCTGTTAGTCTGCATCTAGTAACATGACTCAGTTCACTTTCCAGTAACCTCATGGATTTGTACTATGTTTCAGTTTGGCCGCCCCTAGATTTCTTCCAAACTACTCCTACACTACAAAACAGCTCGTCGAGGCAGTCGGTGGTTGGGCATTCGTAACACATGTACCAACCACCTCAACTGATGGTTTCAATACTTCATCTATTGATCTGCCATCCTTACCTAGTACTCGTTTCCTAACAACAGCATTGCTTACTCGGTTGTCCCAGGATACACAAGCAATGCGTCAGGGACACCCATGATCGAATACTGATAACCTACGAATATGTTCAACTCTTACCGACCATGTTTCACAGTCATATAGTAGAACGGAGTGAACTGCTGCGCAAACAGATATCTCGCCTACTCCATGAGCGATGCAAGTTGGCAAAAGCCAGTCGAGCCTTCTGTATCCGTGTTGAGGTCTCGTCACACAACAGACCATCAGCGCTGATTAGACTCCCGAGGTAAGTGAAGTGGTCGACATACTTAACTACTTCACTCCCTAACAGTAGTTCAGGTGCCGACGCAACCCAATTCCATAGTAACATTTTGCATTTCGAGGGAGGAAACCGCTTCGCGAATATACTTGCATTGTTACTTAGGGTAGTGAGAAGACTGCATTTTGTCAGCGTTCAAAACGTTAGACCTCACTTGTTAGCCCAGACTCAGTCAACTAGTCAGATTTCAAATTACTGAGAATTTGATATTTCAGAGCGCCTTAAAATAAACTGGGAAGTGTATTTAGTATGTAGCAACAGTTAAGCACAAGACGTACCTTGCATTTGAACACTAGGACAGTGAGGTATCATCCGTAGATTTTCAAACAGTTTTGTCTTTATATGTTCAAGATATTCACTAGTATTCTGATTAGCCATATTGCTCGGACTTATATGAAGCTTGAAATCAGGACCGAAATACTCATAATAATCATTGTAAGGTAAATCATTGGGAATCTCTGTTGCAAGGGCAATAGATGTTTCATTAGTCCAGCATCTAGCAACATTTCGGATTGTGTAACCACCACCTGGGGCAAAAAAATGAAATAACAATAACGCAGTAACTGAAGTATGATATGATATGAATATGTATCGATGACAAAATATAGAGAAACGAGCTGTCAATATAGTTTTTGTTTGGAGGATGTCAATCAATATGTATACTAAAATAATTATTACAGTTGCAACAATAGAAGTTAAAGAACACTAAAAAACTTCATCATATGCAGAGAAATGTGAATAAAGGATAGCAAAAGTAAACCGATACAAACCTCCAACAAGTAGAAGTGGTAAAGGAAACGAGCGAATGAACTCAACGCATTTCCCGTGACCTTTCAAACTTAAGTTGAAACATCCAAGTCGGTCACCACATAATGAGTCAGCACCACACTGTAAGACGACGGCTCCAGGTCGGAAAGTTTCCATAACCTAGACTATATTACAAGATAAACAAGGAAACATACCTTTGTTACAACAGGCTTAAAGATACGCTCGTAGCAATCATCATCCATACCATCTCTGAGTGGACAATTGACAGCATAATATTTACCACGACCAGCACCAATATCTTTTAGATCACCAGTTCCAGGGAAGTACTCGCCGTACTTGTGGAAACTGACAGTCATCACTCTATCAGTTGTATAAAAAGCTTCCTGTTTGATTAAACATAGTTAAGAGTTTTACTTACTTCAACACCATCTCCATGATGAATATCAATATCCACGTAAAGAACTCTTTGATGATATTTCAGAAGTTCTAAAATGCCTATTACAATGTCATTGATATAACAGAATCCTGACGCCTCAGATTTTTTTGCATGGTGGAGGCCACCTCCCCAGTTGATGGCGATGTCAGTCTGTTGTTTATTTAGTTTAACAGCTGCAGCAATAGAACCACCAGCTGATAACTGACAGAATTCGAAAAGTCCGTCAAAGACTGGACAGTCTTCGCCAACATTGAAACGTTGCATTTGTTTGTTGAATTCATGCATATTGTCTGGTCTTACATTCTTCAAGAATTTGACATATTCGTCGCTATGAAATCTAGTCATATCTTCACTATATGCTTTAGACGGCCTGTAAACTTCCATTTTTCTGTATAAACCATAGTTTAGAAGAAGGTTGTGAGTCATCCTAATGCGATGTGGTTTCATGGGATGTCCTTGACCATAATAATAATTTCCAATGTCACCTGGAATTAGTTGATAGAACAAATATTACTAAATTACATGTTCTTTAAAAGATTGATTAGAAAAGCTTTACTGTTTAGATAAGAAATAAAGACAGCTTCTGGAAGTGAAAAGCCTAAGCTTTTCAAAAATAGCCAATGGATGCTTATAAAACGAAAAATTTCATGTCTGAATACGATTTAAAGACATAACTACAAATTTGATTGCTTAGAAATTTCTGACTAACACTCAAAGAAAAACAGTAAAAAGTAAGCTCAAAACTTATCTGATTTACATTCCTAAGAATATCTGCCATAGACGGACATAGTGAATAAGGAGACAGGTCGCTTTTAACAGAAATAAGTCGATGCAGCTGAACGACCGGTTGCAAAACTAAAGTTTACCTGTCTAAACAAAACAAGACCTCTTAGGGTTCTACTTAATGATAATAAAACTAAGAACAACTAGAAAAACAGTTAGGCAGCCATGTAACTGATTCCCATCCGGAGGCAGCCCGGAATGATATCAAAAAGGCTGTGGAAACAGCAGTGATATCTGCTTGTAAGGTAAACCATAAGGCTGGGAAGAAGCCTTGGATCTCAGAAGCATCAACCGAACTGATAGACGCTCGTAAACTCATCCCACCTGGCTCTGAACATGATGAAGAGCGAAGACAGCTTAAGCACAGGCTGACAAAAAGCGTACTCAATGATCACAAAGCGGTGGGTAGCGAAAGCAAAGGAGATGGAGAAGGCAACGGCGATAGGCAACAGTAGACTATTGTTCCGACTTATCAAGGAAACTAGTATTAGAAATCCATACGTTAGCCAAACTATATCACATAGGCTGATGATTCATTCTCAATCCAGGAGATTGGATCGTTGGGCAGAATCCGAAGCGAGGGAGGGCAGAGGGTCCTGATAGACTGACCGCTGAGATCTTTAAAGATAGTGCTCCAGCTTTAACAGTTAGATTAACTGAGATCTTAGGTAAAATTTGGGAACTGAGCGTAATCCCGTCTAACTGGTCTCAATCCCGTAAAATCAAAAATCTCGTGACCAACACAGAGGAATCAGTTTAACTAATAAAGTTTCTAAAATATTAGCTTTAACAATACTCCGACGCCTAACTAGAACTTGTGATGAGCAGACTGGAGAAAAGTAGGCTGATTTCCGACCTGCAGGTGGATGTATAGACCAGATATCCACACAACGTCAGGTCCTAGAAAATAGACAAGTTCAAACGGCTACCCACTCTCTCCATTCTTGTTTAGTTCTGTCAAAGACATGCTCCTAGATATAACATTATCTTCGCCAGAATTTTCAGGAGTAGTCCTTCTACCAGGAGATTCATCGGTTGACTAAGAAAATGCCAGTCACATAGTTCTACTTGGTGAATACACAGACAAAATGCAGTCTTCTCACTACCCTAAGTAACAATGCAAGTATATTCGCGAAGCGGTTTCCTCCCTCGAAATGCAAAATGTTACTATGGAATTGGGTTGCGTCGGCACCTGAACTACTGTTAGGGAGTGAAGTAGTTAAGTATGTCGACCACTTCACTTACCTCGGGAGTCTAATCAGCGCTGATGGTCTGTTGTGTGACGAGACCTCAACACGGATACAGAAGGCTCGACTGGCTTTTGCCAACTTGCATCGCTCATGGAGTAGGCGAGATATCTGTTTGCGCAGCAGTTCACTCCGTTCTACTATATGACTGTGAAACATGGTCGGTAAGAGTTGAACATATTCGTAGGTTATCAGTATTCGATCATGGGTGTCCCTGACGCATTGCTTGTGTATCCTGGGACAACCGAGTAAGCAATGCTGTTGTTAGGAAACGAGTACTAGGTAAGGATGGCAGATCAATAGATGAAGTATTGAAACCATCAGTTGAGGTGGTTGGTACATGTGTTACGAATGCCCAACCACCGACTGCCTCGACGAGCTGTTTTGTAGTGTAGGAGTAGTTTGGAAGAAATCTAGGGGCGGCCAAACTGAAACATAGTACAAATCCATGAGGTTACTGGAAAGTGAACTGAGTCATGTTACTAGATGCAGACTAACAGGTTGGGGTCCGCGAGACGATAGCAACTGATGGTTAGAGAACTTAAATGACATGTCTCGATTTGACTATATCAGCAATTTGTACCGGGATATATTGCAAATAAACTTATATATGATTATACGATTTCACACAATCATCAAATGGCACTAGATTAGGGATAACAGACTTGAACTATTAAGTTGTTGTCTAAAAAGTTATGAAATAATGCTGTCTGGATCTGTTGTCATACACGGTCAGATCATAGAATATAAGGTACAGGTGGTTCGTTTACTTAAACATGAGATTTGTTTGTATAAACGTTGATGGTTATCTATCGATTAACCAGAAATGATAACAGAATTTCAGAAGTTTATGTTGGAACGTTTGCTTTTACAATGAGTTGTTTTTCAGATACCGACTGTAGCCTGACTATATATAATGCTGTCAGAATAAACGTAAGATATGCCGCCACTGCTAAACAAATGTATCACTAATTGGAGTATAAATCTAACCACTGGAAACAGAGGAATTTGAGGATGGTGACAAAAGGAAACTTAATGACAGCTTACAATGGTGGTACAACTCTATGGGCATTCAAATATATTTTGGTCAGGTAAGATAGAGTACGCCTTTGACCAAATACATATTGTTTCATGACATACTTACCATCATAATAGTAGCAAACTTTTTTCGTGGCTGCTGATTCCATTTCACCCAACGGGGCAGATCAAACTACTCGTTAGCAAGCCCACAAGACCTAAGCGAAAAACCAGTGGGCGATTAAAACAAATGTGTATTAAATAATAGCTTGATATCCGAGATTATTAAATTTAATTACAATTAATAAAATTAATTTATCCCAATTAATTTCACCGCGTCATTTGAACTGGATTCGAAATGAATGTGACGATACATGAGCCATCCTAAGCTAGATTATCTTCGACAGTTCGTGAAACCTAATGATCCGAAGGAGGAATATAAGATACTTGCTCCAATCGGCAGTGGAACTTACGGAGATGTCTTTAAGGTTAGTGTAATAATTTAAAATATCAGTTTATTATCATCATTGATTTACACAGCTAATCTATTAGGTTGTTGCTTCACATCAGTCTCATTATTCTTATTGATAATATTGATAATATGATTGTAGTTGTCATAAAAATTATATTTCCAACTGAATATCTGTCTATTATCCAATATCTTTTTCACGATCTAGTATAAACCAATCGATTTCTTTGTTCTTATCCTTTCTGTACGATTCTATTTATTTGGTAGTGTTTAATGAAACTTAGTCTAACCAATTGATTGCTTTTATTATTGTCAATTGTCATTCCTTAATGAATTCGTATGTCCCGTTGTTTGCATGAGTGCGTTTGTTTCAGAGCAGTAGAGTTTTTGTATACCAGCAGCTATCACGTTACCAGGCCAGAGATCAGTTAGTTAAAATGTGAATGATGATAAAGATAAAAACTCTAATGCTAATAAGATCTCAGAACTAAATAAATTGATATATAAGTCAATTAATTGGTAAAAATTGTGTATGAGGACCAAAGTGTAAGCAAGTGAAAGAGCTATTGATCTGAGGAAATAACAATTATAACAACTGCGACTTTCAAGACATGCATGAAGCACAACTGATCCAAGAAGCAGATGATGATGCGTAAATGAGTATGGTTTCTTCTTGAAGCTCTCCGCTGAGGGGGAAGTGGTCACCTCAACTGGAAGAGGATTCCAAGCCGCCGCAACCCCTTATGAGGAAAGTTGTACGTCTCTGCAGTTGATCCAGAAGATTTATATATTTATATCTCTTGACTTTGTCAGTCAAACAGTCAGTTACAAAGTAGAACTTCATAAGTACATCAGTTCAGGTTGCCATACTGCATCAACACAGAGACGCAATCGTCAGTTCAAATCCCATCCTGCTAGAGATAGTAGAAGTACTAGCAGTAGTAGAGAAGACCGGTCTTCGAAGATATTCAAGAAGTATAATTCAATGAGATTAGTTTAGAAAAAGAAAGATAAAGGTGATGAGGAATTCAGAAGATTAGAATTTGAGAGAACACGATATCATGTTGTG
Organism: Schistosoma turkestanicum; assembly: GCA_944470395.2. Lineage (NCBI taxonomy): Eukaryota > Metazoa > Platyhelminthes > Trematoda > Strigeidida > Schistosomatidae > Schistosoma > Schistosoma turkestanicum. Next base: position 56,742,200 of record OX103971.1, read on the forward strand.
AACTTCGAGGTGTGGGTGTGTGTATGTATGAAAGAATGTTCGAAATAATTATGGGGCGATTGCACCGAGTTGTCTTCGCTTAAAGTTAAGAGTCGCGTTAACCATGGATGAATTCCTTATATTATCCAAACTGGTGTCTAGGCTTCCAGTGGTTACTAGACCGATCTCGCGCTCTGAAGAGACATTATGGAGTAGACTTCCATTGAGAGTGTAAGTCGTTTGTATCACGTTGGACAGAATGTTCTTGACGTGACATTTCGACTGGTTTAGTTTTAAACTGATTTTTACTGCCCATTCCTCACTATATGTTAGGTCCTTTTGAAGCTCGGTTGAATCATCTTCGCTTCTAATGGACCTCCAAATCTTTGCATCGTCTGCATAGATCAGTAGCGCCAGGATACTTTTGTCTGACAAACGATTAGTGAATATCAGCAAGAGGAGTGAGTCTAAGATGGGCCCCCTGTGAAACGCCTGAGGTTGCGGCTTGCAAGCTCGCATGCACTTTATTTACCGTGGTGCAGAACTGCATGTTCTCAAGGTAGTTTCTAAGCCAAGATAGAAGCGGGTCAGTGAAGCCTATTTTCGCATTTAGGAGTGCGTGGGGTACTGTGTCGAAGGCTTTTGCGAAGTCAAGAAAAATTACGTGAGATGGTATTTTCCGGTCCTAGAAGGTCGTCCAGTTGTCTTATGCTATGAGAAGATTGGATGCACATGACCTTCCTTTCCAAAAGCCGTGTTGAGCTTCATGGGGGATTTTGTTCCTATCAATGTACTCCCTCATTTGCTCTAGTAGCAAACATTAGAGTTTTTTCTTGAAAGTAAACGGCTGAGCCGCTTCAGCAGTCATCAGATGTTAATGTAAAATCTTATACAACACTTTTATTCTCACCTTGAGAACTGTACTTTTAAAAGGTAATCATAAATGTATTTTTCCATGTGACGACTCCGAATGTGACGTGAATCTAATGGTGTCTTTCTTGTAAGTTTGTTATGGTTATAACCATGTCTTTGTTAAGCTCTAGAGCGTGCACTTACAGCAAAGTTCTCACTTAAAGTTCACTTAAAACAATAATAATAATTAGGAGCGCAACTTGATAGTTAGAACTAGAAATAAGAGCAGTTTCAAGAAAGTACTTATCATATACTGTAATTAGGTGTATGGTATCTGAATATCCCATTGCAAACTGGTTATTCATCCGACTACACATATATCTTGAACTGCGCACCTGTGTATCGATAACTTAACAATACTTATTTTTCACCGTTATGCATCATGTCAAATTACAATCTGCATAGTATAATAAGATGAAAATTATCAGAACTGTGTGATGTACTAGCACAGTACACTTGAAACAGTCTATTCACACATATACTTGAAAATAAATGGTCAACTAGACAAATGAAGTGTAAAGTTTAGAAAGAAAAGTGTGTGAAAAAAGTGAAACTCGCCATCCTTGATAATAACACAATTTTATTCGTTATGTTGCGTTAATATATCACATAGTTCTGATATTCTTCATCTTCTCATTATACTATCCACTTATCAATTTACTATCATTACTATCATTACTTTTGTAGTCCTACTATTTTATAAAGTTTTAAATCTCTATTCACAACCTTTTATCAGATATTTATGCACTTGTCTTCTGTTCTCCAGTTTTGGGTCTAAGCCAGATAATGTTTCAAGCTGTGGTTAGTATTTTAACTTACGTAGAAAGTTGAGCATTAGTGAATAATTGTAACTTATTGTCACTAACCGTATAAACTGAATCAATTGAATTAGGCAGTACCATAGACATATAAATCATTAGTACCCGTTACTTAGTGTCTCCAATGATAACCTTTATAGTAGTTAAAGCACTGGAAAACAACAAATTATTACCTTTTTCAGGATCCAGTTATCCGTCATTGTAACTCCAATTGGAGATTTGTAAGAGACTTCGTATTTCGCTTAACGTTACCTTAATGATTTAATACTTACTATTCCACTTCATCTTGACAATTATCCCTCAGTCACACATATCCTTCCTCATAATTTTTAAATTATACTTATCTTTTCGTTATTATAATTCATCTCATTACTGTTTTTCTGATTTCCAAATATATTTGACCCTCTATTATCTTGGTTGTGGACGTTATCACGTTCGTTCCGAATTATGTCTCAGTCCCATGTCAGTCAGTCATTTAGTTACGATGTAGAACTTCGTACATACGTGCGTCAGTTCAAGTTACCATACCACATTAGCACAGACGCAATCGTCAGTTCAAACCTCATAGTAGTAGAGAAAGTAAAAGTATTAGCGGTAATGTGGAATATTAGGATTCAAAGATATTATTCAGGAAGTATAATTCAGTGAGATAAGTTTAGAAAAAGAAAGATAAAGGTGATGAGCAATTAAGATTAGAATTTCGTAAAACACAAATAATGGATGCACTGCGCCATCGCAAACGGTTTTGAGCCATGTCATTCAAGTTCTCTAACCATCAGTTGCTATCGTCTCGCGGACCCCAACACATAGTGTCGACCGTCCTCATATAACCGCCTATTTCTAGTAAACACTAACTTTAAGTGAACCCTAAAGCCAATCTAACTAGATCACATCTCTATAAGCCATCGATGGAGAGGCTCTATTGAAAACTGTCGCTCGTTCTGTAGCACTTGCTTAGACTCAGACCATGTTTTAGTGCGAGCGCATGTTTGTTTGCGTCTCACTGGACGTAGGAAAAATACCGCAAGGAAACCTCTCAAGACTCTACTTAATGATAAAGCTAAGAATATATTTCAGGAGGAACTAGAAAAACAGTTAGGCAGCCATGTAACTGATTCCCATCCGGAGGCAGCCCGGAATGATATCAAAAAGGCTGTGGAAACAGCAGTGATATCTGCTTGTAAGGTAAACCATAAGGCTGGGAAGAAGCCTTGGATCTCAGAAGCATCAACCGAACTGATAGACGCTCGTAAACTCATCCCACCTGGCTCTGAACATGATGAAGAGCGAAGACAGCTTAGGCACAGGCTGATAAAAAGCGTACTCAATGATCACAGTCAGTCAGTTGCAACGTAAGAACTTCGTACGTATGTACATAAGTTCATGTTGCCATACCACATGAGCACAGAGACGCAAATGTCAAATCAAATCCCATATTGATAAAGATAGTAGAGGTATTAACGGTAATGAAGAAGACTAGGGTTTGAAGATATTATTCAAGAAGTATACTTCAGTGAGATAAGGTTAGAAAGACAAAGGTAGAGGTGCTGACGAATCCAGAAGATTAGGATTTGAGAGAGCACAACGAATGGATGCACTTGCGCCATCGTAAACGATTTTGAGCCATGTCGTTCAACGTCTCTAACCATTGGTGACTTTCCTCTCGCGGACCCTGACCAGGTAGTCTACATCTACCAACATGACTCAGTCCACTTGTTAGTGACTTCATGGATTTGTGCCATGTTTTGGTCTGGCCGCCCCTAGATTTCTTCCAACCTACTCCTACACCACAAAACAAAGCTCGTCGCGGCAGTCGGTGGTTGGGCATTCGTAACACATGTACCAACCACCTCAACTGATGGTTTCAATACTTCATCTATTGATCTGCCATCCTTACCTAGTACTCGTTTCCTAACGACAGCATTGTTTACTCGGTTGTCCCACGATATACGTGCAATGCTTCTAAGATATCTGTAATTGAATACCAGCAACCTACGAACATCTACTACTCTTAACGCCCATGTTTCGCATCCATATAGTAGAACGGAGCGAACTGCTGCGCAGTACACCCGTCCTTTGGTTAGCGAACGGTTATCTCGCCTACGACATAAACGGCATAAATTGTCAAAAGCAAATCGAGCCTTCTGTATCCGCGCTGAGATTTCGTCAGTCACCACGCTATCAGCGCTGATGAGACTCCCCAGATAAATGAAGAGATCAACACGCTCGACTACTGCTCTCCCTATCACTAGTTCAGGTGCCGATGCAACCCAGTCTTGAAGCAACATTTTGCATTTCGAGGGAGAAAACCGCATCCCGAACATGCATTGTTGCTTAGGATGGTCAGAAGACTGCATTTTGTCAGCGTCTTCACCAAGTAGAAGTGTCTTCGGCCTATTGTAGATCAGTAATCGATTTTCCTGGTAGAAGTTCAACCCCTGAAAAATCTGACGAGCTTAATGTTAACTCTAAGAGGATGTCTACGACAAAGTTAAACAAGAATGGATAGAGTGGACAGCCCTGGCGGACTCCACTTGATGTAGAGAATTCAGGTGACAGTTCGCCATAGGCTCTCACTCGACCAGTGGTGTTCGAGTAGAGAGCTTGTATAGGGTTAATGTTCTTCTTTGGTACACCTTTCAATGACAGACACTGCCACAGAACCTCACGATCCACAAAGTCAAATGCCGCCTTTAGGTCCAGGAACACAACAATTGTAGGACGTCTAAATGTGTGTCTGTGTTCCAGGACCTGTCGTAGTGTGAAGATGTGGTCTTTACAGCCACGTCCAGATCTAAAACTAACATGGTTTTCTCGAGTTTGTTCTTCACGAGCTTTTTTTAGGCGTCGGAGTATTATTAAGGCCAATATTTTAATTACTATATTAGTTAGACTTATTCCCCTGTGATTGTCACAAGAGGACTTTTGACCTTTCTTGTAGAATGGTACAATTAGCTACTGAGTCCAGTTGGATGGTATTACGTCCAGTTTCCAGATTCTACCTAAGACTTAAACATCTCAGAGGTAAGCCTATCAGGACCTGCTGCTCTACCTCCCTTTATATTTCCTTTAGCTTTCTCAACTTCATGTAGACAGGGAGGACTTAAATCGATTGGCCATTCAGGATGACTGGGGATCGTAGGTAACCGAAGAGTGGCTCGAGGCCAGTCGAACTGATCTCTAAAGTGTTCTGCCCATCGATCCAGTCTCCTGGATTGAAAATGGATAATAGTCCCATCATTTTCCGAAATAGTCTCACTTACACTAGGATTCCTATATCGGTTTCCTTGATAAGTCGGAAAAGTTGTCTACTGTTGCCGATCGCTGCTGCCTTTTCCATCGCGTTTTCTTTCGCCATCCACCACTGTTCACTGTCGTTGCGCAGGCTTTTAATCAGTCTGCGCCTAAGCTGACTTCGCTCTTCGTCATGTTCAGAGTCAGCTGGGATGCGTTCTCGAGCATCCATCAGTTCGGTGGATGCTACTGAATTCCACGGCTTCTCCCCAGCCTAATGGTTTACCTTACAAGCAGATATCACTGCTGTTTCCACAGCCTTTTTGATATCATTCCGGGCTGCCTCCGGATGGGAATCAGTTACATGGCTGCCTAACTGTTTTTCTAGTTCCTCCTGAAATATTTTCTTAGCTTGATTATGATTAAGTAAAGCCCTCAGAGGCTGCCTTACGGTGGCTTCCCTACGCCCAGTAAGCCTCAAACAAATACGCGCTCGTTCTAGGGCATGATCTGAATCTAAACATGTGCCCGAGAACGAGCGACCTACCTACTTGAGCAATAAAGTCACCAGCCATTATAACTATATCAGAGCGTTTAACTTTCTGGAGGAGGTCCGAAAGCTTTCTGTATAACTCATCTTTTACATCGTCTGAACTGCAGTCAGTGGGGCGTAGGCTGATATGACGAGTGTCTCCATCCTTTCGAATCCTTACTGTCCCGTTTAGTCGGACAGCGCACAAGCGGCTATCTACAGGGATCCAGTCAAGGAGAGATTGTTCTGCCCTACGACTCAATGCTATACGTACAGAGAGACCCCTGGAAGCAGCATCAGGGCTACCGGATACACGAAGGGTAAATCGAGTTGCTTCTTTATCTTGACATGGTGAGCTCAAGTGAATGATGCTACTCGGATCCTGTATACGCCTTTCCGATACGCAGCACACATCGACGGCGCGAGATTTCAAAGTCCTAGATGATGATGCCTGTTGCCCTATTTGACACAATGTCCGTACATTAAATGCTCCATCATGTAGTCTAGAGCGGAGTTTCAGGAGACCAGAAATGACGTTTCGTGAACTCGGATTGTTCGCATTAGCTGTGCAGTGTGATAAAGTAATGTGAGAAGAGTTAGTCGAGGAGATAAGAGAGGTATGTGTGGGTGTAGGAAGGATTCGATTTTGATCAATTTGGTCTCGTGTGTTGTTACTGGTATGAGGGCGGTTGTCACTTCCCGGCTGTCCACACCGTGGAAGGTTGTTTCTTGAGGGACTTGAAAAGGAAGGTAGATTAGTGTTGGTCCTAACGACCTGGGAGTGTGACCGCAAAGCCCATGGGACAACTACTTGTAGCTAGTCACGCACAGCCTTTATATGAGAAGTGTTTAAAATGTTAGCTCTACTCTTGTTTGAAAGCCCTTACCGCCAGCGATCGAAATCCGTGAGATAGGGTGAGGTGTGACATTTTTAAGGTAGACCTTTTCTAACTCCTTTCTTTGTTGTGAGAAGGCAGCATTTCTGCAAGTGCCGGTTGTCTGAGGGAAATACCTTACTGCTATCACACATCACAGTCTGCAGTAGGACTTCACCCTCAGACCTTGAGTAGTAGCTTTTAGTCTCATCGTTTCCTATTCAACCAGCCTGGCCTGTTAGGACCTACAGGAACATATTTCCCAGCCAATATATCTCAGTTGGATCATCACGATTGGCCGGCCCAACCACCACTTCAAGGTAGCAGCTACGGTTGGAGATCTGGTAGTTGAGCGTCTTCTGAATCCTTCATTCGATTTAACAACACTGTTCAGGTTTTTACTGGTATTGAGGGTAGATTGATGCCTCTGTAGTTCTCACACTTGCTAAGTTCTTTTTCAAAATCCGTCTGGAGACGTAGGGTTACTGCCGTCCTGAAACTCGAATAAATGCGGGGGGTTTGTGTATGTGTTTAGCAACTCCATCCAGTAGAAAACAAACTTGCTACAAAACGATTTTTTCGATACTATACCTTTCGAAATACTATATCTGGGATATTAATGCATAGATTAAGAATTTACAGGACCCTTGGTAAAGTAGTTTCACTTCATACCGCAATAATTATAATTCTTGCCTTATAGGAGCTTATTGTTTCAAGCATATTGTTCATTTAAAAAACTTGCAACTTTTCACTAATGGCGCATATCCATTCAGGCCTGCCAAAATGTCAAGTCGACTGTTTGGAATTTCGGCCGTTGCTACCTTAAGTTATTTTTTATTTTTTCATCTAACATATCGGTTACTGATTTATCCTGTTGTAGTCTAACAAGAAGCTTTCTTGTTACAATTTTTGTCAGTCAGTCAGTCAGTTGCAACGTAAGAACTTCGTACGTATGTACATAAGTTCATGTTGCCATACCACATGAGCACAGAGACGCAAATGTCAAATCAAATCCCATATTGATAAAGATAGTAGAGGTATTAATGGTAATGAAGAAGACTAGGGTTTGAAGATATTATTCAAGAAGTATACTTCAGTGAGATAAGGTTAGAAAGACAAAGGTAGAGGTGCTGACGAATCCAGAAGATTAGGATTTGAGAGAGCACAACGAATGGATGCACTTGCGCCATCGTAAACGATTTTGAGCCATGTCGTTCAACGTCTCTAACCATTGGTGACTTTCCTCTCGCGGACCCTGACCAGGTAGTCTACATCTACCAACATGACTCAGTCCACTTGTTAGTGACTTCATGGATTTGTGCCATGTTTTGGTCTGGCCGCCCCTAGATTTCTTCCAACCTACTCCTACACCACAAAACAAAGCTCGTCGCGGCAGTCGGTGGTTGGGCATTCGTAACACATGTACCAACCACCTCAACTGATGGTTTCAATACTTCATCTATTGATCTGCCATCCTTACCTAGTACTCGTTTCCTAACGACAGCATTGTTTACTCGGTTGTCCCACGATATACGTGCAATGCTTCTAAGACATCTATGATCGAAAACTAGTAACACAATTTTTGTACATTTTATTTTATTTTCGTTTGAATAATCACTTTATTTTTTTTAGGCAGTTCATCGTGAGAGGCGGACACTGGTGGCAGTTAAGGTTATGAAGATTGATTTAAAAGATGACATTCGATCCATTTGTCAAGAAATACACACCCTGAGAGAATGTCGGCATCCGAATATTGTGCAATTCTATGGTAGTTATCTTCGGTAATTTACATACATTTAGTAAATGTTAAAATTGATTTTTATTTTAAGGAACAATAAGTTATGGATTTGCATGGAATATTGCGGTGGACAATCAATGCAAGATATTTATCTCTGTATGAAAACAACAATTTATCATAAACTATTTTTATTTTTTGTGTAGACACTAGGCGTCCTTTAGAAGAGGACTGCATTGCATTTGTCTCCAGAGAGACTTTACAAGGCTTAGACTTTATGCACAATCGTGGACGTATTCATAGAGATATTAAAGTTTGTGTTTTGTCACTTTTTTGAACTGCGATTTCTATTTAGGGTGCTAATATTCTTCTGACAGATGATGGTCATGTTAAAGTGGGTATGTTTATTTTAATTGATTTATTTTCACCTTATTATTTTAATCTTATGAAATAGCTGATTTCGGTGTCGCTGCTCAACTGAGTACTTCAATTGCCAAACGAACTACCTTAATTGGAACACCGTACTGGTGGGTTCTATGGATTTCTTTACTTTTTTGAGAAATAATTCATAAAATTGTCATAAATTTCCCCTCAAAGTACACGTACATTTTTAAAAGGTAAATCATCAAATTATGAAATGTTTCCATCTTAATAATGAATTCTGTCGATTTAATAAATCACGGCTCAAAATCAGTGATAATGGAACAGATACGTTGATTCTTTTTCTCTCATTAGTCCTGAGTTCTAAAACTGTCCCATACTTTCCATTTTTCAATTTCACTTTTCATTCTTGAATCATTTTTTTTATGTCTAATGAACTGGTACTGGTACTGGTACAACCACTCTTACTACCTTAGCATTCGTCTTGAAAAATTCATCTGGTTGTGCAAATATGGTGTGACAACTTGAATAATTGCACATATATATCAGGTTTTCGTTGTTTATGACTTGACTGGTTAAGGTCTATACATAATATCCTTACCTACTGAATTTTAATATTAATTAAATTTTTTTACCAAACAGATACATGTGCTTTACTTTGAATCACATTTTTATTTTTAGTCCAGTGATGCGACCTAGCTAACCAAACTGAAATGAATAAAACAGCAGTCCCTGAAGCTAGTCTCAGTTGTCCTGCTTGTGTCCAATGCGTTTCACTGATGCCGAGCACTTCGAGGTTGTATCTTTTCATTTCTGCCGCAACTTGAAATAGTCTTCCAGTCTCCCACAATGTACGAACGTTCCATGTACCTAAAAGAATGGTTGCTCTGGTTGTCAGAAGAGGCATCGGCCTCGTGACTTCCGAGGGAACTCGGCTTTCATCACGCGACGTCATAATTCTTCCTCCAACTCCCAGGGCAGAGTTAAAATGGTTTGAATTATTTTTTCTGATTAGCGTTTTTTTGGCAAGTTAGTTTTTGACGGAATGGGGTCGCCAACCCCATGTCCAACCCTCCTCCTTTACCCGGGCTTGGGACCGGCAGTAGTTCCGAAGGTTCTACTGGCGGAGTTAGAACTATCTAATCGCCATACTTTAAGTCAACCAGTGAATGTCCTGATAGAATATCCACTTCTGAAAATTCAGACACTGCCACAGAACCTCACGATCGACAGAGTCGAATGCCGTTTTGATGTCGAGAAATACAACTATTGTGGGACGCCTGAAAGTGTGTCTATGTTCTATGACCTGACGTAATGCGAATATATGGTCTATTCATCCACTTCCAGGTTTGGAACCAGCCTGGATTTCTCTAGTCTGCTCTTCACAAGTTCTAGTTGGGCGTCGGAGTATTATTGAAGATAGTATTTTAGAGACTTTACTGGTTAATCTGTGTCCATTGAGCCGCAAACAAATACGCCCTCGTACTAGGGCATTAACTGAATCTAAATAAGTGCTTTAGAATGAGGGGCAGTCTTCTATCGAACCTCTCTTTTGGTGGTTGTCTATTTGCGTTCTATGTTGCGACGACTTGGGGTTCGCCAGGTTAAGAGATGATTTTCCTTTTGCCTTAAGTTAGTGTTTGCTAGAAATAGGCAATTATCTGGGCGTAGTTGCAGCAGACGGTCACCATTATCTAACCTTTGAGCCGCGAAACCATAAGATCCATCCAGATTTCTCTCCTTATTACTTGGTCTACCTACTTGAACATTGAAGTCACCAGCCATTATTACTACATCAGAGTGCCTAACATTTTGTAGGAGGTCCGAAAGCTTTCTGTATAACTCATCTTTAACCTCGTCTGAACTGCAGTCAGTGGGAGCGTAGGCAGATACGACGAAGAAGCAATGGTGAGTGTCCCTATCTTTCCGAGTCCTTACTGACCCGTTCACTCGGACAGCGCACAAATGGCTGTCTACTGGATCCAGTCTAAGAGAGCTAGTTCTGCCCCAGCACTTAATGCTGTACCTGCTCCAGCGAAACTTCGGTAAGCAGCAGCAAGGCTACTAGATATACGAAGAGTAAATCAGGCTGATTTTTTATTTAGACATGGTTAGGTCAAATGAATGACGCTACTCGGATCCTCTATGTGCGTTTCCCTATAGGAACATATGTTCCAGCCAATATATCTCAGTTGGGTCACCACAATTGGCCAGCCCAACCACCACGACATGGTAGCAGCTACAGTCGGGATCCGTGTTCATTGACTTTCGTTTTGCAATAATGCAGTTTAAAACTATCAACCGTTAAATTCTGACGTAGTAGTGAAATGATACTGATTTCTCGACTTGAGTTAATTGCTTTAATTTCAATTCATTATGTGGTTCAAGAGCGCATACTTTTTTCTACTAAGAAATCCCAAACTCGAACTCTGTAACGTTGATTTGGTTCTTGTTTTTATTGGTTACAATAAAAATTATCTTTCATTTAACTAATCCTGAAGGCTACTATTACAATCATCACACAGATAAGTCCATAGAAAAGAAATTTTTCATCAAAGTTTTGCATTTTTACTATTATCCATTAGTGTATCAACATTAATACTCTTCAAATGGAATTGGTAATGACTGATATTGTAGTCATTAAACACCGTAAATTGTTAGTGCGCATTTTCATCGATTCACAGCTCAATAATCCATTTAAGTCCAATCTGATATGACTAAACTGTCATCTAATACTTTTAATAAAAAAAGAGCTGCTTACGTCACTGAAACTGGATATTTCAACTTCATATAGACAATGAAATGTAAAATTCTGTATTTAATTGTTTCAAAATTAAACTGAGATTTTCTGTTACTAATCATATGATGCATTGTTTTATGCATCTAGAAATATAATAATTTGTGGTATGATCAGTGTTAGCTTGGAAACACAATGTTTATGATCGATTCGCAAGAAACTAATACAGTAGCTTGAGTGACAGAAAATCAATACTTATATGTAATCACTATTCTGAACATATGCAAACATCTAACAGCACACTGATCACATGATAGTTTTAATAGTAAAGCGACGACTAAGTTGCGAACTAAACTTTCTACAACTAGTTTGAAAGTTCTAACCCCCAGCTCCACATTTTTTGTTTTGAGTAGCAGAGGAGTATCAATAATCCTCATGTATAGGATGTGCTTCAAATGGTGACATGTATTCATCTTCTTTTTTTTTATCCAAATTTTACTTTTTAATCCTATTTCTTATTTATCACACTTGTTATTTTTATCCTTTTCTATGCTGATGTTTATCGTGGTGATTCGACCTAGTGCATAATTGTGCTGTCGTATATTTTTTTTACTTAATAACTGTAATCAGTGCCCCAATTTTCAAAAATTCTATGCATTCCAAATACACTGCTCCGTAAATCTGATTTGAGTATTTGTATAGCAAATTTGTTAGTAATCGTTTTTAAAGATATTACTCAACATCAAATCGTTATTTATTGTAAGTAAACAATCACTTCACTGATTACGTAACTTTTTTTCATGAGATTCCTTTGGCCTTCAACTACTGATACACGTTAATTATCAAGGTAATTATTAAGCTTAACGTTGATAAAATAGTAGCCAATTTACTTTTTAGTGGATTTTGAAGTTCAAGTTCTCCTCAGGTTAATAGTATTGCATTTCGTTCTGCATACTTTCCATGTTGATACATACACATCTCTCATCTATCACTGTTTCATGCCTTTTCTATTATTCAAGTCATTTTTATTTTAAAAAAGTTCAGCAAAAAAATTGCCATTTAAATATCACCCACACTTCTACTATTGATGATTATGATTCTCATATATTTCAGGTCACCATTATTTCATTCATTTATCAAATGTTGTTTAATCAAAGCAGAACGACGAAGACCTGATGCTGCTACAATGCTTACGGTAGGTTACATATACTTTAAGTTTTATTTCACTTATTGACGTAGAAGTGATTATTTTGTAATGATTATTTCTATCCTTGTTTATTTAGTTATTGACTGACAAGTCAACCTATTACCATGCTATCTACTTCTTTTGTTAAATGTTTTATTTACAAGTATTATCTGTGATTTCTTAATAACTGTCCATAGACTGAGTAAATAAAGTAGTAATTTCATCATCATCACCGTAACTAGCTGTAGTTTGATGGTCAGTCAAGTGAGCAACTTTCAGTTTGATCATCTTAATTTTTCAATTTAGCAGTTTATTGACTGTCATGTTCGTTATAAAGCCTGATAGTTCCGAGTTTGTTTTTGAGAGAATTGACAATTATGAATATTCGTGAGACTCCTGGATATTAGAAAAAAACATACGTCCATTCTGTTGTAAATATTTATTTGATTAATATCGAAATTTTATAATGATCACTTTAAAATCTATCAAATTTTCTCAACTCATTGACTTGAATAATAATTTTTTGTTTGAATTGTAGCATAACTTTATTACAAATCCACATTTGTCTACTTTATTAACTCAACGTCTGCTGTGTTATCGAAGACAATTAGAATCTTCAACCAAAAATACTTATTCTCATGGAGATACAGAAATATCTATATCAAGTAAAAAGAATCCTCCATCTGGAATTAATTTTATTTCTCCTAAGAATCATGAACCTCCAATACCAAATTCTGTTATGCCTACTCCAGTTCAGCAAGATGAATTTACCAAATCTCCTCCAGTTAATGATCTCTCCGTTGTTTGTGGAATTGGTGCCAGTGGTCCTGTGCATCATGTCTCATCGCAACAATTTATTCTTGAACGGAAACCGGAACAATTTCCAAGTGTACAAATCCAAAACAGTTTATCTTGCTCTGATCTAGCCGACGTAAGTTCACTATCTTTTTATATGTTTTAAGTTAGTTTGGTGATCCTTAAATACCAGTTCTCAACATTGTTAATGTAGTTATAAGTGAAGACAAGATAGAATAGTAGTATATTCAGAGAAGACATACTTTATTGCTTAAACGTTATCTTCATACTTTCATTTGCAAAACAAACAGATTACTGACTATCATCTTTCACATGTGTTGTATTTTTCAAAACACTGATCGCGCCACGCATTTGAGTAGTAATTTTCAGGCATTACTCCGCTACATACAGCTTAGGAACCATGTTGCGAGTTGTATCCACCGCACTAGTAGCAACTTCAAATGACCAAATAATATACTGTTCATAAAACTCTATGCAGTATTATTTCATATACAGATACACCAGAGTATTGATGTTTGGTATTATACAGACTGGCTTCAAGCAACCCTTGTGTATCATTTTGGAGGCATTCACCGCCTTTTTGATACTAGAATGTGAGTTCTCGTATTTACAATATTTTAGCAAAAAAATTGATGTAATATCGAAATTTTCACTATGAGTAAGTTTGTGAATAACCGAAAATAGTTCCTTTTGACTGTGGTATAATTTTCCTCGGATATTATGGAATTCCCCAACTTATTTGTATTAACAGTAAATAATAAAAGAATTTAATGTATGCAGTTTGACAACTGCCAACAAAGCCTCGAAGTTCCGACTCGATCAGTTTATGTTCTTCTAGTTTTAATTTATGCCGTGTTAAAAATACTTCTGCTTACATACCGTCACTGTTCTATCTAAACGAATATGCCGTTACTGTTACTAAACGTGTCGAATCATGCATAGTTTATTTATGTATCAACTGAGTAGCTTGATCAGTTCATGATGTGGTACTGGTCAGTTCCAAGCACATAATTATGTTATAGTTTTTCATCGTCGTTAAATATTAGTTTGCAAAAAAAACTTTTCGAAAACGTAGTTTTCCAAATTTCCGTTTCTTCTTTTAGCACTTTTGTATACAGTAGTAGTCGACCTTCAGTCGCGTTGGACTTTTGTACTTCAGGCTTACTTTCTGTATCGATTTATACAGCTCTCTATTTTATCATAACCAAACAGAGTATTAGAGCAGGAAGATGATGAGATAAATTCTTTTAGAAAAAACTTTCACTTTGAGTTTTAGAAACAAGCATACGTTATGCTACTTGTATAGAACTTACTTATCGGTGCTGTCTTTGTTTATTATCGTGATCTGTGATTGTGGTAAACTAAGTAACACGGTTTCATATAATTTTCAACGGGAGAGTTGCATCCATTCTTCGTCTTTCCTTTAGATTCTAAGTTTTTCTATTCAGACCATTGAAACTCTGCTTTGGGACTTATAAGGTCTTCATTTATAAGTTATGACGTTTCATGATGAAAGCCGATTTCCTTTGGAATTCATGAGGCCAATGCCCCCTCTGACAACCAGAGCCCTTCAACCGTGTGGGCAGCTGGGAAGTAACATCCACCCTCATACCCATAAAAGCACACGAGACCAAATCGGTCAGAATCAAATCCTTTCTACACCTCCTGATAACTCTCTTATCTTCACGGCCAACCCTTCTTTCGATCGTTTATCACCTCGCGCCGCTGACCTTACTATTTAATTACGTCTTGTGCATTGTTTTCAACTTAATTCGTATACGGTCTGTGTAAATTTTTTGTCACTACTGTCGATGTTGTCATTTTTATTCTTTGACTGTTTATTTTGTGAATTGTGGTTAATTGAGATGATATGTACATATACGCCACACACTTAAAATGAGGTTATGGGAAAAGAAAAGTGAGTATAATAAAAATAAAAGAAAAATATATAGAAATTTCCCCTCCTTGTGCTAAGTACATGAATATGCACAATGTTCCCGATTGGTTTCATTTTTTTTTTGTTTGAAAATATATAATTTCACCTTAAACGATCAGTCATTGTTTGAACTTTCTTTTTCTGTCTTTCTATACAAGTGGAATCAATACTATTTCAATCTTATTTCACTTTAAGTAGTGTCAGTGTAGAATAAAAACAAAACCACATTGATTAAAAATACATAAATCTGAATTTAAATACATTTGAAAATATAGTTTCATATAATCTATCCATCCTATGTTGATATCAACTTATCTGTACACTAGTTACATCAATCAATTACAACTCAGTATATTTTATCTTTAATACTTAGTCAAGTTTATACATTCTCTAATGATTTTAATGTTGTTGAATGTAACAAATAACTTAATTAATTTTCGAAACTTAATAAACTATTTCTATATATATATATATATCGTTTTTGTAAGGGAGAAAAAATTATTACGTTTTTACATTTCTACATTAACCGTATTTTAAACAACTTCACAACTATGTTATCAAGAGAATTAATGTGACCGCAAAATGAATTTCATTGATTAACATTCTAAATGGTGCAATGCATCTAATCAAATTGATGTCTATCAATTTTCATTTTATTCACTACCAATGAATTGGTTATTGTAAGCATAAATAGCAGTACTAATATATAGCAGACGTTTTTAACACTATCACCCGTGTACCAATAACAATAATCACTTGGGTTTGATTTATCTACTCTAACATGCCCTTTATCATCGTTTTCCTTCTTTTTCAATTATTGATTTATTGTTTTAGTTGATTCTTAATTCAATCCATTGTTTATGCCTTATCTTTTCTCCACATACTAATCCAAATTATTATTTATCATTAGATTAAGGGGCAATTCTAATTTAAAATTGTTTAAAAAAGAAACAACAACAAAAGTAATAATTAGATATATATCGCACAGTAAATGTACAAATTGAAGCTTATTAATGATTACTTATCTTTTTAACAGTATAAACTATACTCTTTGTCGGTTAAACTCACACTTATGTAAGTTCACGTTAATATGGAGAAAGGGTCTAACGCATGACTTTTTTACTCAGTAACAGGCCATCAGTTTTGAAATCCTTCTCATGTATTTCTGCCCAAATAATTAACAATGATATCGTTAGTCTCTAGATAAACAGCATACCTCGAAGCTAAGTAGGCCAATACTATGCATAATAAGTTACATTATGATGTGAGGTTAATTTATATCGATATACACGTGCTTTGCTTAAATTATGACTGAATCACTTTGTAATAATAGTAGGAATCGGTCAAACCGAATAATTTTACTGATTGAAATTCATGGGTTTTTGTTCATTTATAGTCAAGTCAAGACAGATATGAAATGAAAAGCCGTCTACTTACACTCACACTTTTTCACATATTACAATAATATGAAGGGTAGATAAGGTGTGTAATTTAGTTTTTATTAATATTTCTTTTTTTTTCTCGTAATCCATCTAACTTTCACTTATAGCTGAAAAATGTAAAGGATTATTGATTATAATCTTATCCCTGTAATTCATTTGGAATTTCTTAAATAACATTCATTGATATATAAATGATTATTTTAACTCTCTAATGGTGTATATTTATTTATCCATACAGTTAATTCATTTAACTCAATTTTTCTAAAATCGATTCACAATTACAATTATTATTATTATGATTTTTTGAATAACCGTTCCGTGTAAAAATGATCATTTTTAATCATGTTTTAATCATTTCAACTTTCTTTATAACTCATCTCTTAGCATTTTCTCTGCTCTATTTGTTCTCTTTAATTCTGTAAGCTCTAATTTTTCCATTTTAACACTATAGGATCGTACAAAGAATTGTAATGAGATTGCAGAATCTACAGATATGAACTACATTTCACAAGGAAGAGAAATCATTATAAATAATAATGATAATTTAATTAAAAAAGGCTATGCACCAGATACGACAGTTACAGCGAATGGATTTATAAACTATTCACAATCGGATTTATCATCTCAGTCTCATAATGCACAACAACAAACTGTGATTCGACCTTTGTTACCAGTGAAGTCCCCTAGGCGCTCATCACTGCTTAGTAATGATAATAATCAGTCTGTAGACTTAACAAATTCATTCAATCAATATAATAATATGACTACTTTTATCTCTTCTATTGGCTCTACTGATATTAATGAAAATAATAATAGTAATAATAATGATAATAATAAATCATTCAGTTCCACTATTACTACTACTATTAATAATGATAAGCAAAAACCTAGTCGTCCTTGTTCGCCCATAAAACGAATTAATCCGTCACGTATATCAAATATAAAGAGTGCTGGTGAAATATCTGAAGAAACGAGTTGTTTAACTGAAAATCATCTATTTGATCGTTTATTACATATCAGCTCAGAGGCAAGTGCCTATTTTGTTTTACGTTCTGTTAATTGTAGAAGTATCGATTTATTACTCCCACTTTCAACACAAAATTATAAACTCTTGACTATTGAATTCTAAACGCATGCATATTTGACTGCACAGCTATGATATTTTTTTACTCGATTGTTTAAATGTATATCAAAGCAACCCTTTTGAAAGTTTCTAATTATTTAAATTTATCTGTCTTTAAAAAAAAATGATATTCATAAATTTATGTTAAACGGATTCTGAGCTTGCCTGTGTCAATATAATTCGGTGTGTTTGTCCAGTGCTAGTGTACATATTCTTTAGCTTAATAGTTCTAAAATTTAAATTGGTTTCAGTGGTTCATGTACACGACTTTTCATCAGTACGTGTCATGGTCCTTTCACATGAATGCCTTGCACTTATTCACTTTCTCTTATAGTATTATCAGTTTTCTCAGTGAAAGTTACTTTAAAAGGAGTTATAATCCATATATATATATATATATGTCATGACTAACAATAACACACTAACCAAACTCATCCACACTGAAACTTATAATCATTCCTAATATTTCCATTTTTCGTTTTTTTTAATATTGAGAAAAATAGTTCAAGATATTTGGTGATTTTATGCTCGAATTGTGCATGCCTTTTTTTTTAATTTTTATAGATTAATTTAATTTTTAATTGGAAAAATGCAGTTTAACTTTTTGTTTCCGAATAATACAATGTGGATAAAATATTTAATTTAATAGGTTATACAATTTTTTGATATAGGTATATTGTTTCTTTGTCTTTCTATATTGAAAACTACTATTTATTGTAAATTCTTTTTCTCAATGTATAGGATTTACTTCGTGAGGTAATGGATGCATTTGACAAACGTCGTAGTGGTGTTGATTTTCATTCATCTCAATCTGTTGATGGGTAAGTGAACTAACGTTGAAGGTGTATAAAACGGAAACAAAACTTTTGTCTTAAGAACTACTAGTCATGTTAATTTTTTCAGTTAATCAATAGTTCTTGACATTAGTCAATAATATTCGATAAAGATAACTTTCAATCTTAAATTAACTGAAGCTGAAATTACTCAGTTTCGACTCATCAATCTAGAGGATATCGTTCTCTCTCCAAGATATACATATTTTGGGTTCTATTCTGCATTTTATTGTGGTATTTCAAACTGAAACCAAACAGCTGTTAGATGTCCCCTGGTTTTCTAGTTAACATAAATTCATGATGAAAATCAACAACCTTGGAAATAGGTTTCTGCAACAAACTCTAGAAAACATCACTTTAGTTACCTGCATATATATATATATATATATATATATATATATATATATATAACTGATTGTTTAATTACAATTTCATTTTAAATCCATTCCTGACGTGAAGTTACCTTCTGTAGGTGATAATAAATGAGGATTGCTCTTTGAAAAGTTCCGTTATTACAAAAATAATAAGGGTTTTATTCTCTCATCTCAAAGAACTGAGTACAAATTGCCGAAATTCTAACTACTTTTTTTCTGTGTCAATTTAATTTTCAGTTTGAACATAAGTCGAATGGACGATGAGATCAAATCGCATGTGAGTTTATCACTTACTTTAGTTAGGAACATATAAGCTAATTATTACAATAATTATTACTATACGATGCATTGCTCTTTTGAACCTTGCTCCACCTAATTCTGTTCGGATAGTCAAATGAGTCCCAGGTTTCAGCTCCACTAAACAGGCAAGTAATGTCACAATGTTTCATAAAGAAGATATAACTTAAAGTTAAGTATATAAGCCTTTATTAATTTGGTGACACTTTATTCTGTTATTGCTGTTGGTATCTGGCTAACGGGTCCCCATTATCTTGCGTGGACAACTGTTTTTAAATGGTGATTTTGGTAATTCTCTATGTTTTAGTTTCATGAAATGGAACTCTTGACGTTTGTGTCGAAGATCCTGACTTTCGTGTTAGCGAAAAATTGTTTTGAGTCTTAGATATTTTTCAGTTGTTGAGATGCTGTCATTGTTTTACTAATCCATTAATGCACTAACTACATTCTATCATTTACTATTTTTTTACGCATAACTCTAATTGGAAAATCGTAAAACGTGCTTGCTATAGTGACTAGCTTCGCGAGGGAATCCTTGGAGTTCTTGTGAGAAGACGTGACCAGTGTAGTTCAACCCTGACGGGTGTCCACAGCAACTACTAACACAAAATGGGTGAGGTCACGCTAAATCCCTTGATCGATCAGAGCTAGACATTAACACCGTTTGATGCTAGCACAGTGGTCCAGAGGTTAGGCGTTCGTTCGCAAGACCGGAGGTATTGGGTTCGAATCCTGCGAGGTGCAAGAGTCGTGGGTGCGCACTGCTGATGAGTCCCATACCAGGACGAAACGGCCATCCAGTGCTTCCAGTTTTCTAATGTTGGTCTAACAATGGTTTATTGATGATTTCAAAGAAGTAAAAACAATAATCTCCATAACTCTAATTGAAAAATATTTACTGTTTGTAAAAGAACAGAATTTTACTATATTATTGATATTTTACATTCAAATTTTATTGTTTTCTGTTAATTAAAGAGTGAATCACAAAATGAAATTACGATAAAACAACCGGTGATTATTCCGGTACCACGTTCAAAACGACGCGCACCTCCACCACCACCATTACAGTCATCATCATCAACTGATACTAATACTACGACGACCAATACTAATACTACTGCTACCATTACTATTAGCAATGATAATATAATGTATTCATCATTAGATCAAATGATCAATTTGTCCACTTTAGATATTGGTAATGAAATAAAAACTGACAATTTACTTATTAATGGTATTTCTGCTCCATCACATGAAAATCATGTTGAAGAGACATCCAATGAGATAACATTAAATTATCATATTAAAATAATTCGAGAAGATTCTATGATTAGTAATACTGATGATAATGATATTGATGATGATAATGATAATGAAAGTAGAAAATATAGTAGTTCTGTTAGTATAAATCACAATGGTCAATTATCTTCTTCTACTTCTTCTGCTAAAAATGATAATGATAAAACATTAACACCAGCTCCACCAAGACCACCACCACCTAAATTAAATAATAATCATACTGGTGTAACTTCTTTGCCAACACCTCTTCGAAAAAATAAACAAAATGATGATGCATCAAAGCATATATCACGTCAACATCAATTAGAAACGGGTATTGGTCTTCCTCCTACACCAAAAGTTCATGTAAATTATTATTATCATTATTATCATTTATGATTATGTATAGCTTTTTTTAAAAAAAAAAGAGTGAAATATGAAAGAGAACAAAGAAAAAGTGCAATGCATAGTTTTGTTTGTTTGTTTGTTTATTTTTGAATTTATAAACAAAATCATACTTGTAAACAAAACAATAAGAAAAAATTATCAACAAAATAAAATAATCCTAAAATAAAAAAAAATTTATGTTTAATTGAACATTTTTTAACAGTGATTATTTATTATTTTCAAGTTTATATGAAAGATTATTCAAAAAAAAAATTCTTTCTAAATCAAATTAACATAATCTCATTTGACATACTAAATATTACTAAATAATTCACAAACAAATATTTCAGCAATAGTTTTGTCCGCTTGAAATCTATTTAGCTGAAATTTTAGTACTAATTAGATTAGTTTTATAAATAGTACCTTAATCATTTCACCTTTCAACTAATAATGATACAGAAACTTTAGATAGTAATAATAATAATGAACTATAAATGATTAATTCAATACCACTGTTGTATATTAGCAAAATAAATGGGACAACCGTATAAGCAATGCTGTCGTTAGGAAACGAGTACGAGGTAGGGATGGCAGATCAATAGATGAAGTAGTGAAACTTCATCAGTTGAGGTGGTTGGGACATGTGTTGCGTATGCCTAACCACCGACTGCCGCGACGAGCTATGTTTTGTAGTGTAGGAGTAGTTTGGAAGAAATCTAGGGGCGGCCAAACGAAAGCAATGCAGAAATTCATGAATTCACTGACAAGTGTACTGAGTCATGCTAGTAGGTGTAGACCACCAGGTTGGGGTCCGCGAGACAAACGTCACCGACTGTTAGAGACCATGAACGACATGGCTCAAAATCGTTTGCGACGGCACAGGTGCCTTTATTCATTGTGTTCTCTTTCTAAAGTTATCTCACTGAATCATATCTTCGAATCCTAATCTTCTCCATTACTGCTGATACTTCTATCATCTCTACCACTATTGGATTTGAATAGGCAGTTGCGTCTCTGTGTTGATGCGGTATTGCAACCTGAACTGATGTACTTATGTACGAAGTTCTGCGTTGTAACTCATTGACTGAACAAAAATTACCTACTATCATTCATGAGTAATTTTTTTTCTAGTTAAAGCATGTAAACACATCATTTCTGTTTCTTGTTCAGTTTGAGAAATCTGAATTACTTACCAGTTTTTCCGGTATTATATACTTTTTCCATCTGTAGATGGGTGCTTGTTTTATGCAAATATTTGAAGGTTGCCCATTAAAAGTGAATTCCACTGCAACATGGGTCAATCCAGAAACTTTAAGTAAGTATTTTATTTTTTTATATGATGTTTGTAATGTGAAATACATCTTCCCATTTTGATGACAATAATCTCATGAACGTTTGCACATAGCATTATAAAACGTATGATTAACTGATTTTAGTACATCATGCAACTTGATTTGAGTGAACACTGAAATTAGATACCATTATATGCAAAATTTTATTATTTATGAATCTCCTGCTCTTCCACATGATATGCATTTTTATATGAAAATCGTGAATAGCAATGACAAGTAGATAGGATTGTATAAACTTTACACATGCTGAACCGTGAAGTATTATTTTGTTCCATTCAACTTAACAGTCACATAACACTCATGTTGTAATTCTACGTTGTTTAGGTACGCCATATCGTAAAGTATAGTCCTATTTAAGAAATGTCTCCTTTCATTATAAATAGCTACATTTTATTAGAAACACAATACAGTTGTGTGATTACTTCCCTTACATCAATCCTATCACAGTTTTTTATCCATTGTTATTTTGTCTTAATTTGTAGCTGATTGCCTGCATATAACTCCGACATACATAGTTCACGTACTTTTTCTTATCTCCATAAATTTAAGTTATATCACTCTGACGGGAAATTGCTTACTTACTTATGCTTCTTGACGCAGTATGTTCTTTGGCTTTCCTCTTTTCCTTTGGCCTCGAGGGTCCTAAGTTAAGGCCTGCCTCGTGACACAGTTGTCTGTTCCCTGCCACATTAGGTTTTTGCAGGTGGTATATATATATATATATATATATATATTCTGTAAGCATAATTATATAAATATCAGAATAAGCTTTTTTTCTCGTTAATGACAAATAAATTTTTGTAATTAATACTAGGCATTTTGAATACACAAAATTTGTTTTCAACATAGCAAAAAGAGATTCTTTTCAAAATCACCATATAAAAGCCGCCAGATAAAAATGTGCGTAATTTTAATGAATATTTTGTTCATTGCAATTTTTATGCAATGAATCAATTTTATTGATGATAATAATAATAATAATAATAATAATAATAATAATCAGTAGATGGATAAAGAAATCCTTGGAATTCACTTCACATGTTTGCACTTACGTGTGTGTGTGTGTGTTTTTCTATATGTGTGTATGCGAATTTATATGCTAACAGTAAATTTCCATCGGATAATCATGATAGTATTATTATTATTATTATTACAGGTTAAATAAATTATTTAATGTGCATAGTTATGAAATAGTTATCAATGCATTTAATCAACTTAAGTAATGATGATTATATTCCTAAGAGGTATGGTATAGTTAGTAGTTTGTTATTACTAGAATGATTATGAAATTTACAAAAATAATTAACTAAAACTACTACATTGATTGAAATAGTTTGACGTTAAGATATTAGAATGAGTAGTTCAGTCCTACCTTATTGTTATGACCAGTTGCACCATAAATTAAGATCACCTAAAGAACTACCGAAACGAGGAATTCCTTGTTAACCAATTCGCTTACATTCTTGGGCAGAGTCTATGTGGTGTTTGAATGAACTAGTGACTTCTAGGTTGTTGTTGAATGCTTGATTTCGAATTCTAAATACAGTACAGTCGTTCGTGCTTATCTAGTAGTTCTTGATCCACTTACATATTTCTGGGATTATTAGTTTATCCTAAAATTCAAATACTTCTAATTGTCATATTAAGGTTGCACCAACAAACAGTCTGAAGTATTAACAGGTTTATCTTGTAATGACTGTCGAGAAATGTAGTCAACATGTTGAATTTGTTTGGCACTCCTGTGCTGAACCGTATAGTCGTAGGCACTCAAAGCAATACTCCATCGTTGAACAATAGCAGCTGAAGCACGTGCTAAGGATTTTTCAGGATGATAAATAAACTGTAAAGCCTCATGATCAGTAACAATAGTGAATTTCTTTCCGAATAAATATTTATGAAGTCTTTTAACAGCCCAAAACACAGCTAATGCCTCTCGCTGAGTCTGTGAATAGCCTTGTTCAGTAACAGTACGTTTGCGTGAAACACAAATAACTGGTCTACCTTCCTGTTCCAAAACTGCGCCAATACCCACAGGTGATGCATCAGTGATAAGCGCAGACTGTACACTAAGGGAGTAAGTTCGAAGAACAGCATCACTTTGAAGAAACTTTAGTAGACTACATAAGCATGACTCTTGTTCCTCACCCCATTTGAATGAATTGGATGTCAAAATATTAAATAAACAATTTGCACGGCAAGAAAAATTAGGAAAAAAACGGGAATAGTATTGAAGAGTACCCACTAGTGAACGTAGTTCCGTAAGATTTTTTGGAGACGGTGCATTTGTCAGTGGAGCTAGTCGTTTCATATCTGGTCTAAAACCATTACCATCAACTAGGTATCCAAGACATTCAAAACTAGATACACAAAATGAACACTTATTTGGATTTACTGTAATATTCTTCTCAATTAAACGACGCAATAAGGCAATAAGTCTCTGGTCATGAACTCCCTTATCAGCACCATAAACAATGAGATCATCTTGATAAACTTCAACACCTTCAAGATCATTAACCACCTTATTCATAACTTCGTGGAATATGGCTGGAGAACAACTTAGCCCAAATGGAAGGAAATTGTATTTAAACATACCAAAAGCAGTGTTAATTGTCGTCAAAGTAGATGAGGATTGATCTAAAGGGATTTGAAGATAAGCATCTTTTAGGTCGACTTTCGAGAACACTTAAGGACCATGAAGTCGATTTAGAATATCTTCAGCCTCTACCATCGTGCATGTTTGCTTCAACCAACAGGAGTTCAATGTTAGTCTATAGTCACCACATATTCTAAGAGTCTTGCCATCCGATTTCAGTGGCGTAACAATAGGAGTACCCCATGCAGAAGACTGAACCGGTTCAATTATGCCTTTTGCACACAAATCATTCAATGTCTTATGCACTGCATCTCGAAGACCATAAGGAATTATTCGTCTTTTGAGAAAAACTGGATCACCCTGTACTTGAAGTTTTATAAGCTGAATTTTCATACCTCCACTGCACTTAGCACACGTAGCTATCAAATCTTTAAGTAAAGCATCAGAATTTTCTTTAGAAACTAGGAAAGACAACTCCACTTTAAGCCTTTTCTAATTCCTTAAACCCAGTATTGACAGTCCTGTTTCGCTAACTAAAAATTCACAAGGTATGTATAAGGAATTATCATCTCTTATTAGCAATTCACAACATCCTCGTATAAGCAGTCTGTGTCCAGTAATCCCCAATATTGGTACTTCAGTGGGTCGTACCACAACGTTAGGATCTAACGATTTCAAGTTCTTGAATGAAATAACGGACTCTATACTGCCTGTGTCCACAATAAAGTCATGACATGAACCAAATGATGTATATAATCGCTTTTGAATATGAGCATTACCTTTCGAAATGGTAGACAAAGATAAATGATCATTAGGATCAGCTGAATTATTGGGATCTTAATTACAAGATTTAGTACTACTTGAGGCAAAATGAACAGTAGCTTTGCATACTGTTTGAATGTGTCCTATCTTACCACATCTAAAACATTTAGCATTACGAAATGCACATGAATTACGAGAATGAAGTTTTCCACATGATAAACATTTGCCAAACTTGGTCTCACCTTTGTGATTTCCTTTGTAATTCTTTATTGAAACACCGTTCATATTTAAACGAGAATAGGAACCACTGTTAAACGAACACAATTTTGATTGACCCTGAGATTGACAACTAATCAAAGTATTGGAAATCTTCATCGGCTGAGTATCAAGTTCATTCAACGCCTCGTAGTTAATACACTCAGTTCTAACATCTTGAAAGGAACAGTTCGACATTCTTAACGTCTCTCTTTCCAAACCCGGCATGTTAATTCCTGCGATTAATCGGTCTCTCAGTTGCACATGAAGTTGATCACCGAAATTACATTTGACAGCTTGTTTCTGCAATTCAAGAATGAATTCCTTAACCTTTTGGTCATTTTGACGAGTCATCTTATGAAATTTCGCCCTTTCACGGCATTCAAAACTAGTGCACTTTACATGATTTAATAATAACTCCTTAAGCGTTGCATAGGGAAGTGAGATAGGTTTTTCCGGATATGTCAAAGTTTTTAATAAGCTGTACCCCTCTCTTCCGACGAATGTCAGGAAATGTGCCACAATCTTATCATCTTTACCATCTTTCTTGGTCATGCTCCAGATTTCAAACCTTTCCAAATAATCTTCAAAAGCTTCAGAAGTTGAATGAATATCTAGCTGTTCCATCACAAGCTCCATCGCGACGCCAATATGATAATCAGATGTATTTGAATTTTAGGATAAACTAATAATCCCAGAAATATGTAAGTGGATCAAGAACTACTAGATAAGCACGAACGACTGTACTGTATTTAGAATTCGAAATCAAGCATTCAACAACAACCAAGAAGTCACTAGTTCATTCAAACACCACAGTCTATCAATAAACTCACTCCGCATAATTAATCCTCACAACTAAAAGTTTTAGAGATGTGAATTGTAATATCTCAGAACAAAAAGTTTCGACAGATTCTTAGTTTTTGAATTTATTGATCTTATTGAATTTTAAACTCTCAAACCGCAAACTTATCCACACACAATTCTAAGTCCATATGGACACGCATTTTTGGCTAATGTACTACAATAGACTTCACAGTTCCTTGACTTCTTCTCGGGGACTTATAAACCATAATTCTTTTGATATTTGCTTGTCCCTAAGGTGTTTGTTGAATAACTTACCTCTTAATTGTTATTAAGTAATCTAGATTTCAGTTATTACTAAACACTATTTAGTTATTAGTTACAGATTTTTGTATTCGGATGTAGGCTAAAGTGAGTCGAGTTGGACTTGGAATCTGCTATGAAATTCACCTCTTCTTTTGGTCAGATTTTACGACCATTTCCCTAGTTTAGACCTATATCTATGTCAGTAAGTCATCACCAATCATTAGACTATATAACTCATGTACAAAGGTAAAATTTATTTGACACGCAGATGCTCTCACTTTCAATTTTCTTCTGAGTCTTAAACGTTCAATCTAGTTTCTTCGGCATACATAATCTATAATCCTGTAATCGTAAATTTGATGAATAAGTTGTCAACTTCGATATAATGTTAGTGTGTCAAATCTCAGATTCTTTTTAAGTTTTGTATTTGTCAATGTCTATTGTTAACCCCTTTTGATTATGAACAATTAATTTACTAATCTTACTAATCCTTTCAGAAACCTAATTATAACAATGTAAATCTAATAGTTCGATATTCATATTAAATACTTTTATTCTATATTATGCAAATGAATATTGAGTGTTTTCAGGGGATTCATTTGAATCACTTGATCAATGTTGTTTGTTGTTTTGATTAAATGTTTATTATTACCTATAATATAACTGACATTTAAAGAAAAATAATTAAGTTTATTATTTCAGCTTTAAATCAATAGCTATTAAGACTATTTAGCAAACAGACAGACAGATACAATGCAGAACTTCGTACGTAAGTCCATCAGTTCAGGTTGCCATGCCCCTTCAGCACAGAGACGCAATTGTCAGTTTGAATCCAACAGTGATAGCAATAATAGAAGTATTAGCAGTAATGGAGAAGATTAGAGGGCGAAGATATGATTCAAGAGGTATAATTCAGTAAGATAAATTTAGAAGGAGAAAGGTAGAGATTGTAAGGAATGCCGAAGCTTAGAATTTCATAGAACACAAAGAGTGGATGCACTTGCGCCATTGCAAACGATTCTGAGCCATGTCATTCAAGGTCGCTAACCATCGGTGACTATCGTCTCGCGGACCTTAACCAGGTAGCCTATATCTACCAACATGACTCAGTACACTTGTCAGTGACTTCATGCATTTGTGCCATGTTTTGGTTTTGCCGCCCCTAGCTTTCTTCCAATCTACTTCTATACCGCAAAACAGCTCGTCGCGGCAATCGGTGGTTGGACATACGTAACACATGTCTCAACCACCTCAACTGATGAAGTTTCACTGCTTCATCTATTGATTTGCCATCCCTACCTCGTACTCGTTTCCTAACGACAGCATTGCTTATACGGTTGTTCGACTACTTCACTCCCTATCACTAGTTTAGGTGCCGATGCAACCCACTCTCGAACCGACATTTTGCATTTCGAGAGAGAAAACCAGGTCCCGAACATGCTTGCATTGTTGCTTAGGGTGGTCAGAAGATTGCATTTTGTCAGCGTCTTCACCAAGTAGGACCATGTCATCGGCATATTCTAAGTTAATAAGCGAGCCTCCTGGTAAAACGTCTACTCCTGAAATTCAGACGAGGATAATGTTATATCTAAGAGCATGTCTACGATAAAATTAAACAAGAATGGAGAGAGTGGACTTCCCCGATGGAAACCACATGAAGCGAAAAATTCCGGTGACAGTTCGCCATAAGCTCTCACTCAACCAGTAGTGTTCGAGTAGAGAGCTTGTATAAGGTTAATGTACTTCTGTGGTACACCTTTCAATGACAGACATTGCCACAGAACCTCACGATCCACTAAGTCAAATGCAGCTTTCAGGTCCAGGAAGACTACTATTGTAGGACGCTTAAATGTGTGTCTGTGTTCCATTACCTGTCGTAGTGTGAAGATGTGGTCTATACAACCACGTCCAGGTCGAAAACCAGCCTGGTTTTCTCGAGTATGCTATTCCCGAGCACTAGTATCATTGAGGCTAACAATTTAGAAACTATATTAGTTAGACTTATTCCTCTGTGATTGTCACAAGAAGACTTTTGTCCTTTCTTATAGATTGGGACAATCAGTGATTGAGACCAGTCGGATGGGATTACGTCCATTTCCCAGATTCTACCTAAGATCTCAGTCAATCTAGCTGCTAAAACTGGACCACCATCCTTAAATATCTCAGGGGTCAGTCTATCAGGACCTGCAGCTCGACCTCGCTTCAGATTTACTAACGCTTTTTCAACTTCATTAAGACTAGGGGGACTTACGTCGATTTGCCATTCAGGATGACTGGAGATCTTGGGTAACCGAAGAGTGGCTCGAGGCCAGTTGAACTGATCTCTAAAGTGTTCTGCCCATCGATCCAGTCTCCTGGATTGAGAATGGATAATAGTCCCATCATTTTCCGAGACAGTCTCACTTACAGTGGGATTCCTAATACCAGTTTCCTTGATAAGTCGGAAAAGTTGTCTAGTGTTGCCTATCGCCGCTGCCTTTTCCACCCACCACTGTTCACGGTCGTTACGTAGACTTTTAATCAGTCTGCGCCTAAGCTGACTTCCCTCTTCGTCATGTTCAGAGTCAGGTGGGATGCGTTCTCGAGCATTCATCAGTTCGGTGGATGCTACTGAATTCCACGGCTTCTTCCCAGACTTATGGTTTACCTTACAAGCAGATATCACTGCTGTTTCCACAGCCTTTTTGATATCATTTCGGGCTGCCTCCGGATGGGAATCACTTGCATGGTCGCCTAACTGTTTTTCTAGTTCCTCCTGAAATATTTTCTTAGCTTGATTATCATTAAGTAAAGCCCTAAGAGGCTTCCTTGCGATGTCTTTCCTACGCCCAGTAAGCCTCAAACAAATACGCGCTCGTACTAGGGCATGATCTGAATCTAAACATGTGCCCGAGAACGAGCGACAGTCCTCTATCGAACCTCTCCATCGGTGGCTGATGGCGATATGATCCAGTTGCGTCCAACGTTGAGACGACTTTGGGGGCCGCCATTTCAAAAGATGTTTGTCCTTATGCTTAAAATTAGTGTTTGCCAGATATAGTTGGTTTTCTGAGCATTCTTGCAACAGACGTTCGTCAATGTCTGTTCTATTAGCCGCGACACCATAACATCCACCAAGGTGTCTTTCCTGCTCACTCCATCTACCTACTTGAGCAATAAAGTCACCAGCCATTATAACTATATCAGAGCGTTTAACTTTCTGGAGGAGGTCCGAAAGCTTTCTGTATAACTCATCTTTTACATCGTCTGAACTGCAGTCAGTGGGGGCACAGGCAGATACGACGAAGAGGCAACGGCGAGTGCCCCCGTCTTTCCGAATCCTTACTGACCCGTTCAGTCGGACAGCGCACAAACGACTATTTACTGGGATCCTGGCTAGGAGCGCTAGTTCTGCCCTACGACTCACCTTACTGCTGTCACACCCTTCTGCAGTCAGCAGTACGACTTCGCCCTCAGACCTTGGGTATCTGCTTTTACTCTCATCGATCTTCAATCGACCTTCCTGTCATGGTAGAACCTTCAGGAACATATGTTCCAGCCAGTATGGCTCAGCTGGGTCATCACGATAGTCAAGCTCGACCACCACGTCAAGGTAGCAGCTTCGGTCTGGGTCCTCAATAGACCCTCTATATCAATCGCGATGTGATCTATTTGGGTCAGCTTTAAGGATCGCCAGGTCAATATATGTTTCTCCTTATGCTCAAAGTTAGTTTTTGTTAGAATAAGGTGGTTATCTGAGCATAGTTGCAGCAGACAGTCGCCATTATCTAACCTTTGAGCCGCGAAACCATAAGATCCATCCAGATGTCTTTCCTTATCACTTGGTCTACCTACTTGAGCATTGAAGTCACCAGCCGTTATTACTATGTCAGAGTGCCTAAATTTTTTTAGAGGAGGTCCGAAAGCTTTCTGTATAACTCATCTTTCACCTCGTCTGAACTTCAGTCAATGGGAGCGTAGGCACACACAAATATAATGGGTTTTGTGACCAGGTACATATTTAGTGTACTTGATTTAGTCAAATAATTAAGTATTTGTAGGATAAAATAAATAAAAATTTTAATTAATTTATTTGGTATTGCTATAACGGGATAAGCACTGAGTACAGCCCAAGTTTTGAATCGGTTCTGCCGAAAAATTATCAATTACATTTTGATTTAGTTACTAAATACTTAAATTAATATATCCTTATACTCCCTTAGTTCTAACCTTTCGTTTAATACATAAACTATTGTCACATATTTTACCTTTCTCAAGTAAACGTTAGCTAATTATGAATCTGTTATTTAGTTCTCTTCCTTTCACAGTGTAGAAATGCTCACATTGTAATTTCCTAATTATATTGATGTACAGTCATGACCTTATATATATTGTACAAGCTGAGTCTTAAGAGTGAACTGTACAAATAAAATATGTGTACCTGCTGCATTGTTATCTAACTTTAGAGAATCGGATCCGTAGAACAAAAATCGTCAAGTATTCACGTCTAAATATATACTTTGATAGTCACAGCAGATATAAACTATAAGAAGGAAACAATTGTAAATATATTCTGCTGTCTATGCTACTTCGAAAGTCTAAGGTTTGGATTATTAAAGGAATATTGATATTGGTGTAAGTTAATCTCTTATAAAGTTGACTCTGCATCTCACAAGTTTAGTGCCTAGGGTAGCTGTCCTATTACGCCTTATTTCCACCATACTTCTGACAGTTTGACAATTTAAATCAAAGTATACGGATAAAAATCTGTGGTACTGTATGAATCAATTAACATTTTGACCTACAAAGTATGTACGTTAAAAATAATCGCATTTGTTACTACTGTAAAATTTAAAAATATATTTTTTTATATCACAAATTCCATTCTAAAAAAATTTACCAAAATCAAACCACACATTATCCTTGGTTCTTTTCTTTTTAAGATTGTCTTGACCACATACTTTATTCTATTACATAATTAATCACTAAATGGATAAAACTAACGTACAGAACAGTACACTTCACAAAAATCATCAAATTTGTTAATTGGTTTAATATGATTACATTTTGTGAAAACGAAACATTTGTTAGATCACATGAGTCCATTCATTAACTAGTCTTTTTTAAATGCATTGTACTGTTCTTACATTCACTCATATTGGTTTTCTGAAATTTGGTAGGGTGAGTAAATGGAACATATTTGCTTAGGTGTCTAAGCCTCCTAGAATTTTATTACTCAGCCATACTTAACTGAATTTTTTTTCCAGTTCGATGTAAATTATCACCTTTTGCTTCAGCAATGATTTGTTCTATATTACTGTGTTCAGCTAAAATTCATTTTAATTGTTGGATGCACACTGTTGATGAGTCCCATACTACGACGAAACAACCGTCCTGTGCTTCCGAGTTTTCAATGATAGTTTACCTTTGATCAGTTCATGATTTCAATGAAATTCAACAAGTTCTACAACCTCCTAAACTGATAGAAAAAAAGTACACCTTAAAATAATATTGTTAGACTTTTAAACATCGTAATGCTGTTGTTATTCATACTTCAGACAGTTTGGCCTATAGTTTATTTGCTTATTTTTCACTAAAAGCTATCATTAACACCATCACTATTATACATGGTAATATATGCACGTGAAATAAGGCTTTAAAAATTTAGGGCGAAAAACTTATTAGTTCAACTGTTGTCTAGTGACGAAAATTTATTGGCACTGATTGTGTATGTGCATGTGTTCATTGTACACGTTGAAAAATTTACCATACTTTGCTTTTCTACTTTTCTTCTGAAGGTCAAATTATACTGTTTGGCACGAATGACGGTATTTATTACCTTGATTTAGTCAATTTAGCTGATGGTACATTAGAATTGGTAAGTGTGTTTTGATTCATATTTTTTTATCTTATAGTTTAGTTACGTAATTAATTGATTGATGTAATCATTGAATTTCCTGTTGTCTTGAATGCACTTGTATCTGTATTCATATAAATGCATTTATGTAATTATTACATGTTGAATTTAGGCGTATATTGGCGTACTTGACTGACATAAATTGTGGATCCAAACTAAGGTTTGGATTGAGGAATAACTGTTTAGGTAGGTTAGATACGCGTCTTGCCCAGTTGAAATCAAAACAAGTGATTGGGTAAATACGGTTCTAATATTCATCATAAATATAAATTTACATCATTACCTAAGCAATATTACCACTCAGTTATTCCACCAACAATTGTTTAATTATTCAAATCAACAGCAACAAATAAATGATATTTCTATCCCTCCTGGATAGATCAGATTCTTTCGAAAGATAATATTTGGTTGCTTTATAACACTGAGTGTTTCCTATTCTGGAAGAGTGCTTCAATCCACAATCAGAATGCACGATTCCAGTCAAAGTAAGCAAAACACTATCAAAAGAGGAACAAATCAATATGACTGTCGCCATAACTAAGTACCAGCTAAAACAACATCAATGCAGTTCAGAAAGAAACATAGAAACTCAGTGAAGGCAAAAGAAATAAAAACTATAATAAAATACAAATATTATCATCTCAAATGGAATCGAACTGACTCACAATCTGTCCAACTGAAGTAACCAATAAAGACAAATTGCAAATGTATACATGGAGGGATTTTCACAAACAAAGCCTTCAAAAATGGATTTTCACTGTTATTTTTTCTCTCACTGTACTAATCTGGAGTTTACCGAGTTGAACTAATACACATTCGTGTTATGCCTTATATTGTCTACTAACTACAATTTTTTGTACTCTCAATGACCAAATGTGATTTGTGTCAATAATGAATACAGCAATAACATTCAGTTGAATGGAATAAATGATAACCACATCTTAACTATGACTTATTGTCCTTAAACTTTATTCCATTTTTACTGTTTTGCATTTATTTTGTTGTTGTTACACAAACACAAATTTCAGTTGTAAACTGTTCAATAATTTAATTGTTGTTTATTAGTGATATTGTTTACACTATCCCATGACATTATCAATAACTAAACCAGGTAGAATGACAATACAAACTACACTGATAGTCTTTATTAGCATTTTACGTACATATAAACTTCTAGAACTGTATTGCTGGGTGATGCGGATTTGAACCTTTACAGGTACTCCCTTCTGACAAATGCTAACTAGAACGTAACATATATCCATGGTTTCTTGTTGGCTGCCTTTAACTATCTAATACCTCTATTTAAAGGCTTGTGTAAGAATTTTAATCTATTTCACACGTGTCCCTTAAGTAGTATAGAACCTTTCTATTCACCTCACTTATTGAATTTTTATTTAAATTAGATATCATATTATTTTAAATAACCAACCCGAACATGACTTTGTCTATGAGAGTAAAATTATGTCTAAATGGTTCTTTCGATTAGTCTTTACTTATCTGATTGTTCTAAGGGTTTGTGTATATATGTAGGATACATGTGTGTGCAAATGTGTTTCGATTCTTAGTTTAACATAGAATTCATTGATTTTCCACTCGTTTTTGTTTATGAACTACTTGGCTTCGGTAATTTTATGAACAAAAATTACAGTTGTTCATATCTATATTTCCATTTCATTGGGATTCAATCGATTTCGTTTTATTTTCCAAAGATCTAAATTTCATGTAAATTCAACAAACTTTTTTCCTAAGACCAAATGAAAATGGAGAATTCCAAAAAATGAATTCTCCTCACACTATTGGAAGATTCCTGATTGGATAAAGAAACGTGCCGGAAGTGAATGGATATCTTCTATCCACTATACTATTGTAGATGACTGTAGTTGAAAGTTGTAAAGGACAAATTTTTTTAAAAAAAAACAGTATTTTTCCGTTCAAGTTTCAACATCACAAAATGACGAAATATCATTTAAAAAATAAAATCGATCGAAAACTAGAAATAGAATAGAATCTAGGGAAGGAATAAAATTGGTTGTAGATAGCATACTCTGTCCAACAATTTTATAAAATGTAATGGATACATATACCTGCATCATTTTAATCGATTTTGTCCCGTATAACCAAAACTCTGTAATCGTTAACTACAATTTTTTCAAGATCCTTCTAGTGTACCCTAGTTCAACTAGTCAATGACTGTATAGACTGGTGTTGGCTTTATTTGTATTTTTTTGTATCATCATATCATTATAAGCAATATCATGACTTCGTTTCCTACCAGAGTTATTATTTCACCTACAGATAAATTTTTTATTTGTTGCTGGTTCTATAGACTATTGGCTTCTCGTACAAAATGAATATTTTACCATATAGAAACGGAGTGAATAAAGTTTCTTATGGACAACATTATTGCTAACCAAAGGACGAGTCTACTGCCCAGCAGTTCTCTTTGTTCTACTATATGAATGCGAAACATGGCCGGTAAAAGTAGAAGACATTTGTAGGTTACTGGTTTTCGATTATAGATGTCCTCGAAGCATTGCTCGTGTATCCTGGGACAACCGAGTAAGCAATGCCATATTTAGGAAATAAGTGCTAGGTACGGATGGCAGATCAATTGATGAAGTATTGAAACTCCATCAGTTGAGGTGGTTGGGACATGTGCTACGTATATCCAACCACCGACTACCTCGACGAGTTATGTTTCGTGGTGTAGGAGTTGGTTGGAAGAAATCTAGGGGCGGCCAAACCAAAACATGGCACAAACTCATGAAGTCACTGACTAGTGGACTGAGTCATGTAGGTAGATGTAATCTACCTGGTTGGGGTCTGTGAGACGAAAGTCACCGACGGTTAGACATGGCTCAAAATCGTTTGTGACGGCGCAGGTGTCTTCATTCATTGTGTTCTCAAATTCTAACCTTCTGAATTCCCCATCATCTTTATCTTTCTCTCTCTAAAGCTATCTCATTGAATTATACTTCTCGATTCATATATTCGAATACTAATCTCCATTACTGCGAATACTTCTTTTATCGCTGCCACTTTGGGATTTGAATAGACAGTCGCGTCTCTGTGTTGATGCGGTATGGCAACCTGAATTTATGTACTCATGTACGAAGTTCCATGTTGTAATTACAACTACTATTAATACATCTCTCTTATCTATAATAGACAACTTTGAGGAAGGAGAGGAGGAGAGACGTAGGATACTAATTACACAAGGTTGAAAGCTTCATATTTAGAATTTGTGCCTATTTATCCTTACGAACCTTATTCCGTAAACAATACAACGATATCTCATACAAGTAACAGAAAAGTAACCACTTGTCGTGATCGTATTGAACATAATAAAGCAAACTATTTATAGACAACGAGTCAGTAAGATAATCAGTGTTACATACTGGTATCATTACTGTTAACTAACTAGCATTTTATCCCTATTTTGTCATTCGAATAGATTAAGAGCACTAGATTAGTCAGTAATCCAGTTGCTCTCTCTCTCATAAGTGCATAACTTTCCTTTCAGCTTTTGCTAGAAATCGCTTCATAAGATCATTCTTTTGTTTTCCATTAATTAGCTGGTTGCAAGACGATGTCTTTGGTTATATGTATTCAAAGATACAATGATGTCAATATCAGGTCAACATCCTCAATTGTTTAGTCATAATTTAATTTCATTAATGAAAAGTCGAACATCACAAACACGATTTCTTCACAAGTAAGTTTTTGTGGATATATTCCATTTGTGCGTTTTTTTTTACATCCCAAGAAGTTGTTTTTATTTTTTCTTGTGGATTCCTCTTATACTGCTACAACGTCTACTGCTATGAAATTTAAATTAACAATTCCATTTTTCTGTGCTAATGTGGTATGGCCACTTGAACTGATGTACGTACATACCAAGTTCTACGTTGTAGCTGATTGATTGACTGACTGTATGTGAACCATCTTAGTTCCAATGAAGACTATTAATGATGTTAAAATTATCACCATTATTTACCTCTTTTGCACAAACCTAAATATAGAAACGTTTTAGATGTCCTACTTTGTGAATATACTGGTACCAGATACTATGCTTAACAGTGTATTGTTTTATTCACTTGTATGTCAAGAGTAATTGAAAATCTATGAAGAATCGACTACCACATTTTTTTAATAATTAAGTCATCATCATTTTTTAAATTTTTAACCAGTTCAACTAACAATTTACCATGATTCAATAGTTTCCTATTCCCATCAACTAATTTGTAATTTATAGTTCACTGGTTATCAGTATATATCTATCGTGATTATCGAATGAATTTAGCATATCAGTTATCGCTTTCAAATAGAACAGGCGAAATAGCCTTTCATGAAGCAAACTACTAATAATAGATAGCATAATGTTATTCATATTAGTAGTTTTCAAGGTGTTAAAATAATTTCACGATAGTTTACTTCAAAACAATATATTTACCATTAGTCACAAAGAGTATCCTAAATTATCTGCAATATTTGAATCATTATGGCAAGGGCTACAGAATAAACAAAGACTCAATAGACGATGAGAGTATTATCTTTTTCCACAGATTACCAGAAAAACGAATCAAATAGTTTGTGAAACATTTCAATTAGTTCTTAGTTCAGTTGTTTACCATCCAAATACAACCTGTATAGGTCAAGAACAGTTTTT
This sequence comes from Schistosoma turkestanicum, assembly GCA_944470395.2. Taxonomy (NCBI): domain Eukaryota; kingdom Metazoa; phylum Platyhelminthes; class Trematoda; order Strigeidida; family Schistosomatidae; genus Schistosoma; species Schistosoma turkestanicum. The sequence continues at coordinate 56,779,709 of OX103971.1, forward strand.
ACACTATTACAAAGGAAATAAGTTTTTTCCACTAGCTCTTTTGTATGTGAAAATTGAAATCGAACAATCGATTGTCAACGTTTCGTTCTTTTTAAGTTCAACATGTACATCATCAATTATTCAATCGGTGTGAAATTTAACATTTTTGGCCTTGCTTATAAATTGAATAAGTGTTGAGTGAGTCCTTGTTTGCTGTACAGTAGATTTTGACATCTTTTAAAACTGATAGATTTTTTTGTGTGTACGCATGTGCGTGTATGCACACACATGCACTCAACTGATTTTTACTTAGAAAGTGAAATAGAAAAAGTTTAATTTTTAAAATTTATTCATAAATTTTCGAAAAGATTCTTTTTTCTAAATATTTATATTATATGTTATATATAATTTTTCCTGAATTGAGAAAAGTTTTGCCTTTGTATATTAAAGAGTTTTGAAATAATATGTAAACTGTTTAAAATTCCACTGCTTTTTTTGGTAGACCATACTTAACTTCCAATACAATTTATATTATTATTATTATTATTATTATTGTTTCGAGTTATTTTTTATTGTCATGGGAAATGTGTATTTGTTCCACTGCTGTTTCGTTTTGCATTACGTAGGGTTAATTGATTCAGTTACAAGCTATTCATATGCACCTTAGGATATTCAGAACTAATAATATTCATAAGAAATATAGAAGTTATAAGGCAATACAATTTTTCAAGTTATCTATGACTACATATTTTTTTAAAAATTAACTGATTGATACATAATCGTCTGACGAACTAGTGATGATGATTTTCAATGTAGTTTAAGCACGATGATTTCCGAAAAATTCTAGTCGCTAATCAAGATGGTTTCATCTGGAAGCTTACGATTATTTCTCTACAACTATCTAATAGCTTATTGTGTCAACATTAAATTTCATTGATGGTTGCCAATATTTATCCTGTCATTCTTTGCAGAAAAATATCAGAACAGATAACGAAAGTCTCAGGATTATACCATCTAGCTCGAAGAAAAAGTTTTTACCGAAAACGTACGATCATTCTGTATGTTAAACAGCTTCTTACTTATTTTCGTCCTGAAAAAAAATTCCGTCATTCAATGTTATGAATTTATTTATAGCTTTTATCATGAAACAACATTAGTTGTACAACCATTAAGAACTGAAATGTTTTTCGTTCCCTAGGTCGAGACTAATAAACAGCATCCATATATATATATATATATATATATATATATATATATATATATATATATATATATATATATATATACATGGGATACATTCTCCAAATCATTTTACACTAAAATTAATATTGTCATCCAGTTATTTTTCAGTTTTCTAGATAATATTTCTTAGTTCTCATCAAAATTCTAAAACGTAATTGGCATGATGCTGACATTTAAACTCTGTTTGAAATTTACCACATAGGAAAAAACCAACTTCAGCAAATTAGTCATCAAGTGTGTTTTACTGTAAAAAAAAAAACAAACATACATACATATAAACCAATTTCAGTGAATATGCATAGATTATTTTGTCAACAGTTAACATCATAACAGCTACAAACACTGTGCCCTGTCATCAATTCACATCTATTTAACCATTTAAAAAAAGTTAATTTTGAATAATGAAATTATTGATCTGCAATCTAGTGATGATATTGATGATTGTGACAATTGACAAATGAAATATAACTAACTATAAAAACAAAATGCACAATTGTATATGATCAATCGAAATTAGTTCATTCTATTTATTTGTACACAGTGTAATATAAAAATGAGAAATGTACTAATGTTGTGACTTAATAATTTGTTTGTTTAAGTTACAATGTATAATTTATAAACTGATGAAAAGTCAAATTACACCATATATTAACTGATGCAATTGTTTCAATGATAAAAAGTACTTTAATCAATCATGAGATGATAGTCAAAGATAATTTGGACAACAATTTGATCGATTTCTAGACAGCTGAGTGGTATTAGTAGCCTCCATGCGAAAATTTTTAACTGGAAGCCTACCTTTTTCATTGAAGGCTATTGTTTTGGTTACTTACTCTAATAGATCTTTTTCAGAGTGAATAGTCCGCCGACTGTTATTTTTTTTCCTTCGTGACATTTTTTACATCTATTCTCCTCTTTTTTTTGCTACATTTTGGAAGTTACATACTATCATAATACCGCTTACCTTCATTAAAATAAGCACTAGTTTACTACATCAAATAAATTAAAGTTACACTTAATATTACAATTTTAGATGATTGTGGATAGGGATGGAAGGTTGGTAACATAGTTAAATGCTAATATTTGTTTAATCTTTCACTCTTTTACATGCATACTATCATATTCAAGGCGTTTTCAACCAACTGTCAAAGTTCCAGAGACACGAGGTTGTTGTATAGCAAGTGTGGTACGAAATCAATTCAAAGGAATGAAATATTTATGTGGTGTTATTGCTAAAAGCATTTTTGTTATGGAATGGTATAATCCAAGGAATACGTTTATTGAAGTGAAACGAGTAAGTCATTGTGAATATATGATCAAGCTTGAGAAAAGAAAAACTTTTTGATCTAGTTTAATTGTAAATAGTTTACAACCATAATTGTTAAACTTTTAATTCTTATAGGATAATAATTATCAGTAACAAAAAATGATAAATACATCCATAATATTGTGTTCATTTTCAATGGATACCAAAAAAAGTTCTTTAACTTATGGTTTTTCAAAATTCTTAGAATCAACGATAAATAAATTATTGAATTAAATTTCTACATACCTGTTACACATCCTAGCCAAAACTGTTTTGACTATCTCGAGAAATAAATTATTCACTCTCCTTAACGACTTATGTGTATAGAGATTTGTGGAGATTACTGAGTGATATTGATTCAACGAACTGATATAAACTCCAGATCCATTTGAAACCAGGAAACAGGATAGCTACCACATACTAGTATGTGAATCTTCTGCAGTGTGCATCCGATATCCCTCAACCAGAGATTGAGCTCAGGACTCCCGTTCTCGCACGCCTAATGATTTAAAGATCTAGCATTCGCTCGTGAAACTGAGAGCCGTGAAATTGGATTGTATGCCTTTAGCCGACACTGACAAAAGTCGAACTACATTTGACAAACGATACTCCAGATAGTCTTCTGTAGACAGTGCTCCTTCGGTCGTTATCTCTTCGATGATAGGATAATCCCCTGATTCACTAAGGTACATGGGGCGGTACCCACGACCACATCCGATAACTGCAATTCATTGAGCCAATTATTTCCGAATAATTTCAGATCAGTCTATGCTAAATAGTACACTCTTGCGAAAATGATTTCTCAGAAGGGCACAATACACTGCAACAGACTGTCCTAACAATTTACTCACTCTAGAATTTACTCATCTCCCTCCAAAGCTTCCCTGATCTAATGATAATGTTTGAAACTGTATAGCTACTCGGTGATACTCATTGTGCAAAACTCTTGCCCGGTGACTATAATTTCGGATATCTCAAAAAAAACAAAGGAACTATATACAGGTTTGAATATTAACTATATTGAAACTAGGATTGGGCGTCTATTGAGTTCATAACAGTAGCAATATCCATTTCGGTAACCAACAAATGCAAATGTTCTTTGTAGGAGTAGGTCCTGACTAAATGCCACTATACCAGCATTGATTTTAGATTCTTTTTTGAGCATGGTAACAGGATCAATTTCTTTGAATTAGATATGGTAGGATGAAATTTCAGAGGTAATCATTATGATTTAGCGTCTAACGGATTGTTTGAAACTTTGGAACCAACTTTATTTCTGAAGTTAACTAGAATAATATCACGTTGAAAACTGTCATATTTCAAATTTATGAAAAGAACCGTAAACTTATACATGGTTTTCAATATTGATTTCTTTCTAATATATTTTATATGGTGATTTAATTTCCCCCAATAAATTTGCATAGATTATTCACATGTTTCTTTCATAATTGTTTACTGTTTTTTTTCTTTTTTTTTTTAAAAAAAAAATAATCATTCAGGTTGACTTACCATGTATGCCTAATCCAGTGCTTAATTTCGATTTAATTATCAATCCAAATCAAACTTTGCCTACAGTATGCTTAGGTGTATCATCTACCCCAGATCCACTTGTCTATAAATTGCATCTTGTAAATTTGAATGAAGATTCTAATTCTTCCTGGTATTCAAATCCTTGCCGATGTAAGTTGTTTTGTTTATGTATTTAAATATAAGAAAGAAAATTTTACTTGATCAAAAATTAAATTTCAGTTCTGATTAAAAAAAGTTCAACTAAATACTGAGTGAGATTTAGTCAGTGTTGAGATATTTTTTTGAAATCAGTAATCGAATAAGAATTGTATTTAAAGTACTGAAATTAAACAATGATACTAGTCAGACAATAACAAAATAAGAAGTTGACATAACTTAATATATTTTCATTCCTTTAATGTCTATATTATTAAAACGAAACAAAATTCTGTGGATGTTGTTTTTAAATATTTTTCAAAAACAAATTGTTTCATCAAGTTTAATTATATTCTACACATCATCCTCATATTGCAGTGCGAATCAATTAAATGATCTATGCACAATTAGATGGTTTAAAGTGAAAGTTATGCGTTGTTTTCTATTTTCCTGTGAACAGATATATAATGCACATTCAAGAGAATATTGATTATATCTTATCAAATTCATTTCATTAAAACAAACTATCGTTTACATCATGCGCCCCAATTGTCTTCATGTACATTTACTTTTACGGATAATGTTGGTTAAACTCTAGTATAAGTGTAATCCAATCAGAATCAAGAATATTTACTAGTTTTTATTTATACGGGATTGAAGAATGACTGACTTTTATTTTGTGTTACATAAAATTCCCCCAATGTAATTATCTTTGTTCAGAGCTTTGAATGTTTAGAATAATTATTTGTAGAGATATTTTTATTACGTTACAGTAAAAAGGACATTGTTGAAAGTGTCAAATATTTAATTCTGTGTACGTAGAGTATACATAAAATGCGAACCAATGAGTTTCTGTCTCAACTTTTTTTATGACAAACTCAATTTTTTTATTAGTGGTTTATGGAATTATGGACGAGCTATTGAAGGACGAATGCAAAAACAGATAACTGCTTTCATTCATGATTTCTCCACTTTTATTATAAGATACTCTTGATTTCTCTGCATCATCAGGTCATCTATAGAATGGTTCAAGATATTACAGTTGTATGAATTTATTAACGGAATATTGAGTTATAACTCATAATCTTTCTACTCCTAATTATGACTAGTGTTATTTTTATTACTCTTAATGGTTGAGCAGTTAGTTCAACAAGTTGAAACGTTATGCATATATATACATATATATGAACTGGAATTTAGATAAACTCACTTTAACTTTCATTCAGACCAATATGTATGTGTGTATACTCATCGAGAAAAGTACGTAAAGTATGCAAATGATTGCACCATTTCTCTTTCTCTCTCCCTCATCATATCAACTGAATAATACATAAATAACATTGATTTTCTATTTTATTTTTGAGGGTGATAGTAAAATGCAACATTCAACATGATAAAGGTGTATTTGTGAAAGTTCACTTACACTGAAAATGAACAATATCATCATTTCGATGCCTCATGTTTACGAGACAAATTGATGTCAATGTACAAATTTAGTATGATATTAAAATGTTTGCGCTTGTTAATGGTCTTTTTAATTAGTACACACAATACAGAATTTTGCGGCAAACACAAAATCGTTTTAAGAGAGATCATGAATAATTGAGAAAAATCAATCAATCAATGAAATTCTTTTTTGATTTAAAGCTATATTGTCTGTTAGGTTGAGAGGTAATAAAAAATAATAATAAATTCTGATAGTTTAAATTCAAATTATTTACAGATTTTAGAGTTGACTTTCAATCAACAGTGTAAATGAACATACTTTTTTTTCATTAAACACATGTTATGATTAGTAAGTTAATAAAACGTTTTACTAACGACGATACATGAATATCAAATGTTTGTGCAATCCTGTGCACATTTTATTGATGTGCAATTGTATCGTAAATACTTTCATCATTATTAATTAATGTTTTCTTACATTCTATCAAGTATATGGTCTATTCTAGAAATACTCAAACCGCACTTTCAAGTTTCCTGCTAAAACTCAGGAAATTTTCGTAATTTTAAGAGCTACACGTACCCATAAGGCAATAAGTAGATAACTATAAGATTGATGGTCATAGGTTGAATTCATGGACTGTTAAAACAGTCGAATGTATTCAGTATTTTGCGTTTTTCGAATTATTACTCTATGGATGGTTTCTGATTAATTAGAATCTGAAAATATCGTCTGTACTCGAAAATCTACTAAAATATAAGACAACAAAGTAACTAAATAGTCTAGCATCTAAAACTGTTATGACGTCTGTTCGTTATTTATTGAACAGAAATTTCAAAAGTTAGTACTACTTGAAAGCAGACCAAATCAAAGTCCTTATCTGACACCATTGGTAGAATTATTGAAAAATATAGGTTATTGGGTATTCTTTCCACCCTTTATTGTTATTCCTTAACAACACATAGGTACCAGATTCAAACTCTCTCTAAAGTACTTCAGTGATCAACATATTTTTAAACTATGGATTCGAAGTTGAGTAGTAAGAATCCATGACTTCTGAATTCCCTACTCGTCAAAAATTTGAAGAGTGGCAGTATCTTTTCAACATTAGCTCCAGTTGGAAACTAGTGTCACTGATTTTAACTCACTTGGTCACTGAATCACTTTTACTAGCTGTATACACTCTCATAACAATCACAATCCTTGTGTTGTTTGTCATGATGATTTGATAAAATTACTACAATGGTTGAACTTCTAATTTCGTCATGAAATGGATCTTTAGTCTCCAACTGAGTCATTTTCAAAAGACTTAACCACTCGTCAATTGATATATATATATATATACTTTGTTATAATGGGAATCAAAGTCAATGATTAGGAGTAAAATGTCCAAACAGGAGAATAGGTCAATTGTTTCTACGATATCAGCTACTAAAATTCTTGATAAGTAGCATACTTTATTTACGTAGTTGGACTGTCATTATTTTGAACGTGAACCGACATAACGGTTAAATCATTATTATTTGTACATATATTATTGTACACAGTTTTTTAAAAAAACAATTTACAATAATTTCATATATATATATATATATATATATATATATATATATATATATATATATATATATATATATATATTCAATTTGACATAACAAAATGTTAATATTGCAACCTCTTTTTCATTAAAATTCCTCTAAGTTTTATTCTAGTCTAAACGCCGTTCACTATTAAATATAAACCTGTTTTTTTTTGATGAAAAAATGTTTCATATAACGCTGCACATAGACGTTACTGCTGTCTGTGTTCAATTCTAATGCCATGACTGCACAAAGTACCATATATTTCGTATTGATTAATTTTTCATTCCTTGTGTACCTGATTGCTTGTTTTTATGCTACACATGTGCATGTATGCGTTTACATATCCCATGTATTAATTTATACACAGCATTGCTTACATGCATTTGAGCGAATATTACAGTTTGAATTTAGTTAATCACTTACAACGCATAGGTCATTAATAGTTATTTTCGCTATTCCTAGTTGTAGTAATTAATTGGTTATGATAATTAATTTGATCATAAGATGATTTAAGTACAATTCCCCCCCGCTTTCAAGTATCGATAATAACTGGTAGAAATTCAACGCTGACTATAATGGTTGGGTTAACATATTACATAAAAATGCAAAACTATAGTACCAACGTGTATATGATGTGTAACATTTTTATAATAAATTGCAATTTTTCTAGTCTTATGGTATTTATACTTGAAGCTCTATATGAGTTTGTTAATTGGTTTGTCCATAAATCTGATTCAATGATTTCATGGCTTTCTGTCTATCCATTGAATTAAGCTAATCAATTTGAGAAGCTTCTTATTTTTCATGATGGGGGTACTGTATGGCAAATTTCAATATAGTCACTGATTCATTTTTATAATAATTTTAATGTCGTTTATACCACCCCTAAATTGTCTCTGTGAGCATTTAGAACAGATCATTTTTTTATGATTAACAATTATTTACACCCCTCAAATATATTTCAGTATATTTGTTGAATAGCACTTCAGCTATCCCGATAATTAAAATGAATCACACATTTGAAACTGCTAGTTTCCTTAACACGAACACAGTAACTGAATCTAGTCGAAATCACTACTGTTCTCCCTAAATAAATAGAATTCACATAACCGAATCGCTTAGATCACTTGGTAATTGGTATAAATCAGTTTTTCGTTATTCACTGGCATACGTTGTTCGTTAAAAAATAACCTCTTGTAATCTCAACTAGGTATTCGTTAGAAGCCATGTAGTTTTGAAAACTGTCAACATAAAATGTCACATTTGTGATAACCTCCATTTCCTCACTATTACATTGTCTATAATTTAGAATTAACCCTGAAGTGTTAGCTATCCTGTCACAATAACTGAAACCTCTTCTTGTTGCTTAGGTTTGTATTATACCAACTGCCATTGATTACCAGTTTTCTATTATGTGAGAAGAGCTATCATCAATGACGTTCTCTGTCAAATATTGATGGTAAACATAACTAATGGCTTGTCATGTATTACTCTGTGTTTGAATCATTTCGGATTACTACTAGAAGAGTCCTGCACTTAAAATGTTAGTAATTAGTTATAATGTGTCACTACATCAACACTATCTAGTCCTGTATATTATTCCTTATCCTGATTCCCGATCAAATAAGAAATGATTGCTAGATAATATAAAAACTATTGATTTTGTTTTGCATCATTAAGTGTTCACAAATATATCTAAAACTTACTTGTATGTATTTTCATATTTGAAATCACGAACTGGTCTTGGCTAAACCACCATCGCAAACCTAGAAGCACGAGACGGCCTTTCCATCCTAATATTGAACTCCTTATCAGTGCTCCTTCATGACCCCGTAAGCAGGGATTAAACCTAGGACCTTCTGTCTCGCGCACGAAGACAACTTCTGGACTACTGAGCTGGCATCCAACGTTGTTATTGTCTAACTTCAACCTTTACCCACTGCCTGCAGTGGATAACCGTCTCACATCCGACACACAGCTCCAAAGATCATGGCCTCGTTAGAACTCCAGGAACACATTTTATGATCACATGATTATTTTTAGTGAATGGGATTTGTGAAGACTGTATTATTTTCATCGTAGAAATCGCAAACTGATCTAAGCTAAACCACCATTGTAAACCTGGAAACACCAGACAGCTGTTTCGTCCTACTACAGGACTCCTCAGCAATTCGCATGCACGACCAGTTCATGATTTCGACTATGAAAATGATACAATCTCCACATATCCTCTTCACTAATTTTATATACTTGTATATAAATCGAAAGCAGTCTCATCAGTAAGATAGTTAGATTGTATTATAAATTCTCACTATGGTTTTTAAATAATACATTCTATGAAATTTCTGTTGTATTTATAAATGCATTTTTCAACACATCGTGATTAACAATCTATTTTAACTTTTTTTTCCTTTTAGGATAACCTTAATCCTATTTAATTTTTATTAAGAAGTGTTAATCTTTTTCCTGTAATGATAACAAAAATGTGTATTTCCCTACAATCTTTGCTTTTTTATGCCTGAAGATCATGTGTTGTTGCTATGTATACACAATTGATCTACTTTAATTTTATCGTCGTTAAATTTTAAGATTTTTCTACATTCTTGCTTTTCTGGATTCCATCGTTTAGGGTTTATTGTTAACGTGTCATGTGTCAGTTGTCGTATTAACGAGTTTACTTTAGTTTCCTTTCATATGAAAAGAATCATGGTTATTCATGATCAGGTATATTTTTCTGGACCCAACTGGACCAATCGGAATATAAAATATTGTTTCTCTAACCCTTGACAATTATCACCGTGTTATTCAATCAAATTAGTCTGAATTGTTGATAAATATTGATAGATACCTTTTATACAAAATGATCAAGCTCTCATTACAAATAAAGTAGATGATAACTGAATTATTGAATCCTATCTCAGGAAAACATACATACATTAGACTGCATGCAAACTCTACTGATGATGAGCTTTATTAAACACAATCAAAATAACGTATAAAATACCACTGTAAGATATCGATTCAGTTCTTATAGATTGTTGTCCAAGAAGAGTTGCTCCACCGCTCATCTACTTGGTTTCTTTGAGTGAATGGAAGGTTAATTGGTATAATTAATTCTCATACATAAAGTACATCTTGAATGAGATTTCGTATAAAACTACGCTTGATAAATGGGTTACATCTATTGATACTTTTTTTCTGTATTACTTTATTTTATTGAGATAAATCTATCCATGCTATATTGATGTTATACATTTGTCTGTTTATCCACTTTTATTGTATTTTATTCTCTTTGATTTCCAGTTGAAGACCAGTTGCAAGTGATTAAAGTTGTACAGCTTGATACACGTTCTTTGTTAATTTGTTTTCCAAGTAAGTCAATTACTTTATTCTACTGGATCTAAATGTTAAAAACTAAAATAGATCATTTTGTGCTGTTTTTTTTCTTCATTTTAAATCATGTACACTGATTTTGTTGGTGTTTTTAAAATGATTTTAATCATGGGCCTAATTGTGATCGACATAATAATAAAAAAACTAAAAGAGTACTGAATGCATTGTTTGATCGTAATTATAAGCTAATTAGTAGGTGAACATGGCTACAATCTTACACGAGTTAAAACTGAAAGCATTTAGATTTTATGACTAGTAGTACTATATTTTTATTAGACCATTAAGCTACAATATAAATAACCCATATTTATTCAATATCACACATTTCATGATGTACAATGATTGTTGTCTGATGTCATTTGCTCATCTAAATCGTATTCTAACGTAATTACACTATGGAATAACTTTCATATATCACTGGATTACATTTTGTTTTGAACGGTCATTTTATTCTTGCAATATACGTTTCCGCCTCTTGTGATATTTGATTTCTCTCTCGATTGGTCTCTCAACATTCTTCGTGTTTTAATTTAGCACATGCTACAATGGTAAATATGAATGGACGCGTGTTGGTTAGTAGAGATGGGCGAATAGCCAAATTCCCATTCGATACAGTAGTTGACTCTGTTGGTAAGTTTGAATATCATTATTTTGTATGCTATTTTTGCTTACTTCAATTTTTTGTAGTGAAATCAATACAAGAGCAGATGTGATCGACTTAGTCCAGTGTAGTGAAATCCGATGAAACGCATGAAGCATTATGCATGCGCTTGCGTGGGTATATGGTGCAGCCTATAACCTATTTGTTGAAGGCACATAGGTTTGCGAATCTCTCATCGTTTTCGTTCCCTCCTCCGGGTCGATGTCGTCCAATGATGTCTCTGTATCCGGTGTTTTCCATCCCAAGCTTGTCATTAAGGTCTCCTATCAGAATAGCCAAACCCTTTACTGGGCTTTTCCGACGATTGACTACAACCTCTCATAGAATTGATCTTGAACGTCCTCATCGTTATCGTTGGTAGGCGCATACCACTGGATGATGTTGATTATAATCCCCTCCTTCCTTGTTTTGACGGATGCTTTGATGATCGAGGGTCCATTAGATTCCCATCCTATAAGTGCATTTTGTGCTTGTTTGAATAGCATCAGTGCAACTCCTTGTGTGTGAAACACTTTCTTATTCATGGCCAATGTGTTTCTCAGATTCCAAGTGCTACCAGACTGTCATTTCATTTCCTCAGCCACATAAATGCTTCTTCGTCTCTTCAACATTGTACGAACATCCCAAGTACCTATATTATTGATTTCTCTGGTTGTCGTAAGTGACATCAACCTCGTAACTTCCGAAGGAACTCGGCTTTGATCAGGAGTCATGATAACTCTTCCAAATGAAGACCTTTCAACTGCCAAGTCAGAGTGTAAATGGTTAGAATTATTTTTTCTACTCAACGATTTTTATGAAGCTCGTTTTCTATGAGGTGGGATCGCTTACCTTATATCCAACCTTCCTGCTTTATCCGGGTGACCCTAGAAGGTGTCCAAGTGGAGTTAAAGTGTACTATTCACTTCATAAATATTCTATGCTAGTTAAAACCTTATATTTATAACATTAAACAATAGAAAGCTGATATTCGGTACCTCAAAGTTTATTAAAGTTGAAGTTTATGAACTTATTGTATATTCATTTTCCACGCATAGTTTTGCATCTTGTGCTGTAAACCTAATCCGTTCTTCTAATAGTTTTGATTTTAGGCATTTTGACTTAAGTATTTTGACTTTCGTTTTCCTTCCTAAAACTTAAATTAGAATTAATATTTACAAATGATATTCAATGTTATTTTATGATTTACTTATCTATCATCTAGTTTATTAGAAACAGTTGGCCATTCTTGTTTCACTTGAATATTTAGGCCTTAAGTATGAACCGTTGAATATTGTTGGTGCAATTTTTCACTTCATCCATTCATTCCTTTTAAACTTGTGGTCGATATGGTTAATTCACATAATTATGGTTAATTAAACCAGATCGTTTATAGATAGATTAGTTAAAGATAGCTCTTTGTTTGTCATAAATTGGTATTGACTGAAAAGTCATTATATAGTATAGCATACAACGCTCATTCACTTAATATTAATTCTTACCGATAACTAACTTCAGCTATACAAATAACTTTTAAAAATACTGAGTTAATAATTAGTAATAAGCTTTCAAATTGATTTTTCTAGAATCTAGTTGAAAGGCATAACTAACAGTGTTGTTGAGAATGGAGCTTCAACCAATCAAGAAGATCAAAAGAGTAAAGGTCTATACCACAAACTGACTGAACTTTTACATATAAATTATTTGCATTACGGGGTTGTGAAGATTGTTAAGTTACACATTTTTTTTTGAAACCATGAACCGATCAATGTTAGACCACCATTAGAAACCTGGAAGCACTGGACGGCCGTTTCGTCCTGGTATGGGACTCCTCAGCAGTGCGCATTCACTTCTTAATCGCTTATCCAAGCATAGTTTGTTCTCATCACGTGACAAAGAGATGCCCATTTATATCTTTTAAGTCAGCCTCATGATGCGTACTCTTGATACGCAAGTCCCAAACTAAGATGACTCAGTTATCGAGCATTTTTCGATAGTGATCAATGGTTCTCTGGTTTATGTTGATTGTTGATCAAAATTATTGTATCAAAATTCTTACAAAGCCACCTCACAATTATTTTAACAATGAATTGAGGTTTTCTATTCTTTTTTTGTACAGAATTCTGTAATCAAAACAATAAATCATATTGCAGTTGATTTCTTAAACATACCCTTTAATTTAAATGTATATATATCTAAGCTGCAACATTTCCCTTTAATACTTTTCGTTGTTCGTCGGCGTAGTAATTCTGATTTCATAAATAGGTTTTTTTATCTCAACAATTTCTGAAGTTAGTGATATTTGTCACTCAACAAAATTAGGTTTTAATAAATTAAATTTAGTATTTCCGTCTTGAAATAACTTTTTACTGGATGGTTTTAGTTGTTGAAAAAAAGGTATTTGATAAAGGTTTTTAGTTCCTGCTTTATGAATAACTATCTTTCTGTTAAGAAATCAAATGATTTGCAGAAGAGAGACGCATATTGTGGGATTTTATTCTATAAGTTTTCTTCTAAACTTACACTTATTTTATTTTATTGAATAGTTCGGTTGCATGACAGTGTACTCGCTTTCCACACACACGGTTTGAGGGGAATCGATTTTTTCGGTAGGGTAAGTATTTTTTTGAACTATGGATACAATAATAACTAATTTATACGACTTCATGAACACAAGCAATTTACTCATGATGGGATAATTCAAAGATGATCTCAATGGAAGTGAGTCAGTCAGCTATAATGCAGAACTTTGTTGGTACGTACGTCAGTCCAGGTTGCCAAACCACATTAGCACAGAGACGCAATTGTCACTTCAAACTCATTGTGGTAGAGATAGTAGGCGTATTAGCGGTAATGGAGAAGATTACAGTTCGAAGATATTATTCAAGAAGTATAATTCAGTGAAATAAATTTAAAAAGAGAAAGATAGTGATGAGGAATTCGGAAGATTAGAATTTGAGAGAACACAAAGAATGGATGCACCTGCGCCACTGCAAACGATTTTGGGCCATGTTATTCAAGTTCTTTAACCATCGGTTACTATTGTCACTCAAACGCCATATAGTAGGATGGAGTGAACTGCTTCGCAGTACATGCCCTTTGGTTAACAAACGGATATCTCACCTACGCCATTAGTGACGCAGGTTGGAAAAAACCAATCAAGCCTTTTGTATCCGTGCTGAAATTTCATCACACGCAAGGACATCAGGGCTCTTGAGACTCCCGAAATAAGTGAAGTGGTCGACACGCTCAACTGATTCACTCCCTATCACTAGTTCAGGTGCCAATCCTGAGGCAGCGTTTGGCATTTTGAGGGAAAGAATCGCATCCCGAACATGCTTGCATTGTTGCTTCGGATGCTCAGAAGATTCTGCATTTTGTCAGCGTATTCACCTAATAGAACTATGTCAGGGGCATACTCTAGGTCGACAAGTGTGTCTCCTGATAGAATGTCCGCTACTGAAAAGTCAGACAAAGATAATGTTATCTCTAAAAACATGTCTACGACAAATTTAAACAAGAATGGAGAGAGTAGACAGCCCTGACAGACACCACTTGGGGTATTGAATCCTGATGACAATTCTGCATAAGCTCTCTCTCGACCAGTAGTGTTCGAGTTAAGAGCTTGTATAGGGTTAATGTACTTCTTTGGTACACCTTTCAATGACAGACTGCCACAGAACCTCACAATCAACAGAGTCGAATGCCGCTTTTAGGTCGAGAAATACTACTATTGTGGGACGTCTGAAAGTGTGACTATGTTCCAGTACCTGACTTAGTGTGAATATATTATCTATTCATCCACGTCCAGGTCGGAAACCAGCCTGGTTTTCTCGAGTCTAATTTTCACGTGTTCTAATTAGACATCGGAGTGTTATCGAGGCCAACATTTTAGATAATGTATTAGTTAAACTGATTACTCTGTGATTATCATAAGAGGCCTTCTGTCCTTTTTTTGTAGATTGGGACAATCAGTGATTTAGACCATTTAGATGGGATTATGCCCAGTTCCCAGATTCTACCTAAGATCTCAGTCAATCTAACTGCCAAAACTGGACCACCTATCTTAAAAATCTTAGGGATAAGCCCGTCTTCTGTATATCACCTTAATAGAAAATAGAAAATATTTGCCATAAAACTATCCACGTTTCTGTACGCTTTAGGCTTAAAGCTACATAAGTCGTTATTTCAGCACATTGACACTGAATTATTAGTGTGACAGAAATATTATAATCTAGTTTTTCTCTTTTTAAATTTAATTCACTCGGTAACATTCCTTGAATTATATCCTCTATCCCTAATCTTTTCTGTTGCCGTTAATAGTGCTACAGTCTCTACTACTATGGAATTCGAATTGACAATTCCATCTCTCAGTGCTAATGTGGTATGACAACTTGAACTGATGTTCGTACGTACCAAGCTCTACGTTGCACCTGAATAACTAAGATAGTCTTATAAAGAAACTATTGATCATCTACCTTCTAGTGATATTTTTGCTAGATAGGAGATAAGTTTTCAGGAGCTTTGACCCCCTAAACGAAATATCATCTTGAAAAAGTTCATTAGAGTCAACTGATAACTAATTTGCAGTAAAATAAATTCTATTATTTTGACGCGTAAAATGATGTGATCGGAATGCTTTTAATTTCATATCTTTAGGTTACGCAAGATATTGATGACGATAAACATGTGTATCGCCTATTGGGAAGTGATCGGTAAGCCAACGATTGATAAACATTTCAAATGTTTTGAAATTTATTGTACTATTATCCTAATATAGTATGAGAAATTTATTTACTGGAAACTATTCAAGGAGAGTTCATGATACTTAGAGGTAATTTATATTGGGAACGGAAACATCTTTCCCTGTGCCTTGTAGAGAATAGAGTTTGAATACAGCTGTATAGAATTCCTCTAGTCATTCCACCGTCCATTTCGATAGCTTAACTAACCACACATACAGTTTCGTTTCCTATGTACTGAAGCCAGTATTCGTCCTACTGTTTCATTTTTTTAAACATTTTTGCTATATATAATATTTCTAAATTAATAATTTCGTTCCTGTTCAACTAGGAATATCGTTGTTGAGAGTAGACCAAGTGATGATCCCATGTCTAACTCAAACCTCCTGATTTTGGTAGGACACGAAGACTCATCCTAATTCACAATTATTAGTTTTACTATCATTTCGAAAAATAATGTGTAATTGTTTGCATACTCGAAAACTGTGTTTGAATAACTTATTTATTCTACCTTCAATCGATCACAATAAAGGTGTTGAATATATTATGTCATTGAGTTCGGGAATTTAATTCGTTTTTATAATTGACAATTCTTAACGTTTTATTTATTATGAATTCAGAAATATTAAACATACCCTCCTTGTGGTCTAAGTAATGGCAAAAATGTATCATCTGTAATGAATTGTGGACATTGTTTACCAATTTGTTCTACCATTATATTTCTTGTTGAATTTTAATTTATTTCCTTATCTTTTCATTTCCTTTTTAATGAAGAATATTTCTCGTGCTGATTATTTCTATGGTCAATCATTATTTTATGAAATCTGTACAGTCTTTGTTTTATTTGTTTATTTTTTCGACATTATGCTCGGATTTCTCTAACTAATATGTGTGTTTTCAGAATCTGATAATGAATCCTGTTTCTGCAAATGATTTTGTTTTTTGTCCATTATCGTCTTCGAACAGTTTGTATCGACAATACTGTCATTTATGGTGTATCTATTATGTCGTATCGAGTAATTTAGAATAGTAGTCGACACTGCCTCAATCACTTTTGATAACCATTTTAATGTGAAACCCGAGTAACTTTTGTTCAGTGCATTTCTTAGGCAATTAGTTTTCGACTCCCATGTGTCACATGAGGTTAAAAATCGTTTCATTTATCGAAGCAAAATACTCATGCAATATAATCAACATTTATGTAATCGATTTATTCCATAGCTTGGTGTATGAACTTTTATTCTTGTCACTCAGCCAAATTTTTATCCATTTTGACGTACGTCGAACGCAATACTGTTGATAAAAGACTAGGTCCACCCTTATATGACCCTAGAACGAATACTGTGGTTTTATGGAAGCCTTCTTCCAGTCAATTGTATAAGAGACCGATTCTCTTATTTGTAACAACAAACAAACACATCCAATCATCTCGGTACTAACGTGTTGCCTCATACCACCGTGATGATTCAGACAATCAACATTTATTTTCTAGACATACTCATTATAATAATGCGGTTATAAAGTTGCCCTTCTAAAAGTATTAGAAATATCATAGGGAGTACAATTACTTACTTTCTCAATTGGCAATGCATATAAAAGCTGAACTAATTCTGATGTCTGGTAGGTTGCTGTTAGAAATTATTTCCTCAGAATATATAGCCATTTATATATTTGAGAAAGCTGGATTCTAGTAGAAGACAAATGCATCTGCACCACTGAGCCATATCACCTATTCAGTTACTTTACTATTTGTGATCGAATTAGGCTGATCAGTCCTGATGCAAATTTTTGCATTGAGGTGGAAATTTACTGAGAATATTTTTATACTGTTACCTGAGGCGTTTAAAACGCTGTATTTTGTTAGCATTTTCACCAAACAGAAATAAATCGTTAAGTTCTTATTTTTCACAAGAGAAATAAAATTTTAGTGCTAATACTTTCTGGTCACCAAGATCTAAATCGTTAGTATACCTGATGAGTTATGTGATAGGACAGTTGGTATGATTCTTAAGAGAGTATCTACGACAAAACTAGACACAAAATGAGAATACAGAGCTTTGATGAAGACCTTGAGGTTGTTATCAAAAACTTTACAATAAAATGACTGCCTACTAATAGAACGGGTCAAGCTTTATGAGTGTTATGTCACTAAATTCAGATTATGGGATAACCACGTTACCATTAGTCTATAAGACAGCCTTTACTACTAACAATTTCTAGTGAATAACTCAAATCTGTGCTAGTAATAAAATCAAACAAATGGAACGAGTTACTGATTACCCTATATTAGTTGTTTTGAAACGATGGCCTACAGCTAGGTTGGATGATTTTGGAGTTTTCTTTCAGCTAGATAATTTAGTTGCGAAACTTTCATTATCATCCGGATAACATTTTCAGGGCCCAGTTCATATAGAGATGAATTGTGAATTGCGTTTTAGTATGCAACTTAGTTAGAAATTCGGTCAGTTGAAATGATAAACGCGCTGACAAATTATTGTATTTTATTAAATGGGTAGGCGACAATTCGTTTTTACCTCTTACACATGATTTCTAAGGCTCGGGCGCAAGAAGAGACCAATTCTAAGCAGTCGTAAAACCGTAAGAAAGTGTTATCGAAGGATAACAAGTTTCATATCCCACGCTACAAAATCATTTGGGAAAGAGTTTACTAATAAACCGTTCCGTATCTAGTGAAAAGGGTATGGGCGATAGTGCATGTTTAATAGGTGCGACTATCAGTAAGGTAAATCACCACAATGACAACTACCGAAAAAAGGGATGAAAAATGTAAGGGCTTAAAACCTGACCATTTTGCATTTACCACCAATCTAGAAAGTGGTTCTCTAACAATCAATACTGTGATTTCCCAGACCTCGTAATATCTAGTTATTCTCATCATGACAGTCACATTTCCACATACAACAACTTTGAACAGCGCGGAGAATATAGTTGGTTCGCTTAATATTAGTATGGGATTCTGAAGCAATGAGGTCTAGGCAATTGTCTTCTTGCTTTATATTGGATAGCATATTGTTATGACATTTGCAACTTACAGGCTTTAAGTAGTTGACCCATATCTATCAGTTAATAAATATTATTGTAAGCAAAGTTTCTTATTCAACAAATTGTCTTCCACTTTGATCACAGACAAAAAATACTAGCTAATTACAAGAGCATTGTCTGTTGATACAACCTATGACTAATCCAGTCAGCTTCTGGTGATTGTATGAGAAATGAGCCAAAAAGTATTTTTTTATTAACGACGTATATTAAAACTTTGGAAATGCAGTTGAGATATTTTTCTTTCATTTTTAAACTGGCACTTGTCGATTTGCGACTTAGGGCTTCCAACGTTACAAAGCCAATGTTTGCTGTTACGAATACTTGAAGTCGAAACGAATAAAACTTACAATGCATCGACACCAACACTTGTTCCTTCGAATTCGCCTATCACAGTACCACTTTCAGTATTCATAATCCAGCCAACAAGACCATTCACCTTGGCAAATTCAGCCGCATACTAAGGACAAATAATTATATTATCTAGGGACAGACCTTTCTAAAAAATACACCTGGTGATCAATAAACAGTTAAGAGACTCCCATACCTTGAACTTTGCCGTAAACTTCGAAAGAACAACCCTTCATATCATCTTGGTTACCAGCCATTAGCGTCGTAGTAAGCGCTACAGTAACTGAAGGTCATTTTCGGGTTTTGAAAGGACTGGAGGCCCCGAACTGTTTCTTGAGTTCGAGAGGAAAATCATTGAGCATGAAAAATAGTGAATTGAATGCATCTAAAAATAATTTTGGATGGTCATGTAGACCACGAATCTAAGAAAATTCACTTCCCTGAATCACAAGAAAAGTTATGTAAAATGCATATTTATGATACAGTGAAGCCTATAATTATGTCACATTAAGCGTTTCTGTATATATATCGCCTGCTGGTTTTATGCTGAAGCTGACTCCTACATTTTCTCATTTTTACTAGTGACGTTTCTGAACCTTAAGGCGCATTAAAAAAGGACATTCTGAAATCTGGATAACCAGTCAATCAATAAAGCTTAGACCCGCTTTTCCACGAGTTTGAATTACAGCACGAATCAGCAACAGTTAAGTTACTATGTATGAGGAGGATCATTGGTCAAGAAATTTAGGACAAAGCCTTCCTCACACAACTCCAGCTCTATAAACTCTTCCAACTGATTTAAAAGTCTGCCTGGAGCCCAATTCGTGGGCGACTGCCGGTCCCACGCTTGGATAAAGGAGGAGGATTGGGTATGGGGTTAGCGACCCCATCCCGTAGAAAATTAACTCGCCAAAAAGACGTTAACAAGAATTCACAACTACAAAACGTAAATCCACTACACTTCGTAGGGACAATAGTAAGATTGATTGGGCAAACTTCCGAAATCGCCTCACAAGCATTGAATCGACTAAATATTTTACCACAAAAAATGCCAACAATCTAACAAATGTAATTTATCGAAACACAAATAATATCTTCAGTAGAGTCGCACCATTAGTATCTTTGGGACACAGAATTTCTAAGGACATATATATACTTACTTACTTACGCCTGTTACCCCCAATGGAGCATAGGCCGCCTACCAGTTTTCTCCAACCAACTCTGTCCTGGGCTTCCCTCTCCAGTTCTGTCCAATGTTTGTTCATTCCTCTCATATCTTTCTCTATTTCTCGGCGTAGTGTGTTCCTTGGCCTTCCTCTTTTCCTTTTGCCTTGAGGGTTCCATGTGAGGGCTTGTCTCGTGACGCAGTTAGGTGCTTTTCGTAGTGTGTGTCCTATCCACTTCCACCGTTTCTTCCTGATTTCCTCCTCCACTGGAATCTGGTTTGTTCTCTCCCACAGTTCGTTGTTGCTGATGGAGTCTGGCCAACGAATCCGAAGTATTTTGCGTAGACAGCTGTTAATAAACACTTGTATCTTCTGAATGATGGCTTTGGTAGTTCTCCATGTTTCCGCTCCATACAGTAGAACTGTCTTCACATTTGTATTGAAAATCATGATTTTGGTTTTGTTTGGAAGTTGTTTGGATTTCCAGATATTTTTCAACTGTAGAAATGCAGCCCTCGCTTTGCCAATCCGCGCCCTCACATCTGCGTCCGATCCACCTTTCTCGTCGATGATGCTGCCAAGATATGTGAAGGTGTTAACGTCGTCCAAGGTATCTCCATCAAGCGTGATTCGGTTGGTGCATGTTGTGTTGCATCTGAGAATTTGGCTTTTGCCTTTATGTATGTTGAGACCTACTGCTGCAGAGGCTGCTGCTACACTGGTCGTCTTCTCTTGCATTTGTTGTTGAGTGTGCGATAGAAGAGCCAAGTCATCTGCGAAGTCCAGATCGTCCAGCTGCGTCATAACTGTCCAGTTGATACCGTGCTTCCCTCCAGATGTTGACGTTTTCATAATCCAGTCGATCACCAGGAGAAAGAGAAAGGGTGAGAGTAAGCAACCTTGCCTGACACAGGTCTTCACCTCAAACGCGTCTGTTAGCTGTCCTTCGTGCACGATTTTGCAGTTGAATCCATCATAAGAATTCCGTATGATGTTAACTATCTTCTCAGGCACACCGTAGAGTCGAAGAAGTCTCCACAGTGTTTTCCTATCCACGCTATCGAATGCTTTCTCGTAGTCGATGAAGTTGATGTAGAGTGGTGAGTTCCATTCAATTGATTGTTCCACAATGATCCGTAATGTAGCAATTTGGTCAGTACATGATCGATCCTTACGAAATCCGGCCTGTTGATCTCGAAGTTGGGCGTCTACGAAGTCCTTCATTCTGCTTAACAATACTCTGTTGAAGACTTTGCCTGGTATTGAAATAAGAGTGATGCCTCTGTAGTTCTCACACTTGCTGAGATCGCCTTTCTTTGGTATTTTGATGAGGTATCCTTCTTTCCAATCTGATGGTACTTGTTCCTCATCCCAAATCTTCTTGAAGAGAATGTGAAATATTTTCGCAGTTGCTTCCACATCTGCTTTCATTGCCTCTGCTGGAATGTTGTCTGGTCCTGCTGCTTTGCCGCTCTTGATTTGTCTGATGGCTATACTGATCTCCTCAATCGTAGGTGCGCCAATATTAATTGGGAGGTCCGTGGATGCTGCTTCGATGTTGGGTGGGTTCAGTGGAGCTGGTCGATTCAATAGTTCCTTAAAGTGCTCCACCCACCTATTTCGCTGTACGTCAGTGTTGCTGATTATTTTCCGTTCCTTGCTTTTCACTGGTCGTTCTGGTTTACGATAGTTTCCGGCGAGCTTCTTCGTTGTTTCGTACAATTGTCTCATGTTTCCGTCTCTTGCAGCCTTTTCCGCCGTCATTGCTAGATCTTCCACATATTTTCGTTTGTCAGCTCTGATGCTGTTCTTCACTTCCCTGTTTGCTTCCGTGTATTCAGCTTGTGCCTTAACTTTCTCTGCTCTTGTTCGGCTGACATTCACTGCTGCCTTCTTGTTCCTCCTTTCTTGAATTTTTTCAAGAGTATCAACAGAGATCCATTCCTTGTGATGGTGCTTCTTGCGACCAAGGACCTCCTGACATGTTGAAGTGATTGCCTCCTTAATCCCTTTCCAATAGTTCTCCAATGTTGTGTCCTCTCCATTGAGTAGATCCTGAAAGGCCTGGAACCTATTGGTGAGGGCTATCTTGAATTCGTTGAGTTTTACGGTATCCCGAAGAAAGGCTGTATTAAACTTGTGTGATGTTGTCTGCCCCGTTGTCCAGTGATTCTTTAGCTTCAATCTCATTTTGGCGATCAGCAAGTGGTGATCTGAAGCTATATCAGCTCCTCTCTTGGTTCTCACATCCTCCATGGTCCTTCTGAACATTTTGTTGATACAGATATGGTCAATTTGGTTTTGAGTAGTGTGGTCCGGTGAAATCCATGTGGCTTTGTGAATGCGTTTGTGCGGGAATATTGTGCCACCGATGACCAGTTTGTTGAAGGCACATAGGTTTGCAAATCTCTCACCGTTTTCGTTCCTTTCTCCCAGTCCATGTCGTCCCATGATGTCTTCATATCCAGTGTTGTCCATTCCAACCTTGGCATTCAGGTCTCCCATAAGAATCGTCAAATCCTTCGGTGAACATTTATCGACGAATGACTGCAGCCTTTCGTAGAATTGATCTTTAACGTCGTCATTGTAGTCATTGGTAGGTGCATAACATTGGATGATGTTCATTGTAATGTCCTCTTTCTTTGTTTTGAAGGATGCTTTGATGATCCTCGGCCCATGAGATTCCCATCCTATTAGTGCCTTTTGTGCATGTTTGGACAGCATCAGTGCAACTCCTTGTGTATGTGAAGCATGTTCCTCTTCATGACCAGAGTATAACAGCAGTTCCCCTGAAGCTAGTCTCAGTTGTCCTACCTATGTCCGATGCGTTTCACTGATGCCGAGCACTTCGAGGTTGTATCTTTTCATTTCTGCCGCAACTTGAAATAGTCTTCCAGTCTCCCACAATGTACGAACGTTCCATGTACCTAAAAGAATGGTTGCTCTGGTTGTCAGAAGAGGCATCAGCCCCGTGACTTCCGAGGGAACTCGGCTTTCATCACGAGACGTCATAATTCTTCTTCCAACTCCCAGGGCAGAGTTAAAATGGTTTGAATTATTTTTTCTGGTTAGCGTTTTTTTTGGCAAGTGAGATTTCAACGGAATGGGGTCGCCAACCCCATGTCCAACCCTCCTCCTTTATCCGGGCTTGGGACTGGCAGTAGCCCCTAAGGTTCTACTGGCGGAGTTGACATATATATGCCAGATCATATATGTTAACGTATTCGAAGACATGTTTCCAGACCTTTTAACCTTAATTACTTCTCCGCCCTAGTTACGATGACGAAACACGTGTCGAGGCAGAGATAATACGGACGAAAACGGTAATAGCAGAAAACGGGCTGAAAAATGAATCTTCTGCGTTTATTAAAATCCTTCAAAATAAACCTAGGTGCTCCAAAGTGAAAGGGGGCATATTTAATAAAAACAACAGTGTTAGAAGACGATAAACGTATCGCACAGCTGTTTAGCGAATATTTTCTTGCTTCGTTAACAAATGAAAACAATGAATGAATCACTGCTGATTCTAGTGCCTCCTTGTGGAATCGCGATGAAGAAAGGAGGCGTTAATACTACACCTACTTGATAACAATCTCAAGTAGACCTTACAACTTCCCTCACAGCCCCTCTGGGGCTGGATTAAGGAGGAGGTTTGGTTATGGGGTTGTTGGCTCCACCCCATAAAAAACTATCTAGTTAAAAACGCTAGCCACAAAAATCAATTCCAGCCATTTTACTGTGCCCTGGGAGTTAAAAGGTCTCCTTTCAGAAGAGTTATGCCGTCTCATGATGAAAGCCGAGTCCCTTTGGAAGTCACGAGGCCGATGCTACTCCTCACAACCAGAGCAACCATTCTTTTAGGTATATCGAACGTTTGAACATTATGGGAGACTGCAAGACTATTCCAAGTTGCCGCAGAAATGAAAAGATACAACCTCGAGGTGCATGGAATCGGTTAAACGGATTGGACGCAGGTTGAATAACTAAGACTAGCTTCGAGGGAGCGGCTGCTATACTCCGGCCATGAAGAAGAAAATGCCTCACACGCACAAGGAGTCACACTGATGCTGTCCAAACAAACATAAGAGGCACCGAAAGGATGTGAGTCTCACGGACCCAGGATCATTGCATTACAATGAACGTCATCCAATGCAATGCACCTACGAATGACTACTAAGAACACGTCAATGATCAACTCCACGAGAGACTGCAGTCAATCATCGACAAATGCTTGTCAAAGAACTTGACCATTCTGATTGTAGAAAGCAACCAAAACGGTGAGAGTTTCACAAACCTATGTGCTTTCAGCACACTGGTCATCGGCAGTACAATATTACCGCACAAACGCAGACACGAAAATACGTTGATCTCCCTGGGTCACACTACTCAGAACTAAATCGACTATATCTGTTCCAATAAAAAGTTCAGAAGAACCATGAAAGATGTGAAAACAAAGAGGGGAGCTGATATAGCCTCAGATCACCACTTGCTGGTCCCCAAAATGAAACTGAAACTAAGGCAGCACTGGACAACGGGGCAGACAACATCATAAAAGTTTAATACGGCCTTTCTTCGGGACACCGTAAAACTCAACAAATTCACGATAGCCTTCAGCAACAGGTTCCAGGCCTTGCAGGATCTACTCAATGGAGAGGAAAGCATATAATAACGTGGACGTGAAAACACTATGGAGGCTTCTTCGGCACTACGGCGTGCCTGTCAAGATAGTCAACATCATACGGAATTCTTATAATGGATTAAACTACGAATTCCTGCTTGGAGGACAACAAATACCGGGGGGGAATTGCTTATTCCCATCCTTTCTCTTTCTCATGGTGATCGACCAGATAATGAATACGTCAACATCTTGAGAGAAGCATGGTATACAGTGGACAACCCGGATACATCTGGACTTCGAAGCTGAACTGACTCTTTTATCCATCACAACAAATGAGAGGGAAAATTGCCAGTGTAGCAGCGGCCTCAGTAGCAGCAGGCCTCAGCATTCGAAAAGGAATAGGCAAGATGCAACACAACATGCACCAACCAAATCACCACCGAATCCCTGACGTCACGTCACGTCTAGTCGACTTACTTGGAATGTCCTTCTGTCTTCTCAAAGACCGACTCGTTTAGAATGTATACTCACGGTCCACTACTGTAAGTAACTTATATAAAAAGATTTCACCACTTCATTCTGACATTATGGGTTTTCACGTGTTTCTGTCGGCTTACAATATGTTTCTCGGCCGCGATTTTGACTTGGCGCACCTATTTTTTTCCAGAACGCTGCCAACTTTCACTGTATTCTCCCTTTAACATTTTAGACTGCCTGAAATCGACTATATCCAAGCATCTCTAAACGTTAATTGACAGGCTGGTTGTTAATACATTAAGCGCCTCCCATGAAGCGTTTAATAAACGAACTATGTCTGTATGCGAAAGTGGATTCAAAACGTATATACAGTAGGATCCAAACTGCCTAGGTAGTTTAGATACGCGCCTTACCTAGTTAAAAACCAAGACAAATGATTTGGGTAAATGACATCCTAACGTTCATCATAAATATAAATGTAAATCATTACCTAAACAAATATTACCGCTCACTTAGTCCACCAACAATTGTTCAGTTATTCAAATTGACAGCAACAAACAAATGATATTCTATCCCTCATGGATAGATCAGATCCGTTCGAAAGATAATATTTGATTTCTTGACAACGCAGAGTATTTCCTATTCTGGAAGAGCGCTTCAATTCACAGTCAAAATGCACGATTCCTGTCAAAGCAAGCAACCCATTCAAAGGGGGAACAAATCAATATGGCTGTCGCTATGACTAAGTATCAGCTAAAACAACATCAATGCAGTTCAGAAAGAAACATAGAAACTCAGTGAGGGCAAATAAAATAGAAACTATAATATAACCTAGTAATAATCAGTCGAGAAATCTGTTTTAGACACTCTCATCGGTGTATATAATTTAGGCACTGGGATAGCTATCGTTATCTGCCCGATTTGGTTAAACTAGTGTCCTTATTTATATGAAGGCAAGCCAATGGGTAGACTGAGAATAAGGCAGGTGATGAACAGATGTTCGCACTGATTCGAAAATCGTTCAACGTTAACAGCAAATAGAAATCTAAGTTCATGGCGAAATACACTTGAACTGATATAAACAGGCAAAAGTGCGAAAAGCTGGAAAGTGACCAGCAGTCATTCAAATGTCACCCAAAATTGTTTCAAAGCTCGACGTTGTACAAACGATTTTTCGTCGTGGTGATTAACCACCGAATATCGAATCGTAGTCGACATTCATAAGCAACTTTGAGAAGTCCGCGTAGTTTACGGCTTCTGGACGTTTAAACATAGGGGTCTTTGAGAAACGCACCATCTTATCCTCCACAAGATAAAATCTAAGTGGATACTGAAAATTAATGACAGATTACTTCAATCAAATTGTTAGTGTTTTGATGTAAAGTGCATACATGGATATGCTACAAATACAAAATGCTAGTTCGTTAGCTCATTTGTACAGCCTGGAAGATTAGAGGACATATAACGCTGGGAGTTTTAGACATGAATTTTACTTATAGACGACTTCAAGGCAATGATCAGTGCAGAGTAAGCTTTAGAACCCTCCTCGATGGCAGGAGAGAGAAAAGACCAAAGGGATTCAGTAAGCAAGGAAGTACTATATCAGTTTACTCCTTCGTGTGGTTTCAGTCAGAGTTTGCGTCTGCCTGACTCAAGGATGACCAACAAAGTTCTTTGAAAATGTACGAACTAGCTTCAGAAATCATTCTATAAATAAGCGAATAGTAAGTGTTCCAACAGTTCATATTCACTGACAGTAGGTATCTCATCCCGGTATTACAGTTTTTCTTGTGAAAGTTAATTTTGTAACTTGACATATTCTCACTGTCTCAGTAAAATACCGATGGTTTCATAACAGATTTCTGAATGGCTTTTGTTATGCCGTTGACGTCACACCTGTCTCCTCCTACCATTACTTGTTTTTTTGCTTACTTACCCCACCTCTGATCTCATGCTGATAGGAACCCAGCCGCAACGGATAATGCGGTTTAAGTAGCACATAAAGGCTGGAGTGAACCATTCATTTACTCCAAGAGCTAATATATTATCAAGTAATTTTATATAATTAGCTAGCTGTAACAAAGTGAAGTCCTTTTAAACCTCGCAGTAGTGGCCTTGAAGAGCCTTTGCTGCCAGGATTGTGAAAAAATATACCACCTAATTTTTTGCAGGTCCATACACCCCCGTTTAGAGTAAAGAAAGACAGAGTTCCTTATTTCATCCTTAGGGGATAACAATGTTTTTGAGCTTATCTAGAACTAGGTAGGAAGTAAACCCATATAATTCACTTTAAACCTCATAATGAATGCATTAAATCCATGAATATTAACCCTTAATAATATAATCTACTCAGAGGTTCACTTGCAATGTTGGAGCTGTGAGACGTCGTACTCAGCTTTTAATTTCATTCGGCGTTACGTAATGTCTGAAAATATCTATCGAAATATCTACCGAACACCTGGAACCGTAATGAAAGAACGAGAATTGAGCGCAAAGAAATCAACTGTTTTATACTAGCTCGTGAAAAAAATATTGGATATTGTGTACCACAGTTTGAAATATCTGTGATTTGTCCTTGAGGGGCTGTGTCACATTCAACCTTGATGGCATCGTGGGAAGATCAGTTAGGTTCGGATGTGCCTGTTACTACTAAATTCTCTCAGCTGGATGTAAATGCACCCGAATTTATACCTGGTCAACCGTATATCTACAAGCCATCAGATGTAATTCCTTCTAATGCAGGTAGTGAACTACCAGCTCAAACTCTAGAATCCAATAATACGCTTGAAGAAGGTAGATGTTTAAACACTATGGAATGACGCTATTCTCAGAAATAGAAGTTAAACCTGTGAAAAACGAAGAAGCTGTTATAAATGTACGTAATTTACTATTCTCACAGTAGTTTCCTAGACGACCTCTGTCGTTCCGGATAAAGACACACTTAATCTGGTATTTATTGGACATGTCGATGCCGGAAAATCAACAATTGGAGGCCACCTATTATACCTAACAGGTATGATCTACTTTTCTGCTTGGTAAAAGCTTTTAGGTATGGTAGACAAGAGGACTCTTGAAAAATATGAGCGTGAGGCTAAAGAAAAAAATCGGGAAAGTTGGTATCTGTCATGGGCTTTGGATACAAACCCCGAAGAGCGCGACAAAGGTAAAACGGTTGAATGCGGTCGTGCCTACTTCGAAACCCCTAAGAAGCGATTCGTCTTGATTGATGCTCCTGGTCATAAATCGTATGTACCCAACATGATATCAGGTGCATCAGTTGCTGACATCGCTATACTTGTGATATCAGCTAGACGTGGAGAGTTCGAGACAGGGTTTGACAAGGGCGGGCAAACCAGAGAACATGCTTTGTTAGTTAAAACTGCCGGTGTTAAGCACTTGATTGTGTTAGTCAACAAAATGGATGATCCAACTGTTTTGTGGGATGAGACTCGCTACACGGAATGCAGAGACAAAATTTTACCATATCTGAGGAAGATAGGGTTTAACACAAAGAATGATGTTCACTGCATGCCATGTTCGGGATATGATGGGGCGTTTCTTCGGGATATTCCAAATGAGTCTGTCTGTTCGTGGTTCAGAGGTCCTAGTTTGCTGGAATACCTAGATAGTCTGCCCAGCTTTCCACGATGTACAGATGGTCCTTTAAGACTTCCTGTTTCCGACAGATACAAAGATATGGGTACATTCGCCTCTGGAAAAGTTGAATCTGGATCAGTATCGAAAGGCCAAACGATTGTCTTATTACCCAATAAATTGAATGTGGAGGTCATGCAGGTAAACCTCATTGCATTACTAATAAACTATTTAAGTGTAAAGTCTAATGTGTACAGCTAGTAGTATCCTAAATTCCTTCTTCATTTCTACTATTTGTATCACTATGACAAAAGAGTGACGTAATGGACACTATCCTTCGGAAAACTAACTAAGCACACGACTAACCAAAAGCGCCACCCACCTGACAAAATCAAGTAACGTGCTATTCCAAAAGTAGGTACATTCCGTTTCTGTATTGTAAACAACTGTTTTTCGTACCTTCTGAAATGAAAGTAGTTTAGTTATCCTAATATCCCTACATTTCATTTCTCACCAGCTGTCTCATTATGACACTGAATTCTGTCCGTCTGTCAAATGTCTCATACAATTTCTTGGTAACATTTGGCGCTGAACTAAGTTTGTCTATCTGCATAATCGTTAGATCTGTGTGAAACAATTTGCATGGATTGTGGTAATACTAAATATTGAACCTCAGATTTCATATCATTTCGCACCAAACGTCAGCGAGTTAGTAAGATACTCTAATCAGTTTTCACTCATGATGTATCACAGGGAGTCAGCTGATTGACTTGCACTATAACTGTATCAACAAATATGGGTGTGTCTGGCACTAAATATCATCTTAAACTGAACATTTTCGCCCGTAATTAGTGCTTTATTTCTGAATTTCAGTAGTCTTCATAAAAACGAAGCAGTTGTGTGAAAACAATATATTCTTATCTTCCAAAACAACCTCTAATGAGTACCAAATAGTTCCGTGTATGCCGTCTACCCCAATTACTTGCTAGAATACAATGTGTAGTTATTCAATCTATATATGTGCTGTACTGTTGGTAGCTACTCAATGTGATAATTTCAGACTCATAACTATAATACAGTCCACCGACCAGTCAGTCAGTTACAATGTAGAACTTCTCGTACATCAGTTCGAGTCGCCATACCACATTAGCACAGAGACGCAATTTTCAGTTCAAATCCCATAGTGAATATGTAGAAGATTAGGGTCCGAAGATATTATTCAAGAAGTATAATTCAGTGAGACAAATTTAAAAGGAGAAAGGTATAGGTGATGACAAATTCAGATTGGAATTTCATAGGACACAACGAGTGGGTGCCATTGCAAGCGGTTTTATGCCATGTCGTTCAAGGTCTCCAACCAACGGTGATGTTTGTCCCGCAGACCCCGATCAGGTTGTATTCATCTACCAACATGACTCAGTCCACTTGTCAGGAACCTCATGGATTTGTGTCATGTTTTAGTTTGGCTACCCCTAGATTTCTTCCAAACTAGTCCTACGTCGCTAAATATGGTTCGTCGAGATAGTCAGTGGTTGGGCATTCGTAACACACGTCCTAACCACCACAATTGATGGTTTCATTACTTCATATATTGATCTGCCATCCCTACCTAGTACCCGTTTCCTAACGACAGCTCACTCGATTCTCCCATGATACACGAGCAGTCCTTCTAAGACATCTATGATCGAATACTGATAACCAATGAATATCTTCAACTCTTACCGGCCATGTTTCACAGCCATAAAGTAGGAGGGAGCAAACTGTTGCGCAGTACACTCACACTTTGGTTAACAAACAGATATCTCGCCTACGCCATAAGTAACGCAAGTTGGCAAAAGCCAATCGAGCCTTCTGTATCCGTGCTGAGATTTCGTCAGACACCAGCACTGATGAGACTCCCGAGGTAAGTGAAGCAGTCGACACGCCCAACTGATTCACTCCCTATCAGTAGTTCAGGTGCCGATGCAACCCAATCCTGAAGCAACATTTTGCATTTCGAGGGGGGAAACCGCATCCCGAACATGCTTGAATTGTTGCTTAATGTAATGAGGAGACTGTGCACATTGTTCACCATATAGAACTGTGTCATCAGTATATTCTTAGTCAACCAGTGAATCTCCTGATAGAACGCCCACTCCTGAAAAGTTTGACGAGCATGTTAACTGTGAAAGCATGGAGAAAGTGGACAGTCCTGACGGACACCACATGAAGTAAAGAATTTCGATGACAGTTCGCCATAAGCTCTAACTCAACCTGTAGTGTTCGAGTAGAGAGCTTTTGTAAGGTTAATGAACTTTGGTACACCTCTCAGTGACAGACACTGCCACAGAACCTCGCGATCCACAGAGTCAAAAGCCGCCTTAAGGTCCAGGAAGTCAACTATTGTCGGACGCCTAAATGTGTCTGTGTTACAAGACCTGTCATAGTGTAAAAATGTGGTCCATACAGCCACGTCCAGGTCGAAAACCAGCCTGGTTTTCTCTAGTCTGCTCTTCACGAGCTCTGGTTAGGCGTCCAAGGATGACCGAGGTGAACAATTTAGAAACTATATTGTTAGACTGATTCCCCTGTGATTGTCACAAGAAGACTTTTGTCCTTTCTTATTTACTGGGACAACTAGGAATTGAGACCAGTCATGTGGGATTATGCCCAGTTCTTAGATTCTACCCACGACCTCTGTCAATCTGTGTTAAAATTGGACCACCGTCCTTAAAACTTTCAGGGGTCAATCTATCAGGTCCTGCTGCCCTCTCCCACTTCAGATTTTCTATCGCTTTCTCAACTTCATAAAGATTCGGAGGACTTGTCTCGGTTTCCATCCAGGGTGACTGGAGGTCATGGGCAGCTAAATTGTTGCTGTTGGCCAATTGAACTGATACCTAAAGTGTTCTGCCCATCGATCCAATCTCCTGGATTGAGAATAAATAATAAGACCATCCTTTTCCGATATAGTTTCACTCGCATTCGGGTTCCTAATACTGCTTTCCTTGATGAGTCTGAATAGTATTCTAGTGTTTTCTATCGCCGCTGAGTTTTCCATCTCTCTCGGTTTCGCTACCGTCACTGTTCTCGATCATTGCGAAGGTTTTCTATCATCCTGCGCCTAAGGTAACTCCGCTACTCATCGCACTCACAGCCAGGTGGGATGAGCTTGCGAACATCCATCAGTTCGGTAGATGCTACTGAAATCAACGGCTTCTCCCTAACCTTATGGTTTACCTTACTAGAACATATCCCTGCTGTTTCCACAGCTTCTTTGATATCATCCTAAGCTGCCTCATGGTGGGCATCACTTACGTGGTCGCCTAACTGTTTTTCTAGTTGATCCTGAAATATATTATTAGCTTTATTATCATTAAGTAGAGCCCTGAGAGGTCTCCTTGCGATATTTTTCCTACGTCCGGTGAGACGCAAACAAATACCCTCGCACCAGAGCATGGTCTGAGTCTAAACTAGTGCTCCAGAATGAGCGGCAGTCCTCAATAAAGCCTCTCTACTGATGTCGATGTGATCTATTTGGGTCAGCTTTAAGGATCGCCAGGTCAATATATGTTTTTCCTTATGCTCAAAGTTAGTGTTTGTTAGAAATAGGTGGTTGTCTGAGTATAGTTGCAGCAGACAGTCGCCATTATCTGTTCTGTTAGCCGCGGCACCATAAGAACCATCAAGGTGTCTTTCCTTAACACTTAGTCTACCTACTTGAGCATTGAAGTCACCATCCATTATTACTAGATCAGAGTGCCTAACTTTTTGGAGGTCCGAAAGCTTTCTGTATAACTCATCTTTCACCTCGTCTGAACTGCAGTCAGTGGAGGCATAAGCAGATACGACGAAGAAGCAACGGTGAGTGTCCTTATCTTTCCGAGTCCTTACTGACCCGTTTAGTCGGACAGCGCACAAATGACAACTGGGATCCAGTCTAAAAGACCAAGTTCTGCCCCAGCACTTAATGCTGTGTCTGCGCCGACGAGACCACGGAAGGTAGCTTCAGGGCTACCTGAAACACGAAGTATAAACCGTGGTGTGTCTCTACCTGCACCAAGTGAAATCATATTGATGATTTTATTCCGATGCGCGTTTTGGAGACACAACATACATCGATCGCCTGGGATCCCAGAGTTCTAGCTAGTGAAGCCTGTTTCCCTGTTTGGCACAGGGTTCGGACATTAAAAGTTCCAATATGTAATTTATTACGGGTTTCAAGAGACCAGGAGTAATGTTTCGTGAACTCATACCGTTTGTTTCAGTGGTGTGAGGTGATAAGCGATCGAAAGAAGGTTTGGTCGAGGAGATAAGAGAGTTATTAAGAGGTATGTAACCAATTTGGTCTCGTGTGCTTTTATGAATCTGAGGGCAGATGTAACTTCCCGGCTGCCCACACCGTGGAAGGCTACTGGTTGTTAGAAGTGGCATCAGTCTCATGACTTCCGGAGGAACTCGGCTTTCATCATGAGACGTCATAATTCTTCTAAATGAAGACCTTTTAGCTCCCAGAGCAAAGTTTATATGGTTTGAATTATTTCTTATTGTTAGCGTTTTTTGGCAAGTAAGTTTTTTCCGGGATGGGGTCGTCAGTCCTCATCTCAACCCTCCTCCTTTATCCAGGCTTGGGACCGGCAGTAGCCCCGAAAGTGTCTACAGGCGGAGTTGTTAATATGAGTTGGCTTGGAATGTTCTTTCTTGGATTCAAACTTGTCGTAGTTTGAACCCATATAAATGCAAATGAACATCACGATTCTGTACTTATCGGAATACCATGTAACTAGGGTTCTGGAGGACCAAGGTAAACGAAACTAAACAAGAAAACGTTACCGAATCAACTCAAAGAGTTTTTAGGACCGTACTTGTGCATTTCAAAATCCTTGTCTAGCTATTACACTACCTAAAGAGTATATATATATATATATATATATATATATATATATTATAAGGGTATCTATAGTATCCCTTTATGTTTGGTGTAACTATAGACACGGGTCCTGATTGGCACAAAATCTCATACAACCGTACACCAGCTTCAGCTGCCATAAATCCCTTTCGAAGCAAGCAAGTTATCAAATTAGACTAAGACTAAACATAGAAATTAATTTTTCATGTTTTAGTTTGTTGTGGTAAATACTTAGTTTTAGAAGCCCGATATAAGCTTACAAATCATGTCTTGTTAAGTTTGGCTTTCATCAGTGACACTAAAAATCAACTAAATGTGTATTTTGGGTTAGCTTTATCTAAAACTGAATGTATCTGACTTTAAAGGTGTATGTTGGAGATACTGAAGTTGATTTCGCGACTGCTGGAGAACATTGTAAGCTGAAACTGAAAAATATTGACGAGGAAGATATCAGTCCTGGATTCTGTTTTTGTTCGGATAGTTTATGCCAGGTAATTATTTTGTAAATTAACTCCTTTTTTCATAGCTTATAAGACCAGCGATTATGATAAAGTATAACATTTGTAGATAGTGCTTAATAACACGCATAAACTACAATGCTCAGTGTGACACAAGTGTTATGAATAAATTCGCCGAATGAAGAAATGCATCACTGCTTGAGTCAGTCAGTCAGCTACAATGTAGAACTTCGTTCGTACATCAGTTCAAGTTGCCGTACCACATTCACACAGAGACTCAGTTGTCAGTTCAAACCCTCTAATGTGATGGATAGTAAACTTATTAGTGGTAATGGGGAATATTAGGTTTCAAAGATATTCAAAAAGCGAAATCTAGTGAAATAAAGGTGATAAAGGTGATAAATTCAGAAGATTAAAATTTCACAGAGCACAACGAGTGGATGCACGTGCGCCATTGCAAACGATTTTGAGCCATGTAGTTTAAAGTCTCTAACTATCGATTACTATCGTCTCGCGGACCCCAATCAGGTAGTCTACACTTACTAACATGGCTCAGTCCACTTGTCAGTGACTTAACACTTGTTTTTGTCATCCAGCTAATATAAAAGAAAAGAATTGAAGAACCAATAATGAATTTTTTTGTTATAAACGCTTTTTCTCCCTGACTAAACATTCATTATAATTCAAATAGAGTCAAACGAAGTCGTAATCAGTAATAGAGTGATAGTTCTAATTTTCTCGTATTTGTATAAATGTACACGTTGAGTTGTTCTATCACAGTATAAACTAAAAAATTTAGAACCCTACGCAACCATTTTATTTATTCTTTTGTAATTTACAGGTTTCAAATCTATTTGATGCGCAACTACTGATTACGGAGTACGATTCTATCATTTGCCCAGGATTTATGGCTGTACTTCATATTCACTCATGTGTAGAAGAAGTACGTATAAGTAAAATCGGCTGTCAGTTAGATAGAAAAACAAATCAGTTGCTAAAAAAGACTCCCAGATTTATCAAAAAGGATGATGCTGCTATTGTACGGCTCACGGTAAGAAATAATACATATGCGCCCATATAATTTTGATATAGTTGAGAAAATTCTCAGCTCATGTGGATGATTATTGGGGAGTTTCGTTCACTTCTACGTGAAGTTTATGCTAATCATGTTGTTCAGTAACACAATAAAAGCTCTATGACCAAACTATCCAGCTCAGAGAACGAGACTTCACGATAATGCTGATTATCTATCATGATAAAGTATTATCCTTTTCAGTAATAGTGTCTTGTGCATAGTATATACGATCCTATCCCATCTTTTGAATGAGATGATATGGCATAAAAATGATAAATGTTGATTGTCTAATGATTCTTTCCGCATTGTAACACTCGATGGTAATATTTCTTATGGTGTTAAGATAATTATGAACTGTTCACAATCTACTAGCATAGCTGAATTTCAGGAACTATATGGACTATGTGAAAAATAAGATATTGAGTCGTTGTTACTTTGTATTGGGAATCAGTCGACAAATTGGATGATTGTTTCCACCTTCAAATGACTTAAATGTTGTAATCTAATAGTTGTGCAATAGTTGTTGATGGTTAGCCTCAACCAGGTCGTCTACACCTACTAACGTGGCTCGATTCAGTTCTCAGTGACTTAACCTCAGCCTACTACGTTATTGTGGTCAGATATCCTTGTTGGTTGTCATTCGTAAAGCTTTGGAAATATATTTAGTCACTTTGTAGATGTTCTTTAATTGTGTGTATGCTGCTCTTGCTTTGCCGATCCGCGCCTTCACATCTGCATCAGATCCACTTTGCTCATCATTCATGCTGCCCATATATGTCAATGTGTCTACATCCCCCAAAGCTTCTCTGTCACTTGTGATTCGGTTGGTGCATGTTGTGTTATATCGTAGGATCTTGCTTTTCCGTTGTGTATGTTGAGACCTAGTGCTGCCGAAGCTGCTGCTACGCTGGTTATCTTCTGCATTTGTTGGTGTTTGTGGGATAGAACAGTAAGTCATCTATAAAGTCCAAATCGTTCAGCGTCATCCAAGCTGTTCACTTTATTCCGTGCTTCCGCTCAGATTTTGACGTCTTCATTATGCAGTTGATCACCAAGAGAAAGAGAAAGCCTGCGAGTAAGCTACCCTGCCTAACACCGATCTTCACTTGGGACATTTCTGTGATTTGTTGTTCATGCACGGTTTTTCAGTTAAATACATCTTCTCAGGCAAATTATAGTATCAAATAAGCCTCTATAGTGCCATCAGTTTCATACTTTCGAATGCTTTCTCATAGTCAAGGAAGTCGACATAGGCTTGGAACTTATTGTTGAGAGCTCTCTAGAATTCGTTTAGTTTTTTAGTATCCCAAAGAAATTCCGTACTGAACTTTTGTGATGTTTTTCACCCAAAAGTATAGTACTTCTTGAATTTCCGTTTCATTTTGGCATCCACCAAGTGGTGACCTGAATTTATGTCAGCTCTCTTCGTTATCACATCCTTCATGGTCCTACTGAATTTTTATTGATGCAAATGTGATCGATTCGGTTCTGTGTAGTGTGATCCAGTGAAACCCATGAGCGTTACCTATAGACAGATAGACAGATACAACGC
The DNA here is from genome assembly GCA_944470395.2 of Schistosoma turkestanicum. Lineage (NCBI taxonomy): Eukaryota > Metazoa > Platyhelminthes > Trematoda > Strigeidida > Schistosomatidae > Schistosoma > Schistosoma turkestanicum. The sequence continues at coordinate 56,816,942 of OX103971.1, forward strand.
AGAACTTCATACGTAAGTACATCAATTCAGGTTGCCATGCCCCATCAGCACAGAGACGCAACTGTCAGTTCAAATCCAACAGTGATAGCAATAATAGAAGCATTAGCAGTAATGGAGAAGATTAGGGAGCGAAGATATGATAGCGTGATGCTTATTCGCGTAAAATGACTGGAGAAATTTCAGATATTTTCTATTAGTTTTTATTTCACGTACAAAGTACATCCGTCGTTATTGTGTTTAATTTTTATTATAACATTTCTTCTTAGAAATCATTTTGAAGGAATACTATTTTCCAGTGACCAGTTATCGAGAATACCTTATACTTTATACTCATTATGTTAAATATCCGAAATTGAGTATCCTCTGATGTTGACTTAAATTTAAAGTTAATGTGTCCTGAATAAGTAGAAAATGGGTTTTCTTTATCGATAAAACTATTCCCAAAATTTACTAGTTCAATGGATACCACAAAATAATGTTTTTCTTTATTCAGTTTGAATAATCAAAGATAGTGTACACAATTTATGATTATTATTGACTGTTCCTGTGCTTATCCTCAAAGCTTCATTCAATAGCGAAATAGACTGCTGTTCATAATCGGCATATGTAATAGGACAAAAATGGATTACATAAAATGATTTATGTAATGACTGCAGTAATAAAGGAAATTGATTTCATACGACTGTTAGTGGATAATCTTATCAATCTATCAGATAATTAAATAGGCTTTTTATCAGCCTGCGCCTGAGTTGACTTCGTTCTTCATCATGTTCAGAGCCAGGTGGGATGAGTTTTCGGGCATCCATCAGATCCGTGGATGCTACAGAGATCCACGGCTTCATTCTAGCCTTATGGTCAACCTTACTAGCAGATATCACTGCTGTTTCCACAGCCTTTTTGATATAATTCCAACCTGCCTCCGGATGGGAATCGCTTAAATGGACTGTCTTTCTAGTTGTTACTGAAATATATTCTTCGCCCTATTATCATTAAGTAAAGCCCTCAGAGGCTTTCTTGCGGTGTCTTTCCTGCGCCCAATAAACCTCAAACAAATTCAAGCTCGCACTAGGGCATGATCTGAATCTAAACATGTGCCCAGAACGCGCGACAGTCCTCTATCGAACCCCTCCATCGGTGGCTGATGGCGATGTGATCTAGTTGGGTCGAACGTTGAGACGACTTTGGAGGTCGCCAGGTCAACAGATGCTTTTCCTTATGCCTAAAGTTAGTGTTTCCTAAGAATAGGCGGTTGTCTGTGCATACTTGTAACAGACGGACGCCATTGTCTGTTCTTTGAGCCACGACACCATAACATCCACCTATGTGTCTTTCATTTTCACTTAGTCTACCTACTTGAGCATTAAAGTCACTAGCCATTATTACTATATCAGAGCGCCTTCCTTGTGAGATGTCAGCATCGCTGCAGATGCTGGTTGTCCGAGGGAAGCACCTTACTGCTGTAACCCCCTTCTGCAGTCAGCAGTACGACTTCGCCCTCATACCTTGGGTAGCTGCTTTTACTCTCATCGTTCTCCAATCGACCTTCCTGTCATGGTAGAACCTTCAGGAACATATGTTCCAGCCAGTATGGCTCAGCTAGGTCATCGCGATTGTCAAGCTCGACCACCACGTCTAGGTAGCAGCTACGGTCGAGCGTTACCTATATTCAATATAAATATCAACCCTCTTACCGTGAATACAGATAAGACATGTATCAAATTTCATCAAGATGCTGCGCTTTATTACGCGTGGGCAAAATAATCATATCCATTATTAATCGAGTTTCTTGAACTTCTTTTGCCATGCATCTCAGATGTCGTAGCAGCGCCTAACTCAATTGAACTTTGTTTATCGAAATAACTTGCATGAGATTCATAACCGTTTTTTCTGTTTCATCTTGACTTCGTGAAGAACTCTCGATTTCATCTGAACTAACTTATACGGTTAATGTAACTAAAAATTCAGATTGATTATAACAGCATTATTTCCGTTTATTTTGCCAAAGAATCACTAACTATCTCTTCACAATCTTTAAACTCCAAACTAGCAAGTCATATTTGGTTTTCACTATCTAGCATCGTACTCTTCCTTTCTAATGACCAAAACCAAACATATTTTGGAGTCTACGTCATGTTCGGCGTCGAGACTAACTATTTGTGATGGGCTGCGATGACATCGTTATTTATGACTTTCTAGTTTGCTATGAAATAAATCTCTCCTTCAGTTCCCTTATATCATGCTTATGCGAACCCTGTTTGTGCGACGGGGGTAATTTGGTGCCAAATACGGATCCGGTTGGATGATTTTATATCAGGCAATCATTCGTTCATATAGGCATAAGAATACAAAGCGTCAAAGCAAAGTAGAAAAGGCAAGTGGTTCAAATGAATTTTGATGAGGCATGATTAAGTATGTATAATCAGTCAAAAATGAGCCGTATGTGCGATAAACAAAGTAAGCGCCACATACACACCAATAAAAGCGGCTAAGATATGAGCAAATAATAGACAAGGTCAAAATATTCTTCCTTGGTTTTGGTTATCGTCATTTGGAAAACGTTTTGCATGTTTTGTTGTGTTAAGTGTCAGCAGTTAGTAATTTTTATAAATTTCCAATACTAATGTATCTATACTTAACTTTTGTAGGTTCTAGGCGGACCAATTTGTCTAGAGAAATTTAAAGACTTTCCACAACTAGGACGTTTCACTTTACGCATTGACGGAAAAACAGTTGCCATCGGGAAAGTTATGAAAATTTTGGAATCTGCTAATCCCGATTAGTGAGATTGTATATTTTTAATCCACTAAAATATTATTATCCGGTTTCGTAAATGTGGTAATGATCTTTGATTTTTCATTTAAATGTGATTTGAAAAGTCGACAAGTGTCCATTTGCAATAATTTAATCATTTTTATCTGCAGCTTTCGTTTGTTTATCAATTTTGATGAACAAGATTTTGTGTTATTGAAATAAGCTGTACGAATTCGCTGATGTGCTGTATCGAAAATGTTTTTTGATGATAAAATTAATTATAAGGTAACAGTACTCTTCTCGCAAACAATCTTATTAGGGCAAACCTTTTAGAAGCTTATCGAGTTGTCAAAGTAATCCAAAAATTTATTCTGACTATAAATATATAGTTATCGTTGTTTTTCCCAAAGATTGACAAACTAAATTTAGCTTGCCATATTATGACTTTGAAATCTTTTCCGTGATCATCACCCTGTTATTGTTAGTTGATTCAAAAGAGTATCTTGAGTTCAACTGTTACTAAGCTGTGCAACTTTAGTGTTGCTAATTATAGAACCTAAGCATAATCACTGAAATTATTGAAAGAAAACATTTCACAACATAACATGTATCCCCTTGGCATGCCGATATGTATGTATTCTCTTTAGAATGGTAGATGGTCATCATTATTACTTACTGCTGCTGACTGCCTCTTATGCGTTACATGTATATCGCTAGTAAATAAACTTTTATCCACGCACTTCATGACATATACGTATAAATATAATCACGCCCAGGGAATGTTCATGGTCACCCCTACTCAGTATCTGATATCCGTTTGATATTTTCCGCATACCTCTTTCAAATTTTACTTTACTTATTTTTTATTTGACGTAGGGAAGTCTCAGTCCGTCTGTTACAACGTAGAACTTTATACCTATATACATCAGTTCAGTTTGCCATACAACATTAGCACAGAGACGCAATGGTCGATTCAAATCCCTTAGTAGTAGAGGTATTAGCAGTAATCAAAGAGATAAGGGATTAAAGATATTATTCAAGATGTACTATCTATTGAAGTAAACTTAAAAAGATAAAGGTGATGAAGAATCCAGAGGATTAAGATTTGAGAGAAACCAAAGAATGGATGCATCTGCGTCACTAAACGGTTTTGAGCCATGTCGTTCAAGGTCTCTAACCATCGATTTCTATCGTCTTGCGTACCCCAATCAGGTAGTCTGCATCTACCAACATGGTTCAGTCCACTTGTCAGTGACTTGATGGATTTGTGCCATATTTTGGTGTTGTTCCCCTAACTCTCTTCCAGCCCACCCCTACACCAGGTATCATAGCTCGTCGAGGTAGTCGGTGGTTGGTCATTTGTAACACACGTTCTAACCACCTCAACTGAGGTTCGACTATTTATTTCACCTATTCATCTACCATCCTTACCTAGTACCTGATTCCTAACAACCGCATTGTCCCAAGATAAACTAGCAATACCTATAGGGCAGGTTGTTAAGCTTTAATTCTTTCTTCATAGTCCGGTGCATAGCATTTACGTGTACCTACACATGAACTACATAAGCCGAAACTGATGCAATTTTTATATGCATGCGAACACGTCGGACAGCTTAGACGAGTGGATTTCAAATGATCGAGAGAAAGCTGCCTTTAAACTCAACTTTCATTCCAGACTATCTAACAGAGCTCACCCTATTACACAGTAGCGCCACGAAGATGCCTTGGGTCATGTTTGCTGAAGTTTGTTCTTCCCCCTGACCTTTCCAAATATGATGAACATGTTTACAGTCAAATGTATGTTCGAGTGACCGAGCCCTACCTTCTCTATTAGGTGTTCGACGGCCAATACAAGTTTTTTCGGTTATTTTATGCATAGTTTCAAGGGATTTGTGGTTATGAACTAATGTCACTTCATGTTCGTTGGGATTGTTCTATTCCAGTGCATTTTGAAGCAGCCTACCTGCCTGTTCTTTTATTCTTAGCCACGAGTGGTTAGATTTCCATTGTTGCGTGGATTCATGGTAGATATCCTGTAAGTGTTCTCAGGAGAGTATTTGTGCAACTACTCATTCGCTTGTCACAAACATAAGGTTGTATCTCCGTTATTTGAATAGTCCACCATGTCTATCGAAATATCCTAAACATTCCATTTACCTACACTAATTCTTGATCTAGTAGTCATAAGTCCTGGTCTCGTGATTTTTGAAAAATTTCAACCTTCATCGTGTACTGATATAATTCACTTGAATGATCGTGTTATATTGAGATCCAAGCCGACTAACTTTTCCTATCATATTAGTCGGCAGCAGGATTAAGACTTATGAAATACACTTGGACGTGAACACAATAATATGTTTATCCTGAGAAGTAAAAGGTCATATACAATAACCACGCGAATATAACCAAAATACGCTATCTAGACTGTTCAATGGCCGATATAGTTCTTCTAAGTTATAGTATGCTTAGCTTCATAGACCGTGTAGTTGAGAACTAATGCCACTACAAGGACACTTCGACTCCCAACACAGAGAACAAATGGTTAAAATAACCACGGAGTTGCTAACCTCATACCCAGTCGTACTTTTTACCTGCTCGTAATCGGCAGGAGCCCTAAAGTGGCTGCAACTGGACTTCTTGTAGTTAGTTATCTACAGACCATTCCACAGCAATTTTTTCAAAGGGTTAATTTGTTTACTTGAAGTGATGTAGCAAACAAGTTCGGATATCAGCCAAATTTTCAGGCTGAAGGTAAATATTAATGATTTAAACTGAACTTTAGAAATACTATTCAATTTAAAGCATTCACAACTACGATTTGTCATATTTTCATCGATAGTTAGTGCTAAACATTGAAGACGGGTCACCGAAAAGTTAACTGGATGAAGTGTTAGTCTTCTGGCATGACGTTACTCGTGGGCATAGTCAGTGTGAGACAGCAACATTGAAGACGTGCATAACTATGCTTACAACTAGTAGACCAATTTCAAAAATGGTGACCACGGTGATGCGTACCCTAGCATCGTGTCTGATCAGCCAGACTTTCTTCGCATCATTTTGCTTACTTGTAAGTAGTTTAACTAGATTAGAAACTTTATTATCAAAAGCATAGGTTTAAAACCCTGAAACAAGTATTTTGTCTGTTCTCGAAATCTGTTTTAATTAATAAACTTGTAGTTCGTTTTGAACGCCTATTCTGAAGTTTAACTAACAGACTTAGAAAAAGCATGATATCTTCTTGTGTACACCATCGTAATGTAACTCACTAAATGGAGTGGTCATTGATTCTAATGGTTCATGATAAACACAAACGCATTCAGAAAAAGATCGAAAATAAGGTGGTATCAACATGTTTACTTTATTTGTGAGGATGGATTCAGTCTGGTGCTTATGGATTTGAATCCGAACAATTTCCACACTACAAATATTCTAGGATATAAATTAAGATATCAGTTCAGTGAAATTGTATGAACAATAATTTCGTGTAAAACAAACGGCGATCATGCGGAACTCTGGACTGGTGGTCTGTACGAACTAGCAAACTTTGCTTAGAGGTATACTTTTTGTAGTATAAATTAACTCAATCCATTCTTCTGGTCTCAAAGTATTGAAATCCGAGGCTTTAAGTATTCAACAAATGATCACAATGTAGTGGTTGTAATGAATGATTTTATCTATTGTTCCTCAGAGCACATCCTTTGTCGTCCAAATATATGGTTAGGGATGATACTTGCGAGACCTAGCTTGTTGTGCTGTCCATAAAACTACGATTTCAGATTTTTCTCCAAATGTCATCCAAGACAAAAGCTGTAGCACCAATCTTTTGATCATTGTTTATATAATGGATCTGTGAATACAAAAGCTAGAGATGCTTAGTGTACACAAACCATACATTAGGTATTACAAGTTCAAAAAACTACGTTCATCATTGTGATAAGTGTTTAAGTTTCATGTTCTTGTATTTTCGTGGCATCAGTCGGCACTGAATGAACTGTGGTTAGGACAAGTGTTAAGTATGGCTAACCACCGACTGCCGCGACGAGCTATGTTTTGTGGTGTAGGAGAAGGTCGGAAGAAAGCTAGAGGAGACCAGACCAAAGTATGGAAGAAATCCATGAAGTCACTGACAAGTGGACTAAGTCATGTTGGTAGATGTAGACTACCTAGTTGGGGTCCACGAGACGAAAGTCACCAATGGATAGAGACCTTGCACGCCATGGCTCAAAATCGCTTGCAATCGCGCAAGTGCATCCATTCATTGAGCTCTCTCAAATCCTAATCTTCTGGATTCGTCAGCACCTCAACCTTTGTTTTTGTAACCTAATCTCACTGAATTATACTTCTACGAACCCCAGTCTTCTTCATTACCATTAATACCTCTATCTTGATCACTATGGGATTTGATTCGACATTTGCGTCTCTGTGCTCATGTGGTATGGCAACATGAACTTATGTACATACGTACGTAGTTCTACGTTGCAACTGACTGACTGAATCCTATCGCACTTGAAATCATAAAAACAAAACTGTCATAAATTGAAAGTATTATTATAGTAAAATTGTTTATACTGATAATTGTAACAAAAAGCATATCAAGAAATTTAGAATCTAAGTTGTGTATTTGTATGCATATATTGATGGAAGTGATTAATAATAAGTCTTCCAATAATAAAAAATTTAAATGAACAATATCATGAAATGGATATTGGTTGATTTTTTTAAACATACAACCAAAAAGAGAAGAATCAAACTCGTATTTCACTGTCAACTTATTAAACGGAAACTATCCTAAAATTGACTAAACAATAATCATTAGTCTGTTCTCCTACTAGTAGTATCATTATTTTTTATGAAAAATATGTCATCGAACATGTAAAAGTAAAAAAAAAAGGTAGTGTATAATATCTCCTATTATTCCTCTTTCATCTTTTATACAAAGTGAACAGTAAATTTATTGTGCAACTGAATAACTGATTAAATAATAATTGACTGAAGTTAATGAAAAGATTATCAAAATATTTAATACATTTTTTGAGACGAGGCAAATCAAAAGAAAATAGCATTGACAAAACATAAGAGAAAACATGATTGAAAGCAAACAATTGAGTTTAAAGACATTCTCGTGTTGGATTTTATGTATCCGTAGAGGAAGAAATTTGATTATTTGAATAAACATCAGTAAAAATACTGGTCAAAATGAGACAAAGATAACTTCAAAAAATGGATTTAATAGATATCTATTTCTCAGGCAAGGTAGAAATCAAAATCCATACGATGGACAGTTATGGATGAACGAAGATTTATAAATATATATAAAGATAAAAAACACCTAAATGTCTTTTGAGATTTGGTAGAGATGAACATTTTCCAAATATTATTAGTTTAGGTCTAAAGTGTGGAGATAGTAGGAAATCCTGTGACACTGGCCAGAGCAGAATTCAATGCCATACTTCGATTGGCCGAAATAGCGAACAGAGGAATATGATAATACTTGCATGGTACACGTGTACAGCGACCTTTAGCAGCATCACGACATACAGTAACACGTCCTTGATTAACTTCCACATTTTCTAATAAGTTAAGCAAAAATAGTAATGTTAGTTCGTTGTAATCAATCTGACATTTTATCTTGAAGTGCAAACGAACTCAGGTACAGCCAATGTAAACATTAGGATATTGAACTTAAAATCTTTCTTGATATTACATGAACTCAATATATTAATGTTGAATCTAAAAGTAAATATACTCAGTTTCTACTTCAAAAATGACCTCAGTGAAAAATGAAAAACGGACCTGATGAGCACACTGAACCTCAAATTACTTAATGTTGAGCTAAAACAGTGAAGCACAATGAAACTTGCAGAAGAAAAATCCATAAAATTTGGCGTTTATTATATATACATATGTGAAATGTTTCACTCACCGTCAACGAGATGGACATAACGACACTCTGAGTTACGACGACATTTGCCAGCTTTAAAGTCACGACATATTGGCAATGTTTCCAATAGCTGAAATTAATTACGAGAAAATTTCATGAGACCAAAGCACAAAAACAACAGAGCATCTTGTTTTCATTGAAGAGTGTAACAAACAATACTTTACAGTCATTTTATACGACAATATAGAGTATTCGGTCTGAACAGTAAACTGAAGTTCACTTTAAAAGCCTTTTAAGAATAAAATAAAACCCGACAACGACACATTCATAGTCAGCAGTAAGTAACATTTATTGTAGATGATGCCGCTACTCATTTAGTTTCGCATAAAATCTGCTAGGTGACTGCGCATTCTATAACTCAAAAGTAGATTGCTTACAGTAAAAATACGAAATTGTAGCTTATCCATCCAACCATTTAAACTTACAACTTAAAAATTAACTTTTGTGATTGAATATAATCCAACAAACCTTACACATAAGTGTTACCTTATGATTTAGCACACTAACTACTTCAAAGATACTAATTTTGATTAGTACATATGATAGTTGAAGTTAAGAACATTAACAAGTAAACTACATTACATAATATGGTTATAAATTAGTTTAACTTCAATGAGTAATGTCTAACTAAAACCGTACAGATCATTTTAGCTATTATTTTTATGTACACTAATTTTTCATAACGCGAGTAAAACTCAGTATGTTCGACTGTGCAAGGGTAAACTTGTCCACTGACTGTGTTGCTTGGGTTTAAGAGTGAAAGATCATGCAAAAATACAAATAGAACAAGGCAGACTTACATGGCCTTTTTCGTTAACGTAAGCTACATTAGTCATTGGATTCTGTGAACAGAAACTGGTTCCATATGGTCCAGACGAAAGAGTTCCTAATGGACCTGGAACCGGACCTGAAATATAGATATAAAGAAAACTCTTTGAATGCTAATCGATAATTATTGTTTGATTAAAAAAATAGTGCACAGGATATTGATCGGAACAAGTATTTTAGTTAAGTACATACAGTATCATGATTAAACTTGGGATTGAACCTAATTAGCTAGCCGTGCATATATTTGGTATTTGTGCATATGAAAATAAAAGCATTCAAACTAACCAGGTCATTTGGATTGTAAATGACCTCAAATTATTTAACATTCAGACTGGAATGTAATTAGCTACTGTTCATAAATTGTATAAGCAGAAAATAGATGAAATAATATTCTAGAATGTGTGTACATTCAGAATGAATATATAAAAGCGGTAGTAAAATACGTGATTGACTTAGTTATAAAACCTATTTAAGTAGTATATATATATATATGTCAGATCAGTACTTTCTAACTTGCCTAAAGTCAATCATTTCTGTTTCATCGATCCAGATATTACGATGTTAGAATATTTTGATCAAATTTACCTTTATAAATATTAAGGCTACTGTTTGATCACACTTTTTACTGTTAAACTTTAATCCACATCAAAACAAAAGGAAACGCAGTCATGTGGCATATTTTAAAGCATTAAAATAAAGACTAAGTAAACAAGAGACTTGAGAAAAGTATATCTGTTTAGTATAACACTGTAACTGTCTAGGAAAGGACGCTATCATATCAGTTATAACAAAATCAAGCAATCTCAATAACTATCGACACTAGAAGACTTTTTTAATAAAATTATTGTCAGTACTACGTAGTGAACAGGTCGAATATGACTTTTGCACGACAATAGCATGGAAACTTAGCATCTTTACTGAATGCTAGTTATCTTTGATTTCCTTATCATTCAATCAACGCCCCATGTTTCTTGAGAGATAATAGTAGCTTGTTGGTCTTACACTTCTTTTAAAACATTAGATACGAAACCTAATCTCATTGAAAAAGTTCATAGCAAATCCAGATCCTACAAACCTGACGGAAATATCTCGTAAACATTCAATTTATAAATATTGATTAGTGTATGCACGTAGTAGAATTAGATTAAAAAATATGTACATAATTAGTAATTATCTACTTCTTGACATTAATGATATGCAGTTACATGCACTATTTGAATATCATTGCATACAAGCACGTAATCCAAATTTTTTCTAATGAAAATTATTACGAAAAGCATATTCAAATTAATTTGACTCAGATAGGTAACGCAAATGCGTAATAACACGTAGAAATTTGGAGATACTACAGCGGCTTAGTGTATGCGGCACAAACGGACATGAATATTCAACTTCAGCGACTGATTAGAACATTTAAAACTTTTACGATTGCATCAGATAAACTGGTTTTGCGATAGAATGGTGCATGAATTGGCTTCATCCTGACATATGTAAATGTAAAAGCTACGAGAACATAAATCCAAGCTCCTTAATCTAGACCTCTTAACTTGTCATTCATTTTTGGGGAACACAAACTTGGTGAATCATAGCTAAAATAATACTGAAACACCATACAAAACGATTATTTCACATCAATGAAATAAATAGAAAAATACAACTCAAATTATTGGCGAAGATACTATGATATTTCATCGACTGGAAACAGTAGGAAGTGTGTATGTGAGGTATGATGTCCAAGACAAGTCAGGCTCATGTATACAAAAACAACTGTTTAGTGATTGGGATTGAATTTGTTTACAGGCAACAAAATATTAAAATAATTAGGCAGATAAGAAATGTGATATAACATACATGATGAATCCAAAACGCATCCATGGTTTTGAAGAGTAGGAATCGGAGGCAATCGTGAGGTGTCATTTTGTGACAGATAGCCCGCTGCTGCAACTTGCGCAGCAGCCAGCTGAGCTTGTTGACTTCGAAGAATGAGTGTCAACAAAAGAGCTTGTTGCTGCTGTTGAAAATTAGTATTTGAAACGTTTGTATGATCATGAGTTAGAGGTTGATGAGCTGCTGCTAAAGCTGTAGCGGTGGCTAAGGTGGGGGGTGGTATATATGACGAATACAAGCCAGGTCCCGATAACTGTTGACTGGTTACTGTAGGTAACTGAATCCGTAACAACTGATGAGACTGAAGTTGTTGTTGCTGTTGTATCAAAAAGTTATTAAGCGCTAATGCTGCAGCTGCTGAAGCCATTGAAGTGGGTGCATCACAACCATTATTCATAGAATGTAGTGGTGGATATATGAATTGTGGAGCGTAGAGCGAAGCACCAGGTTGTGAAAACGGAAGACCATAAATACTTATGTTTAATGGATTTATCATATTTGTCACCTCAGGACTAACATGAGATGTTCCTATATTTGCACAAGAACTCAGTGGAGTAAACCCAGGATTGAGAGATCCACAAGTGAAAACGGTAGGGAATGAAGTTCCAGAATCAGGTATTTGACATTTCGTTTCACTATTCCGAAAAGAACTTTCCAATTTTTCGTCACCGTTACAAACGACAGTGGATTCTCTATTCTGACTTGTTCTGTCTAATGAAGATGAGGTAGACATATTTGCTCGTTTTGTAGGTAGCCAATTCTATTGCGTTGAAAAAAGTATACATACTTAGCAATCAAACGATTTTTTAAAAATACGTAACAATAAAGGTGTGAATGATAAATTCAAATCAGTAGTAAATGGCATAGCGGTCGATATCTGAGGAATACTCTTTCTTGAACTCATGGATAAATTATGCATTTAAAAGAATGATGATAAAGTCTATTTTCAGGGTACAGATTAGTGTACTTTAGAACATTGAATGAGATTTTGTACGAGGGCTAGTGGTACTACTTGGATGCCCAAAGAGTGGGACTTTAATTTGTAACTTAGTGGTTGAAAGTCAAACGCCTTGACTGCCAGGTCACAGCACTACGTTTAAAAGCAAGAAGTACATAACCAAAAAATTAATCAGTTGATTTCTTTAGATTTCGTAATCTTAAAGTCACACATATAATCATAAATACCTGTTTAGTGATTAATGGTTCCCAGTTATTATGATACCAATTTCATAAAGATAAAAATATCTTCAAAGTAGTGGAGATAAAAACCCATCAATGAGATTCACTGTTTAGTTATCTGATAGATTGATAAGATTATCCACTAACAGTCGTATGAAATCAATTTCCTTTATTACTGCAGTCATTACATAAATCATTTTATGTAATCCATTTTTGTCCTATTACATATGCCGATTATAAACAGCAGTCTATTTCGCTATTGAATGAAGCTTTGAGGATAAGCACAGGAACAGTCAATAATAATCATAAATTGTGTACACTATCTTTGATTATTCAAACTGAATAAAGAAAAACATTATTTTGTGGTATCCATTGAACTAGTAAATTTTGGGAATAGTTTTATCGATAAAGAAAACCCATTTTCTACTTATTCAGGACACATTAACTTTAAATTTAAGTCAACATCAGAGGATACTCAATTTCGGATATTTAACATAATGAGTATAAAGTATAAGGTATTCTCGATAACTAGTCACTGGAAAATAGTATTCCTTCAAAATGATTTCTAAGAAGAAATGTTATAATAAAAATTAAACACAATAACGACGGATGTACTTTGTACGTGAAATAAAAACTAATGGAAAATATCTGAAATTTCTCCAGTCATTTTACGCGAATAAGCATCACGCTATCAAGTTATCGCTTCTCGGCTCTGAGCCAAGATCATGTGTTATAGTACCTACCACGTGCGTTTATACAATATAAGCACAAGGTCAGAGACGATAACAGATAGGTAAACACTAAAGTCATCCATGTATATATATATATATATATATATATATATATATATATATATATATATATTGGTATTTCAACCCTCTGTACGGTTATAATCTCAGTATAAAATCCTCAAGTCTGTAATGATTATGTCTACCGTTTTTACAGTTTATAGAAATGGATAAATTACAGAATTCGAATAAAATGCAAACTAATAACAGCATTTATTGACTGGATCTAAATTTGAAACTCAAATAGGTCCAGGGAGGTTAGAATAAATCTTGTAATCATAACTTCGCACACTAGTTAGAAATTTAGTGGAATACTGAACAATCTGTTTAGTGAGTTCGTATGAAATATTTTTAGAAAAAAAGCATGCCACCATGCTGCAACAAAAATTGTTGCTAGGGCTAGCGAAATTAACCATGTAATCGGAATTAAAACTTTATAAAGTATATATATATTATGTATCATAATTGAAGCAAAACACTATGAAACCAAAAAAATAATCTAAACAGCATACAATGTAAAAAAGGAACAATAATTAAGTTAAACACAAAACCCAAGCACATCATAACTTTAAAGCAAAGCCAACGAACAAAAACAGCAACTAAAAATTTAAAGTAAACCACCCACATGCATTTCCAAGTCATTTTCAAAATTTCCAAGCGTAATATCAGCCTCACGTTTCATACCGGCACGAATAAGTGAGGTGAGGGGACAAGCAGCAGTATTACTGGCAACTTCAGAATAACTTGTTACAATTGAAGAAACGTAATTAGCAGCAGATGTAGTAGGAGTAGATGCAGCTACAGACCAGGTAGTTGGTGGGAGATTAGCAGCACCGGCTTGCTGCTGCTGAAGAGATTGATATTGCTGTATTTGACAATTTGAAAGAGGATTTGCCAAACATGTTACGATATTGCAATTATTAAAGCTTAGAGAGCTTGGCTGAGATAATATGGGATTAAGCACAACACAAAATGAGCAGCTCACATGCGTACACACGTAGGATCAGCGCCCATGAGTAAGCAACCAAGCGTCACCAGAGATGAATATATACATAGATATAGATATATGTTGCAAAAATAAGGAAGGAGTGGAAGTCAAATCAAGAGAGCGGAAAAATAAGAGCCACAAAATTACGATTAAAAAATTAAATAACCTTGAAGATCAAGATATATATATATATATATATATATATATTTGTTCGAAAACGAAAACAATAATTCTACCCAGGTTATAAAATATCGGTTAGTATTGTGAAATACAGAGTAATATTGATTTGATATAAAAATGGTGAGGCCATGATGACCAATCTGGGATAAGCAGATGGATATACTAACGCTTGGTGTCATGTATCACAGCAAACAAAACGATTAAAGATGTACTGAACGACTATTTTGTACATGTTTATTCCATTTAAATTATGGCAGCAAAAATGAGTTTCGCTTTTTTCTTATGTTCATCGGACACTGTTTCAATACACACAGATAGCACATTACATTTTTGCTACTGTCAATCTAGTTTATTAAACGCTGAATGCTCAAACTTTTTTGAAAACATATACAGCTTCAGTAACTAAAAGCTGCCGTTATACTAAACTTATCGAGTTTTTCGAATTATCAACCTATTCACAGCAAAAAAATGCAATTATAAATCACATAGTGATCATAGAAGTGATGTTACTAAAGCGAGAACTAAAAGATGTACATTTTGAAACAGTTCATATAAAACCAAGTTCACTAACCATGGTTGAATCTTCAAAATCATTCTTCACCTATGGTGAGCTCATAGAACAAGTATAGAAAATTCTAAAGCCGATCCAATCAGTTAGTCACCAATAACGAATGATACAACTTGTTTACTTTACTTAAGGAAATTAAGCATGCATAAATTAAATAGTGTACGGTAAATGTTTTCATTCTCCGGTTACATTAAATGAAATTGAGTTAAACTATTCCCTGCCACACTAATAAATATATAGATATGTTGTGCCTTATTTTTAAGGTGATTATCTTACTAACCGAAATTCTCTTAAGACCATATTTACATTCAACTAGATGATTCTTACCTAAGTCTTTTTTCGCTCTATAAAGCAATTTAATTTAACTAAGAGAATTATCTACTAAATAATCTCAAAGTTTAATGTATAAAAAAAGAAATTGCTGGACAAGAAACTATTTTAAAACAATAGATTGGAGTAGTAAATGTATTTATTCACTAACCGTAACTTTTGATAACAACCCTCCCAGAATCCACCGTCAAAATGAATAAGCAATTAAATATGCAAGCAAATGCAAATACTATGCTTTTCAAGCTGTTACAACATTGAACAAGTATGAACAATGAATTAAATCGAAGCGACATCAAGGAATACGAGCAATTAACATAATATCAATGTAAATATGAACATCTATTAACCATAAAGTATCTATGCTAAAAAGTATAACTCACCTCGGAAACAACAGCAGATGTATCATTATTGATTGTTGATTTAGAAATAACTGAATCATGAGGAAATATTGAACTTGAAGATAGTGTAGACGATGTTGGTAACACACCAGCACCTTGATTTGCCTGTTGTATGACAGCTGCCGCTGCTAATAAAGCCGATGCACTAAGGGATGCTGGATCAGGAACAGAATTTAGAGGTGTTAAATATGTCCCATAAACTGACCCCCCGACAGACGGCTGAAGTAATGTGGTAGGTGGCCATCTAAAACTTGAAGGGCAACTAGCTGCTGAACTGAGAGTCGGTAAACCAGTCGGTAGCGTTTGTTGCAGCGGTTGCATTGGAACGAGACTGGAAGTCTAATTGGGATAGTGTAAAATGAATCTGATTAAATGTTTAGAGTTTAACATTTCATATTTCATTGTCCAAACTGACGAAAATTAAAGATATTCCCAATGACTAAACAATTCCCTTCTAAAAAGTACTAGCTGACGGTCCAAGTTGACAGTAGTGACACGAGCTGTTACAGAGCAATTTATGAAGTTACCACGTCATTCATCATAAAGAAATAGTTTCGTTTATAGTAAGTAGAGCTGAGTTGAAAACATTGTTAAGCTGGTTGCATACACTCACAAACATATGCCGCGCACCCACACAACATATTATAAATTTCAGCACTGAATGCTATAAAATAACCATTGGTTCATAACATAATATTATTACTGTATCGTGACTGTTGACGTTGCACACCTTTATACGTAAAAAACAACCTGGTAAATAGTTATGCACTTCTAACATACATACACAACATATGAACGTACAAACGCGCACACAAAGTAAACAGAAATAATGGTTAAAAATCTGAATACGCAAAAAGGGGGTGATATGGATTGGATGCAAACAGATAGACAGGCAGAGTTAGTCTACCATAGATGTCAATGATTCATTTGTCATTTAAGGTCAGACTGGTACTGCTCATTTAGAAAAAAAAATGAACAGAGTGGTAACGGAACAGGATACGGAACGGTCTATGTAAACATACATGCTATCTCAAGCCGTATCTCTAAGAAAGCCAATATCAAGATAATTAACAAGAGTAAATTTGGCGCAAAAATAAAAAGTATTTATATGGTAAATAGATGGCTGTGACATTCACATAGAACGATCACAAACCTTGATACCAATATTTATAGTGTAGAATTTGATTGTATCGAACGCTCAAGCTTTATCGCTAAAGGTTTACAGATTAAATAGAAAAATATTAATATCACTTAAAAACATTTCAGTGGCCGCACCGTTATAGGTAGTGAACCAACAAATATGTAAGCATTAAATAAACATTTTGTGAAACCAGCGAGTACAAAAAGTCTCTGGTACATACAAAATTTTTTTTATCAGTGTACTTACTTTTAAATCGGACAAACGTTGTTGGCTTTCCAATAGTTTCTTCTGTTCATCGCCACGTCTAATAATAGCTTCGATCTGGTGTGGGGGCGGATGGTAATATTTACAGTAAGAAAATTTGCAGAGTTTTCTCTAAAAGGAAAAATTGAAGACTTTATGAACCAATTACTAGAGAAATAGTATACTTTAAATACTGGTGTGAAATAACGTATACGTATGATGATGAATCCAATTGATGGTAGTATTTACGACATGTTACCAATTCTTAAAACCATACAGATAATCGTTATCTAAGTAGACTATATCTTATGTTATGTGGAGAAATTCCAGTGATTTAATCGTCTACCGGACATTGTTCTCCCTCGATTACGGAGCTAAATCAATTGTCATGAATACTTTCAAGATTACAAAAATTTGTGCTAATATACCCACAACACAACTGGTGGAAGTACCGCAGAAATAATACAAGTTCACAACTGAAAACAGTATATTATAAGATTGAGATACGGATACACTCACTTTAATAAAGTCGTAACAAACTGTTACATAGCCGTTTTCTACTCGAACCGTTACAGGTGGATGAGCGTAAGGACATGTACTTCCCAAAATACTGCAATGAAAACTTGGTTCATTTTCATTTTCGCAATTTGTAGTAGATGAGCACTTAATTTTAGTACTAGTGTCTTCTAACTTTAAAGAACATTTATTCTCACTGTTTATGAACTCTTTCTCAGATTTGATAGCATTATTTTGCAAAGGTGAGGTAGATATTTCTGAAACTGATGTACATACACGTAGCTTAAGCCAACGTGAGTCTCTAGATCCAGATGAAACATGGTTTGAGTGTATAGATACAGGAGATGTCGGAAATTGTTGATTAGTTAAACCATTGGAGGTAGAATGTAAAGAAATTAAAGATGATGATAATGATGACGATCCTGATAAGTTAGAGCTGTTTATGTTCCCGAAGTTAGAAGTGTGCTGATGAGCTTGCACTTGTGATGCCGGTTGGAAAAAAAACGGGGTAGATGTAGACCCAGGAATATGATTTGTGTTAGCGAAGCTTGCGATTGATAGTAATGGCTTTGTGAAGAATGGTATCGCAGACTCCAAAACTGTGAGGTCTGGTTTGAAACATTCATTAGATTTCGAAGTAGTAGTCGAAGAACAAGTACTTGAAAAGGGATTTGAAAGTGGAGAATGCCTTCCAGGAAAAAATGAACGGATAAAAAACGGTATGCAGTTAGCGAAATCTTCAACTACAGAAGAAATATTTGAAAAATATGCTAATAATAACGCGAGAATAGTCGGAATTTATTATCATTCAGTCAGTCAATCAGCAACAACATAGCACTTCGTACGTACGCAAATCAGTTTTATTTGCCATACCCCAGAACAGAGACGCAATGGTCAACTCAAATCCCTTAGTTGTAGAGGTATTAGCAGTAATCAAAAAGATAAGGGATTAAAGATATTATTCAAGAAGAACTATCTATTGAAGTAAACTTAAAAAGATAAAGGTGGTGAAGAACCCAAAGGATTAGAATTTGAGAGAAACCAAAGAATGGATGCATCTGCAAACAGTTTTGAGCCATGTTGTTCAAGGTCTCAAACCATCGATTACTATCGTCTCGCGTACCCCAATCAGGTAGTCTACACTCACCAACATGACTCAACCCAGTTATCAGGGACTTGATGGATTTGTGCCATGTTTTGGTGTTGCTCCCCTAACTCTCTTCCAGAGCACCCTCACACCAGGCAGTCGATGGTTGGTCATTTGTAACACATGTCGCAACCACCTCAATTGAGGTCCAACTACCCCACCTACTGATCTGCCATCTTTACCCAGTACCCTTTTCCTAATACCGGAAGTTCTTACTCGGTGGTCGAAGGATATACAAGCAATGCTTCGAAGACACCGATGACCAAATACTCGTAACCAGCATACATTCTTCATTCTTAGTGGCCATGCTTTACACCGGTATAATAGGACATTTTATTAACTTCGATAATGAGTCACACACTACATTAACCAGAGATTAATGAAGTCCCGACCGTAGCTGCTACCTTGACGTGGTGGTCGGGCTTGCCTATCGTGATGACCCAACCGAGCTATATTGGCTGGAACATATGTTCCTGCAGGTCCTACCATGCCAGGCTGGTCGATTGGAGAACGATGAGACTAAAAGCAGCTACCCAAGGTCTGAGGGGCGAAGTCGTACTGCTGACTGCAGAGGGGTGTGACAGCAGTAAGGTGTTTCCCTCGGACAACCAGCATCTGCAGCGATGCTGCCTTCTCACAAGGAAGGAAGGGTTAGAAAAGGTCGACCCTAAAAATGTCACACCTCCCCTACCTCACGGATTTCCGTCTCCATCGGTAAGGGTGCCCACTAAGGGCTTTCAAGAGTGGAGTTAATACTCAAAAAACGTTTCATAAAAAGGCCATGCGTGACCGGACTCAAGCAGTTGTCCCTTGGACCCTGCGGTCACGCACCAACACTAATCTATCTTCCTTTTCAGGTTCCTCAAGAAACAACCTTCCACGGTGTGGGCAACCGGGAAGTGACGACCGGCCTCATACCCGTAACAGCACGAGAGACCAAATCGGTCAAAATCAAATCCTTCCTACACCCCCTAGTACCTCTTTTATCTCCACGACTAACTCTTCTCACATTCATTTATCACAGTGCACAGCTAATGCAGACGATACGAGTTCGCGAAACGTCGTTCCTGGTCTCCTTAAACCCCGCTCTAGACTACATGTTGGAGCATTTAATGTACGGAGTGGTATGGCGACATGAACTGATGTACTTACGTACGAAGTTCTACGTTGCAACTGACTGACTGAATAATGAAGTAGATGCTTTTAATTTTCATTCCGGTTATCTTGTAACTAATCTTAATTCTGTATATAATTCCGAACTTAAGATAGATAGTTTTAATTTTGATTCTGGTGACAGACTTGTTGATAATGACTAGATGATTCTGAATTTCAGATAGCTAAAAATAAAAATCCGGAATACTGAAAAGTTAAGGAGATCGAGCAAAATTGCAGAAAAACAAAGACTACATTATAAATACCTTGACAGGCATCCAACATTTAGAGGGTGTGGTAAATAGCCAATACGTTTATTATACAACTAAAAATTGTCTAAATCTAATAATACAATACCAATTTATGCTGTGTTTCGAATCCGAGTTCTCCCTGGTGTCTTGTTGAGGTTCGAATTAAGTTGGAATTATTCGCATCGTGTTAGATTATTTCTAATGCACAATCTGTTATCGAATAAAAGCTGTTTTTAGTGTTAATGATGCATAGGTAGGTTAATAGGTCGAAAATCCCGGTTCTAGATAACACGAATTCAGAATCGAGAGATATTTTGTTTCCTTAAAATAGTAGATATGTCTAGTTGATGAGTGTAAACCAGCAGGAAACGTGAGTATTAGGTTTTCGATCAACATAATTAATGGGTATTAAAAACATCTTAACATCTCCATTTGTACAAATCGCATAAAAATGTAGTTCATCACTGTTACCTATGTACTTAATGAACATTTTGTCAAACAAGCATTACTGTCCGTCATTGGGTTTGAGTCACAGATAGACTTTAAATATCCTGATACGGTCGAGAGTCGGGAAAGAGAATTTCCTCTTGTAATACTTTCATATGGCAACGCACACATCACGACTGTCACGGAAGTCCTACCCACTACCTTCTCGTGGTGGGAATATTTTTAACGAAATGAGACAGTTCCCGGAGAAAGACCCGAGCTGGTGGGTACAGAGAAACTACTGAGGGAAGTTAGGAAACCCTGATTGTAAATAAGTGGTGCATATTGGCCCTAGGATCCTGAAGAAATAGCTGGACCGAAGGCTCAGGGAGCGGTCCCCTAGAAAAACCACCTGCTTCGGTTTGGAAACCAGGACAGTATCCAAGTTCACAAACACGTTCAATAACTTACGTGGCGCATATATGTTGTTGTGCCTCTTCATATCAATGTTGTTTAAATAGTGAAATAACAACAATACACAAAGATGGTTCATCTGAAGGATTTCAAAGATACATGAATAACCGACGGTTAATATGTAGATACTGCACGATAGGAATTAAACCCACTAAAAGCTTACATAGTAACAGACCAAAAGCAGGATATGAGCGCAAACGTTAACAGCTAGGAAATGCAAATGATTTATTATTAATAATACTGAAACCGTCAAAGCATGAAAATCAGCTGTCAAACTAAGCAAAGTTTCAGGCATACTAAACTAATCTCCTTACAAAAACCACGGAATCTGGCCGGACAAACCAGAAATTAAGCCAAGATATAGAAGTTTAGTATGAAAATCGACTAAACGGTTGACTACAACCAGCAATCATATTTTAACATCAAGACCAAAGCATCTCAGATTTCTCTATACTAATCTGAGGTTAGAAACTGCATAAGGATGTGTGCTCCGTGATGAGACCGAAATTAATTTACTGTAAAATGAGAAGTGATTTTCCCTTGATATTCAATCTCAACCAACTAGAAATATATTTCGAAGTCACAAATTACTTACTGAGTTCTGACTTCTCTATAAAACATTACGAACCACTGCATTTATGGCATTGTTTTGCAGAAATTAGTATCAGTAAATTCCAGTAGAATCCACATTTTTGGTTGTCTTTATGTATCTCGAGGGTGTTTCCATCATTTATTACTTATTTCTTATGAAAGCAAAAGTATCCTGTCTGGTAGAATTTGGGAAAATAAAACATTCGTTCTCTGGTTTCACTCGACCCACTATGCTTGATGTTACTATATACACGGAATACATATATGCTTGCTTCCTAACATATATATATATATATATATATATATATATATATATATATATATATATAATACATCTTTTCCGCCATGGAACGATAAAGTTTGTGCAAGCAAAGTAAGAATCTTCATCATGTAAGAATCGTGATGAATTACTTGCCAGATTATTACTGTTCTCCGTTAGTTATTCAAGAGATGAAATATTCATCCCAAAAATGAATGTAAATCGAAATTTTTTTGTTGTTTCAAGAAAGAACAAAAATCCGTATAAACAGGAATTTCGTCATAAAAACAAAATCATAAGCAATAACTCTGAATAATTTGACTCACAACATGTGTACGGTACGATTATCAAATATCCTTCAAGTAATTTGGTTCAATAAAGCCATACAAAGATCATGGCTGGACAACAACAATTCCAACTTCGCCTGATAAAATGTACCATTTACTTACACGGTTATGTCAAACAAAAAAATGTTTATTCTCAATGCGGCCTTCATGGGGCCTGACCCGGTGTTTGATTGGACAAGAAAAATGGTACAGCATGTAGCACAGAATGACCCATAGAGATCCAGACATATCACGACCTTTCTGATTGGCTAATCATTCATTAGACGAACTCTCTAGCCCTCAATGTCATTCATCTATTCTTGGCTTGACTGTTATTGAGTGAAAAGTCGTCCCCCTATGTTATTAACTTCACTTGAAATTTTTAATGTGTAAATCAGACACAATTTTTCTTCTCTCCCTCAAAGCCATTTGTATGTACAGACCTTAATGAAATCAGCATCCTAATACGATAGTTCTATTTGATTGGTTATCTAAACCTGGTCACTGAAATAGGCATAAATGTGATAGAACCATTCATTTCATCACGTGCAGAATAATGAGATGATGAGTCTGATTCATGATATACTAGTGTAACTCTCTCACTGTCTTACTTAGCGATCCCTATTTATGACGTAATTTAGTGAATTATGTCATAGGATCAAGAAAACCCACCGAGTGTGATCCTAGTTCTCTGAAAGATTCTGAACATAATATTTTTAAGAATATAGGTTAGATTAACTGACTGAAAGTAAAAGATGTATATTTATTCTCTTCATAGCTTATCTTTACTTACTAAGTAGTACAGATACAAATGTAAACAGATTCCAAAATTTTAATCGCTTCATCAAATATCAGACAGCTTCAAGCAAGTCACAATAATCAAATAAGCATATTTATTGTTTTGATAAATAATTTTACAGTTATACCGGAGGAGAAGTATGTGTTAAGGCCTCAAAATAGACTTGGTTCGGAGTCAAACTATAGTCTACTGAGTCATGATAATTTACAATAAATATACATAAGAATAATAGTTTCTTGACTCATTTTTCAACTGTCTGCTCATAAATCCACAGTTCGCAGCCGTAGAAAGAAATTGATAATGCAATGTTATGTACAAATCAATCTTCATTCCCCTTAGAAGATTTAACATAATTCAAATATCACTGAAATCCCTAAGTGATAAAAAATGACACAAGCATTTAAAATCAGAAAACACTGGAGAGCTGTTTCGTCCTAGTACGGGACTTAAACTGCGTAAATTGCTTGGAATGAAAGTAAAGTATGAAATAAATCCTATTAATTGCAACAAACGAATCGCTTAGAAAGTAACGTGTTCTAATATTTCAGCATCTGATCAAGTTATTCAATGAAACCATATTACACTTAATAATCTCCATAAACTTCAAACACTAACTCAAGAAATGTCTGGACAGTTAATCTAAATTAAAGTCACTGCTGTTAAAAAAGTTTATCTTTTAATTTGGGAAACCACTAGTCAGTTCTATCCAAAGTTTAGTTACAAATCCATCACTTCTTCCCATTCATTCAATTCATTTTCGATTTGGATTGAGAAAAGTAAACCTGACTGGTCAGCGAATTTACTAATCAAATTCTAAGTGCTGATTCACATTGATCTTTCTGTTTTTCAAATTATTTTTTCTTTCAATCTAACTATCGTAATCAATCGGGTTTCCTTCCAGTTGGTATCACATATATAATCTTGTCAACATACCTTGAACATATAATTTGCTGATTATCAAAAATTTACATCACGAGTTGAATATCAAGATTAAAACCGTGGTTTCTGCTATACTATGAGAGCTGGTAGCTTTCTCTAGATTACTTTCATTTACAGTACTGATCTCGATGATCTATTCGTACGTTAAAATGAACACAGATTAATTATGGAAATCGTCTGTTAGTTTAAAGAGATGTTGACTTGATTCCCATTTAACGATACATAATTTATCATCACATCAGATTGTTTGTTCCTTACTAATGAACAAACAGACAGATACAACGCAGAATTTCGTACGTAAGTACATCAGTTCAGATTGCCATGCCCCATCAGCACAGAGACGCAACTGTCAAGTCAACCAACAGTGATAGCAATAATAGAAGTATTAGCAGTAATGGAGAAGATTAGGAAGAGAAGATATGATATGATTCGAGAAGTATAATTCAGTAAGATAAATTTAGAAGCAGAAAGGTAGAGATTATGTGGAATGCCGAAGCTCAGAATTTCATAGAACACAAAGAGTCGATACACCTGCGCTATTGCAAACGATTCTGAACCATGTCATTCAAGGTCTCTAACCATCGATTATTATCATCTCGCGGACCCCAACCAGATAGCCTACATCTACCAACTTGACTCAGTCCACTTGTCAGTGACTTGATGGATTTGTGCCATGTTTTGGTCTGGCCGCCCCTAACTTTCTTCCAACCTACGCCTACACCACAAAACATAGCTCGTCGAGACAGTCGGTGGTTAGGCATACGCAACACATGTCCCAACCACCTCGACTGATGAAGTTTCACTACTTCATCTATTGATCTTCCATTCTTACCTAGAACTGGTTTCCTAACGACAGTATTGCTTATACGGTTGTCCTATGATACACGAGCAATGCTTCGGATACACCTATGATCGAATACTAGTAACCTATGAATGGCCTCTACTCTAAACGGCCATGTTTCACATCCGTATAGTAGGACAGAGCGAACTGCTGCACAGTACACTCGTCCTTTGGTTAGCAAACGGATATCTCGCCTGCACTATAGGTAACGCAGGTTGGCAAAAGCCAATCGAGCTGAGATTACGTCAGTCGCCAGGCCATCAGCACTGATGAAACTCCCCAGATAAGTAAACCGGTCTACACGCTCGACTACTTCACTCCCTATCACTAGTTCAGGTGCCGATGCAACCCAATCTTGAAGCAACATTTTGCATTTCGACGGGGAGAACCGCATCCCGAACATACTTGCATTGTTGCTTAGGGTGGTCAGAAGACTCTGCATTTTGTCAGCGTCTTCACCAAGTAGGACTATGTCATCGACATATTCTAAGTCAATAAGCGAGCCACCTGGTAAAAGGTCTACTCCTGAAAATTCAGACGAGGATAAGGTTATATCTAGGAGCATGTCTATGATAAAATTAAACAAGAATGGAGAAAGTGGACAGCCCTGACGGACACCACTTGAAGTAGAGAATTCCAATGACAGTTCGCCATAAGCTCTCACTCGATCAGTGGTGTTCGAGCAGAAAGCTTGTATGAGGTTAATGTACTTCTTTGGTACACCTTTCAATGACAGACACTGCCACAGAGTCAAATGCCGCTTTTAGGTCCAGGAACATAACTATTGTAGGACACCTAAATGTGTGTCTGTGTTCCAGGAATTGTCGTACTGTGAAAATGTGGTCTATACAACCACGTCCAGCCACGTCGTTTGCATTAGCGGTGCAGTGAGCTGAAGGAATGAGACTAGATTTAGTCGTAGAGATAAGAGAGATATTAAGGGGGTGTAAGAAGGATTTGATTTTGATCAATTTGCTCTCATGTGCTGTTACGGGTATGAGGGCGGTTGTCACTTCCCGGCTGCCCACACCATGGAAGGTTGTTTCTTGAGGAACCTGAAAAGGAAGGTATATTAGCGTTGGTCTTAGAGACCTGGAAGAGTGACCGCAGAGCCGGTCACGCACTGCCTTTTGATGAAACGTATTTTGGTATTAGCTCCGCTCTTGAAGTTGTCGTATTCGATAATATTTCACAAATCATTGTAATACTGGTAGGTTAATAACTTAAAAGCGAAAAGTAATAAGTCCCATAAAGTTCAGCATGAAAGCTTTCTGAAGAATCCTAGCGAAAATGGATATTAAACTTCAAATTTATTATGCCTGAATAGTTCGTCAGTACATGATACAAACCTAACCCAAAAAACAAAATCTATTTCTGTGGAAAAGTGAGATTTTAAGTTTCATCTTAAAAATAGTTTTACTTATCTAACCATTTTCCATTCCAATGAATATGTAAAAGATAATTTAACATTAAAGTATTTACCATTATAATATTAATAGTATTAAGAACTGAGAAATTACAAAATACAGAGTATATGTAATTCAGATACGGTATTTTCTATTCACCAATCATTGATTTACAATGCTACTGTGGTACTTATACAAATGAAAGAGAAATCAATAATCATAATCATAACAACAATACCCCACACCAATTATTTTAATTTATAAATTAGTCAATGCCAAGTATCTCTAATTCATTAACATTTTCAAAAAAGTATGACTACTATTGTAATCATATGCTGTTCTATTCATTGCTAATAAATTATAATTATTTCTCTGTTATTATTTATTATTTATATCCGTTTTACATGTTTTACATAGTAAATGTTTGAGTAGAGTAAACTTTTAAAAGAGCCAGTAAAATTTGTATTTTTCTGTTGTTGATATTCAGACCTCCATATAATCAAACTCTTCAAGGCAATTACATCCCCCTAACAGATGCCAGGATTGTGCCTACATACACACTACTTTGGCACATTTTAGAATTGGGCTAGTAGTGAAATCTAATCGGTGCTTTTTTTTCTCCTGCATATTTAACGGGCTTCCTAATAAGAAGTACCACAGTTATATTTACTGACGGTCTGAAATGTATAAACAATCGGTGATAAATGTCTATTATATCAAAATGTAATTGATAATTTACACAGACTAGAAATTTGAGTGTTTTTTTGAATCAAAAGTAACCAAATTTATGAGGAAACAACATTAGGAACAGGTTATGTAAACATATAAGTAAATAGTCATGATAATAATTATTATTATGGTGATTACTATCATAGCTACTTTGTACGGTTCGAGGTTATTGATACGTTTTCGTCAATAGTAATGCTTTATTTTCTGTTTAGAAAAGCAAGGTATTGATATTTAACCAGGTAACTCTTCTATAGTTTAACTTCTTTCTAGTCTTGAATGCAGCCCAACTAACCTGATTACTATTCATAAAAACAAAGTATTCATGTTCATTAAAGTTGTTTTTCAACTACAAAAAAAATCCAAACTTAAAACACATTGGTCAGTGACCTAAAACATGAAAATCACAATAAAAGTACAACCATGATGAGAAAAGTACGTAACTGAATAAATGTAAACAAATATTTGCACGAACAATAATTAGTCAGTGAAGCCTATTTTGTGATGATTATAAATAATCGATATTTCCTACGATTGTGACTTTTTTGTAAACCGCGTTCAAAACTTCTCAACGAAGAATTTAAATTCTCAGCTAACCAATTTACGAAACTAAACTCATCAGAATCTGTTGGAATGTAGATTGGTTGTACAAACACTGTCAGATAAAATATGGTTACAGTTTGGTTATTTAAGGCATTGCTCGGAAATCGATCGAAGGAATAGAGTTTAGTCTAACAAGAACCTTATCATCTGAATGTATCCAAGCATAAATAACTAGTGATATCCCTGTCAAGTTTACAACGCCTCAACTATGTCACCAGAAGTTGATATGAATATTCTATTAGCAGGAACATTTATCACTATTTGAGAGAATGGTGAGCTGAACCCAAATAAGACAAAACATGTGTAATGGGATTCATTTGTATCCGCTTATAAACATCCGCGTGAAAGATTTCTATTTGTTCGTCTGACGAAGGAACTAAAATTATTACAAATCAGGTAAAAAATTAAATGAACAGAACTTAACGATGTTATAGAGGATAAGTCGAGCAGATGGTTCCTATTTCCATGTCATTATAGAAATTATTTATAATTAGATCATTTGTCATATCCATCTGTATACCATGTTGAATTCGCAGAACAGTTTTTTATATAGTTTCTTTCATTTGGCGAGAAAAACTTACTGTAAGAAAACAGATATTCCTTCTGTTTATGAGTATTCATCACAAAGCTGTGATACCGTAATCAGTAAGTAAGTTCTTTCGGTTGTCATCACCCCTTTCGCTGAATATATAATCTATGATATAAACTATAAGGAAAATCTGTGATTTGGTTAATGATATAAATATTTTTGAATAAAGTAATCTGAAAATTATTGCATAGTTCAGTCACGTGACGCGCGGCTGATAAACTCATCAGCAGTGAGCATCCACGACTCCTGCATCCCACGGGACTCGAACCTAGGGCCTTCGGTCTTGCAAGCGAACTCCCAATCTCTGGAGTCCCATACCAAGACGAAACGGCCGTCCAGTGCTTCCAGGTTTCTAATGGTGGTCTAACAATGATTGATTGATGATTTCAATGTGCGAATAAATTCTCGTTTTGTGACCAGATGACATATGATGAAAATTACTTTACTGCTTTTGTAGCACTAAAATGAGATTGCTGACGAAGTTGGGTTTTCCCATGAAACGATATCAAATGGATAACTACTAAAACCATTACAAAATGAACAACGTTAATTAACATAAATTTAGTAATCCAGTGAATTTTGTGGTTAATTTTTAAGGATAATATTTATCTATGAAAGATGATTTTTATGTATGTTTTTCCTCAAAATTTCATCTACTAAAAATTGGTACATCAACTAATCGAGACAACTTCTTAATATATAACTATGACCAGACACAGTCACCATTAAAATGTTCATACTAGTTAGCCGAAATTCGATCAATGCCTACCAATGCATTCCGATAAAATTAGTAACCCATTAGTCACGGAGTTTTACATTGAAATGTTCAAAACTAAAGATTTTTGAGAAAGTAGTGCTACAATTACAACATAACATATCAGTTTTGTTATTTGATGGGTTTGTTTTTCCAAATTGCATCATCGTTTGAAACAAAAGTTGTAAGCGGAGAAGAATAGCATCCGAGCTACAAAAAAGTCTGACAAACGGCCTACTAAAAACCTTTTTTGTCTAGACAAAACGGAAAAGACAGAAAAGGTCAATTAAGTTATTGATGTAACAGTAACAATTACAACTTCAATTGAAATTCTTTCATTGTTCTTTTGATTACACCTAGTTTACTGTTGTTGCTTTTTTACCAACACAAAAATAAATGTGTTGTTAATCGGAGTATTTTTTGATAAAATTTGTATGGATTTAAAATAACCTAATTGAGTAACATGAATTACAGAGTCATTCAAAACATGTATCACTTGATAGTTATTTTATCCTTGGACGTGATTAATCAAATATGGTTTTTATGGAATACATTTGCACAAATGCCATCGGTTTCGAATCCATTCATATTGATTTGTGTTTTATCGACAGGAAAAAGAAGAATTGGTTTAATACATCAATGACCTAGTCCTTAAAATTAATATTCAGACTGTGGTATTGATCATACAAAGAAGTCAAAAACTATATAATAACAGGATATAATTCGTGTCATTGTCAGATGTTCTGGATTCCAGTACTAACTGATATTCCAACTCTAATATAAAAGGTTGTGACTAATTGGTAAAATGGAGGCAATCCACACAGGATGTATCTATCCCAAAGAGACTGATTAATTGCAGTCCATAACATCAACAGTGAGAAGAAACGAACATTTAAAAGTACATAAGAAATGTTAAATTAATAAGATTACTGGAAAGGAAACCTATAGAAAATAATATAAAATTTAGCCTGCACTTCAGGTTAGGAGAAATTTATGGCCTCCCTATTCGTTTATTAAAAAAATCATACTCGAATAAGTAGTGTGAATAATCATAAAAACTGTTGTTATTACTATTATTCCGTGGTGAGAATTCCATAATTTGCTACACATGTAATAATTAATAAAGTTGTTATTATTATTATGATTTGAAGAATTCTTTCTAACCATTACTGAAACCACTGTAACCACTGAAGATGTTAGTCACTATTTGAACTCAGTGGATAACACATTAGGTGTGTGAAGCGAAATTGATGCAGTTCTAATCTCATCATCATCAACTTCGACATTATTATTCAAGTACGTTCAGCTGACAAATTCCGAATACGACTAGATAAGAGTCCTGAATTTCACTGTACAGCACATACGAAATATACTGGAACAAATCAACGTTTGGAACTAAAAAGTGAACAAAGAAGTAATTCTGTCAAATTAGTTTCTTGTCCAGGTTCCACACTAATCCATTGGTTTTATAACTAGGTATGGAATAAATTCTAAATAAATGGGGGTGGTTAGTTTAATGATGTACTTCAGTATTTTTTTAAATAAAAGTAATAAACAGTCAATAACTTGAAAACTAAAACAAACTTACAAAGTCCGTTGATAATCGCAACAAATTATATGAGAATAGGAATTCAGTTTGAAATTAATGCTTTTTGATAGAATGATATATCTGAAGGTTCTATCATTATTCGATCGTTTTCAGGGTTGAGCTAGTTCGATTTTTCTCTACAACTCGTGGTAATTGACAATGAGATGAATTGTCTGTTAAACCATCCAAAAATCCTTATTTACTTACGTGTTTAAAGTGTGTTCCTACAAGTTAATTGAAAAATCCATGAAACTAACCAGTAAAGTCAGTCACTCAATTACTACGTGGAACTTCGTACATGAGTACATAAGTTCAGGTTGTCATTCCGCATCAGCCCAGAGACGCAATTGTCAGTTCAAATCCAATAATGGTAGAGATAGTAGAAATATTAGTAGTAATACAGGAGATTAAGGTTCGAAGATATGAATCGAAGTATAATTCAGTGAGATGTCTTTAAAAAGAGAAAGATAACGATGATGAAGAACTCAGGCTAGAATTTGAGAGAACACAATGAATGAATACACCTTGCGCCATTGCAAACGATTCTGGGCCATGACGTTTGTCTCGAAGACCCCAATCAAGTAGCCTACATCTACCATGACTCAGTCCACTTGTCAGTGACTTCATGGATTTCTGCCATGTTTTGGTTTGGCCGCCCCTAGCTCTCTTCCAACCTACTCCTACACCATAAAACATAGCTCAACAAGGCAGTGTTGGTTAGGCATACGCAACACATGTCCCAGTCACCTAAACTGATGGAGTTTCACTGGTTCATCAATTGATCTGCAATTCCTAGCGAGTACTCGTTTCCTAACTATAGCATTGCTTACTCGGCTGTCTCAGGATATACGAGCAATGCTTCGAAGACATCTATAATCGAATACTAATGGCCTGCGATTGTCGTAGATATACTTCTAGATATAACCAGTAATTTAGGTAGTTTTTATTATTTTCTTCGAAGTGAGTAACTTGAGAACAATTAATTAACGGTCACCGTAACTGGCATTATCTACCTGAATATAAAGTAATAAGTTCTATTGTTTATCATAACAGAGTACGAAGGTTTATGGGGGGGCAGATACTTGCTACAGTCATAAACAGAATGGTTAATGATACAATCGAAGGGTAAAAAAACTGATACATTCATCCAACCCACAGTTTACAAATTAATCATTTCGTAAACTAA
Organism: Schistosoma turkestanicum; assembly: GCA_944470395.2. NCBI lineage: Eukaryota > Metazoa > Platyhelminthes > Trematoda > Strigeidida > Schistosomatidae > Schistosoma > Schistosoma turkestanicum. The sequence continues at coordinate 56,848,737 of OX103971.1, forward strand.
GTACATAGACGCATACATTCATACATTTAACAGACATTGTAGACCTGATACTTCTGACATTTTTATGGCAAATATTAAAGTGAAAAGGTGGAATGTTTATTGGTTTTATAAACTGGAAAAATATAGTTAAAAGAAAAAACTTTTATGCGCATATATTAAACAGTGTACTAATGTTGTGAAGTGTTAATCAGTGAATCCTCTGAGAAATTTAGAAAAATAATTTAGGTTGAATAGAAAATTACCAAAGGACACTGTAGATGGATGGGTCATAATTTACGGAAATAATCTAATTGCATCTCAAAGCAATTGCACTTTGGAATTCTTAAGGAAAGAGGAAAAGAAGCACATCAAAGAACACATTGCATTGGGAGTTTGCGATAGATAACAAAAGAATGAATAGCAATGGAAAATAATTGGGAAACAGCGTTCAAGACAGAAGGTTGGAGCGCCCTAGTCGGCAGCCTACGTTCTATGGGTATCCGTCTTGACAAACCAGTCTTGCACAGATTTTCAAAAAAATTCATTCATAAAATGATTTACTCGATGCCTTCAATAAATTAATTTTAATGGCATAATAATGACAAATTTATTATATTGACGTTTAACCTTAACACCATTACCGATCGTTACTAAATAAATAATCCTTTTAAGGACAAAAATCCTTTTTAATAATACAAAGTGAATTCGAATAGATTTCTTATTCAAAACAATAACTGTTATACTAGCTACTTCTTGATGTGAAAAGTATGTATATGCATAACATCTAATTCATTATTTATTGTCTTTTTTAAAAGTAAAATGTCAAATTTTATTATATTAGATAACATACATATTTTCATAGTTTTATGATATTTCTCTCTCTCTCTCTCTCTCTCAACCTGAAATCGAATAAGAATTGATTATTTGGCTAATTTACATATTCTCATTCATAATGATTTGATGAAAATAATCATGAGAGAAAGCGCCAGGATAATAACGATTTATTTCATTCCAAAGTTACGCATAATAAACGATAAATACGCCAAGTTTAATCAAACTGACAGAAAGCACTGTTGAACAGAATGTAAGAGATGTTTCCTAAATAATCGAGACTGAATGAAATAAAAGTAACTGCACTGTTTGCTCAAAATGGAGTTTTGAAGGATAACTAGGGAGTGAGGAGTTTTTGAGAGTTAATTTCCGGGTCACACGATTGCCCAATATACAGTGAGCTCTTTCACTTTATGACTTAAATATGGTTAGTCATAAACTGTCTGTAACCAAAAAATAATGACTATCTGATTCTGAGCTACAAGACTATTAGCAGTCTGTTATAAGACATCATCATCATGAGTTGAATCACTTCAGTTTCCATTAACACACACTGCTAACGCGATAGACGAAATGACTAAAAGGATATCTAGTTGTTAGTAGTTTTCGATAATCATTTTCATAAAATATCGACTTTTTAAAAAACAATCTGCTCTGTTCATGTAAATGTATATCTGATATGGTACACTGCTTCACCGTCAAAAATAAATACTAATTAGCATTTCATATGGTGAACAATCGTAGAGAGGGACATTAGACTTTTCTCTCACTTTTGTTTCGATTTCAAATACTATCTAAACGCTGAAAAATACAACTCTATGAAGGGGGGGGGTCATAAACATAGATATTACTGTAAGTAGTGTGTAAGGTAATTAGCTTCAGTGATATGATACATACTGTTTACTAAATAATAACAGAAACTATCGATTTACATTAGAATGATTTACAATTCTGAAATATCATTATCTGTTTTACTGACTTAGCTTTGATTAAAATCATTGATTGAAACTCCATTGAAATATGAGTTAAAATCATAAGGAATTCCGCTTAAAACTAATTTTTGAATATTGTATCTGCAAAACGCAACTATTTATAACTAATCTAAATATTATTGAAAAGGAATCACATGATATCACCGATGCATAAGTTTAGATAGATCAATAAAGTCAAACCTATGTGGCATAACTAATTTGACTATCGTCATTGTTCAACAGTCCTGATAACCAGGCCAACAAACCATTGCTTGGCTTTAATTTGTGACTTTTCATGGGTATGTAAAAGTACAACCAACGTATCATTCAACATGCACTCAGGTCGTCGAAGTTACCAACCTCATGTAAGTCACAATATATTACATGGTGATGATCTAATGTTAAAATAATCCACCGTTCTTAAAGGTGGAATTTCGAAGATGCTAATGTTAGTCAAGAAATGTGATATGAAAGCTCCAGTTTTACTGTTTAGGTAAATGCAGAAAAATGAATAAATTGTTTGAAATCTAGATAATCCATTTTTTAGAATAATTATTAGAGACTTAGGAACTTATCAGTAAACAAATGCTCGTAACTTTTAACAAGCATTGTTAATGAATGGTAAGGTTTGTTATTGAAAACGAGAGCTGGTTTCAGTAAAGCCAAATCTAAGGACGAAGGTTATTCTTTTGAAAAAATCCTCATCAGTTTCTACAGCTCTAAGCTCAAATTAATAGTTCAGAATTAGTAGTAATCATAATGACATTATTCATTAATATATATTTAGTACTATATGGCATTCTCAGAAAGGAATGTTTCGACAGGTTTCTTTCTCAATACGTACTACCAGCCTCCTCGATGCCTTGTATAATACCTTTTTGGACCAAATGAGCCCATAGGCCGTAAACTTTTTATATACGTGCCTGAATAGATTATGCGATTAACAGACATAATTGGGGTGCTAAAGCAAATAAAAAGAGGTAACTTTTTGAAATATTTTGATGTTGGTAAAGCAGGTAAACCAGATTTTCGAGCTGGACGCCTAGATAAAGGTAAATACATATAAATCACACTATATGAATTTAGATTTGTCAATAAAATAAAGTCCTTAGTGTTAAAATGACTACCGTATAGTGTCTACTTGAATAAGTGCATATGAGATCGATAATCAGAGTAAACACAGGTAACGCAGGATATCAGAAATAATAATGTGATTACAAATTAAATCATTCGTTTATCTGACAGAATGAGTCTGATAATCATCTGTATATTTTTGCAAACCAATTTAACCTAATTAACAGTTTTCGTCGATATCGAATGGTTTCACAGTTATTCATTTCAAATATCAATAATTTTTGCATTGGAAACTTGCCAGTCAATACTGTTGATTGTAGTTTCTCATCGAAAGACTAATATGGGAAGACTTATACAGTTTGGTCAATTGGACAGTTGTGGGATGTATCTGTGTTGTTTACCACATGGTCGAGAATAGCTTAGTTATCACATTTTAAACTTTTCATTTTAAATCGATGTTATTAATCACTTTCCAATATAATTATTCACGACTAATGAGATTGATCAACTGACTATCGATTTCTGAAATTATTCAAGCACTTCGAAGTTCAGTAATCATAAATCAACTGATCACCTGTCTGTTTTGATGTCATTTATTTAGGCTATATAAGTTAAACTTATAAAATGACTAATTTATAAACAATTGCACTTGAAAGTTTTCTTAAAGTTACTATGAATAATCTGTACTTTTTAAAGTGTTTGAATGCATATAGTATGTTCATGTGCATACTTATATGTGTTCACAACTGTGACAAAATGAACACGTAGATTATGGAATGACAACGACAGGATCGAAAATCACTTCAATCACTTAATCGAACTTAAACTATATTTTCGTATCATAATGGACATTAAGTGTTACAAAATATACTTTCCAAAAAGTGTATACCGTTTGATCGAAGCAGAAACGATGATTGAGGTTGCTAAAACTATGATTTGAGAAATTCTTTATATTATTGGGTTGATCATGCTTAAATTTTGCTTATGGAACTGGTCTTCGTAGTTGAATAGAAGTGATTTTAGAATAGCCATTAGCCGACTGGTTATGCGTTTGGGATGATCCTTGGGAAGTTGAACCACTATTAATATTTAGGTAGTGTTTGTCACAAACTGACCTCATTTTGGGTGCCACTGAAGGTTAGCAAGTACTAAACGAATTTTTCGTTCTAATATGGGAATCTTTAACGGTGTGAACCACTACCTCAACAATGATATAACACAGAAGCTACAGGTTCGGGCTAATCCAAATGAGATTAGTCGCTGACGAGTACCACTTATTATACAAAATAATCCCAAAAATACTTCAGTATAATTTATGTCTAAAATCTTTAAGTAGTATGACTTAGTTATTTGTCAGTTACCCAATAAATAATGAGGAATGAAAATAAAAATAACCAGTGCTCCACTTGAATTCTAACCCATCATAATAGATGTGTTTACATAATTATTATTAGACGACTGGGTTGATTGGTACAGTGCTCTGCATTTACCTTTTCTAATCCCATAAAGAGTATTAGTAGCACTTTTGTGAAATTAATTGAAGTTGTGTAGTAAAAGTTCGGTGAGCGATTTGTAAGTTATGAAATAATATCAGCTAGAGGACAGCCACTTTACTGAGTAGTTTGAAGTCAGAAAAAAACTGAAATCTAGTGGTAGTTAAGTTTTAATGGTTCTTGAACTGATGTCAATCTGTTATAACAATCACCTATCAGATAAGTGCGGTAAAATTTGATAATCTAGTGTACTTCAGTCTCAACTGTGAATGATTTTGACACCAACAGACTCACTACGACAATATATTGAGTATATAATTAGGTAGCTAATTAACAACTTTCTCTAGGTATGCTTTTCATATAAATTCCGAAAGGTGAAACATTGACTTCAAGATTTTTGCTTTTAAGAATTAAATGATCAACCACGCTAACTATTTATCAGATGAAATCTGACTGAGTTCTTCAGCACTATTTATTGACAACCACTCCCACGGTTTTCAAATTATTTCTCACTCTATTTAGTATTATACCTACATAAATCACAGTTACTGTATATTATTCCATTCACCTTATGTTCACGTAAATTCACATACACATTTGAGATAAGTTTGGATGAACACAGAAGATTATCCTATAAATAGTTCAGTGGATTTTACCTAATTAGGTGAGATCTCATAGTATAGATTTTTATGATGATAATTTTTAAAAGGTACTTGAATATTATGATTCTAAAATAATATTTCAGACATCGTATTTCATTATCAACTGAATGAATTTCCGCTTTTACAGTTTTTCATCATTGTTTTATAACAATAGAATACACAATAATTTCCTTTGCTTAAACTTCTGGAAATATATCAGTTTATGTCAGGCTAATTTGAAAAACGCCTAAAGTGATAAACAACAGGTTTATCAGTCAAATTATGGTGTTTTTACATAAAATTACGTAGATAGTCTGAAAATCTTTCAGTTAGTTAATGCTTAGCACAAGATTAAATGAGTATTAAGTCTATCCAACATCTGGATTGAAATGATACACATAGAGGTTTCCGATTGATTGAGCTTTCTGACTAATCTCTAAAATTAAAACACTAAGTGTATTATTTTAGTAGTTTAATGAGGAAAATGATCTTCTGAGGATTGCTTACTCATGAAAGTTCTAGAAGTATCACAAATGGTAGTTTAATACTTCTCTTACAAGCGAATAAGGAAGGAAAAACCATTTTGAACGTATGCCGGCAAAATTGATTACTTACTAAAATGATTGGATATGAAACACATTGACGTCCGCTTATTTCGAACTAGATCACTATATATGAGATTTCTAGTAAATTAAGATGGTTACATGATATCTTGAACAGACTGATGCATGAAAACTAGTTTGTGCTAAATCAGTAATTTGGAGATTAAACTCCAAAGGTCTTGGGTCTGAGTACTTGTAAGGTCATTGGCAAATGTTTTTGAGGAGTCGTATATTAGAATGAAACAGTTGTTCAATGCTTTGTAGTTTCCAGTGGTTGTCTAGCTGCAATCATTCTACAACGTTAAACTTCAAATTAAAATGCGGACTGTAGAAAGTCATTTGTGACACTTAGTTTTTTCAGCTGTTCCGACGCTTAAGCTATGTTTATCCCTGAATCTAGCTAAAAAGATGTGCTGATATTTAAAGATGTCATGTTAATCAGCTTTTCTATTAGCCTACCTATTTTATTGAATCGAAATGAAATAGTCAAAATTTTCAATCAAAAAATTTTATTGGCCTAAACAGATGAGATGACCTAAATATTTCTCTCAATGCACCATTATATGCATAAAATCGATTGAGAATGATCGATGACAAATCAGTACTAATTGGGGGTAGACATATCAAGGTCGTACGTTCAAAAAGTTTGATTGCTAAAATTCGAATATATAATTGGCAAAAGTATTCTAATCAATATGACTAATACTCAGTATCTTTGGTCAATTATTGAGTAACTAATTTATGTATGTTTGATGGTGAAAATGCGGCATTTTCATACCCTTATTGGATCCTTTTCATAACATTATTAGAAAATATTACTAAAACATACAATTTACTCAGTAAAATAAGACAGCACTAGGTTAGAGATAATTGTGGCCATCTAAGTATCTCATTTCAACTGCATTTTGTGTGAGCTGGAAATGGGTTCTAAAAAATGCTATCCTTTCATATTTCAGACTTGTCAGCACCTCTATTTTAAGCAATCACATTTTTTTGTTCAGCTCATTAATCCATATCAGATAGATGTTAGAAAATGAATTCAATTAAGTTCTTTACAAGACGGAAACGTGATAATAGTTACATCGCATTTATTCATAGACAGATTTTTAGTGGTGACCGAGTCGAGATTGGTTATGATCACCACTAAATACTAATTACGAACCCGTCACTGAGAAGATAAATAAATCCAGGGTAAAGAATATATTAACTGGTGATTTCGCGGTGTCGAAAGAACACCGAAATTCAACCAGGAAAGTGGGCGAAATTAAAGGCAGCTACAGCAAAGAATGGCAGTAACGCAAACAGAAAGTTGTTATAGTGTTATAAACAAAAAGTACAGTTAAAGGATCACTGGTCGAATTGACTATAATAATTAATGTTTCTATTAAATCAATCGCGTTCTCTTCATAAAAGTATTTCACTACAGATTTTCGAAGACTAATGAGCTGCTATGGATTCTTTTGAAACTCAAAACCATAGATTTCCAGTTTTATAGTTGATCCATGCAGTTTGTCACCATTGCACTTAGAAGTGCATTATCTACTTAGCTTAAATTTCTTTGATCCCACTGGCATTTAATGTGAGTAGCGTCCTATAAATTTGGACTTTGTTATAATCGTTGTTTGCCGTATTTTAGGGCATTGAATTTCCATTAAATATACAATCTAACTTTAAAATTTCCCTTTAAACACCTTGTCATATACTTTTCAGTGCCAGTTAAATCACTCACTCCCTGGCTTAGCGTACTGTTCGTTGCAATTCGCAGTCTGAACTCATAAGCCTAAGATTTGACCACACAGAAGAAATCAGTTAGTCACACTGAATAAGCTTGTAACTTCTTTTTACTGTCAGTTACTTAGATACTCATAAAAGATTACTATTAGTATTTATCATTGCTCATATTTATGAAAACAGACTTGTAAAAGGTCATATTGTATAGCAACTCAAAAATATTGTGAGCATGGTAAGATTTTCATCGGTCAGACCGAATAATGTTGACTTAGTAAAGAATGTAATTTATCACCCAAACAATGCTGGTTAGTAAGAGATGTAATATTCGATTTGTCTGTTGTGTTACGTGTTCAAATTATACTAGTTTTATGTCCATGTATATATATATATATATATATATATATATATATATATATATATATATATATATTTAGATGACAGTGCTGCGTCAGATTCTGTAATAAATACGGGTCCTAACTGGAATGCAGTTTACCAATATTTTCAGACCTGTAAACAACTTTTTTAGACAAATGAACTGTATAGTAGTAAAAAATATGTGAAACCAAAAAATGCTTTTTAGCTTCATATAGCCTAGTATATGACTGAATATTAGAATGAAATTAACTAGATTCCTGCACTTTAGCAACATTCATAAAAGTATAAATGGTTTGACTTTCCAATAGATCTACAATCTTTTTAATTCTGGTTTTTAAAGTCATAAAATCTCTTTAAAAGATATAAATTGACTGAATATTGTTTTTTTGATTCAATGATATATTTTTGCTTGTTGGTAAGAGTTCTTTGCATAAACTATGTATAATATTGTTTTAACTCCTAATTCAACGTAAATCTCATCTGACACCAACCTAACAATATACAAAATTATATTCCAACAGTGTTTACTTGCCACTCATCTTCAACCGTAAAGGTTTCTGAATACTTTCTCATTACAATTGGTTTAACGCATGAATCCTAATGTCTTCCTGTTTAATAATATCTCCAACTAATAAAAAACATGGAAAATATGTTAACTACTATGTTGTTTCCACTTGTATTTTATGACATTCAGCATTATGATACGTTGAGAATTTCAGTAGAAGTACATGAGTACATGATTCAGATATATAGTTACTTCACTAAAACAAATCGAAAAGACGAATATGTATTAAAATAGCTATATATTTATAAAATAGATGGTTAATCCAGTTCCATTACCTCTGGTTGTACCATTGCGTCATATAAAAACATCAATATTTGGTCAGGCTGGTAATACAAGTTTCACACCAAACTCAAAACCTAGTAAGCGTTAATGTTCTGGCTTAGTCTTAACTACTCTAAAGTTGAAAATAGACTGTTGGTTTAAAAAAGGGTGACATTATAAGTGTATAAATATACACAGGACCAATATTTTAAGGAATATTTAAATACAAAGCTTATATTTTGTGATGAAATTTCCTATGCACAAACTAATTACCACATAATTTATGCAACTACTCTATCACTGATCGATTAGTGAACTGTGCCAATTATTTAGTTATTTTTTAGACATCCATTAATGCGTCTAATTTATACAAAGTAAAGAGAAATTTTAGAGATTTCAAGTGTTAACTGATTAATCGATAGTGTTTTGCATAACTTACAATAAAAAGTAAAATGTAGATTTTTAAGGGTATTAAAATAATTCTGATAAGCTTCTTTCTCATTACAGAAAGTTGTGAATGATTTTTGTTATAAGTGTAAGTGAGAATCAGGGAGTACTGAAAAACTGTTTTCATCACATATGTGGGTTCTCATAATTGAGTACTGACTTAGGTCTAAAAGTGAGTGCATTATGCCTAAACTGGTGAGTTGAAATCTATTGGTTTACACATGCAATTTTAGTCAAGATACGACTTTCATGACTTGTATGAATCGTGTGTTTTTATGATTGAAAAGTTCTGCAAAGGCATTATCAAGAATTTAGGAACATTATATGTCTTCATATTGTTTTGCTTATTGTAATTGAACAAATATTTTATATATATATATATATATATATATATATATATATATATATATATATATATATATATATATATATATATATATATATATACGACGAATCAAGATTGAGATAGATTATTAATGATAGTTGGTTTTGTCAAGAAAAGTTTTCACTGAAATTAACAAGCTCTATAGGTCATTTAAAAATATTAAATATAAAATGAAAACACTCAGAAATTAAGACGAAGCTAATGTTCTACTGCCTTGTGCAACCTGAACAAAACTGTCCATTACTAGTGAATAAAATGTACTGTGTAGAGTAAGTAATTAACCCATAATTGAATAAACAAAGAAAAAGTTTTATGACAGTAAACTGCTAAATTGATTTAATCCATTTTTTTTTAAGTTTAAATCGTGCTTTGAAAAGAACAGAATATCAGAAATAGTACATTATCGATTAAAAATCATCTGGTGGTCGTGACTGACTAGACAAAGAATAGTGTTTCTGTGTTTCGCTTTACTTTGGCATATTGCTGGTACCACAATCTCTCTCTCTCTCGATGTATATATATAAATATATATGCTTCCAAATATTTAGTTTTGTAGAGATATTAATGTCAGCCCTAATAATGTAAACAAAAAGACAAACCATTAAACAGTGCCAAGGTTCACTTAATCAATGTTGAAATCAAAAAAAAATTGGAACAAAACTCAACGATTGGTTATTTACAGTATGTGTATAACAGAGTTTAGAAAAAAGCTTAACATTCATTAGATGAATAACTAATTAGTTGGTTTATAAAAAATGAAATTTCATTTTAAGGTGTAAAGTTAAATTATTGGATTAAATCAATACGCCTGATTTTAAAGCAGATACTGTCAGGTATTTATACTTTATCTGATCGAATCGACTATATAATTTTGAAACCAATCTGTGCTTGGTTTTTATATGTCCCAAGAAAGCAGATAATATCAGCACTTAATGTTCAAACAACAATTTGACCAACACTACACAATAAGCGTTTCTGCTACTAAAACTATTATTCAATAGTGTTATAACTAGTTTTAGGTATATTAAATCCATGTTTTAGTGCTACAATTGGTGACTTTACTCACTTCTTTGACACTCAGTAGTTTCATTATATTGAGTGGAATTTTTTTAACAGACGTTTAAAATATTTATTGATTTTACAATCCTTAATAACCAAGAATCAGATTTCAGTTCAGGTGTTGCACATTACATGCCTAAAACGGAAAAGTGATTCTAAAAGTCTAATGAATAGAAAAATGAATTCCTTAATTTACATGGAAGCAGCTTCTTTACAGAACAAGTTAAAACATGCATTTTTCCAGAAATGTATATGTTTTAGGTTAAGTGCGAAATTTCAAGCTGACAAAAATTAATGGAGATTGTTCATCTTACCCTGGAATGATCATAGGGTATCTACATTAAAGTGTGATGAGAAACGCCTACATGCTAACATATTCTAATGCTCAGTGACTTTAAGATCTTGAAATTATGAAATAAATTTCCTCTCTTACCGTAGAATAAAATATTTTCATATGATCATAGTCAACAATAGTGTAGATTCGCTCTTATACTTTATACTCGGAATAGTCACAAGCTTCTATAATTCCCTTTCAATTCTATTGTAGATAGTATTACTAAGGTGAATCTTAAAGGTAATCGATAGGAAACCCTGGACGTAGGCTATGTGCTAGTTGGCACTCGTTAGCGATGTTTATCGGTAATGTTAAGGGAATCAGTGGTCCCTGGCGCATCCTATCACATATCTTTCAGCTCTATAGTCTCAAGTGTTACCACTGAGTTATTTGAGTAACGACTGACTTCCTGTGTTACTGAGATATCTGCAAATGAGTGACGACTAATTAGAGGCCAAAGTCGGTTTGTTTGGTCCGATTCCAACTCTCTGAACATTTAAAAAATAATCAGTACTTGCTGTTATCTACCAGTCAATGTTCCACATTACTTACTTGTCAATTTAAATTTATTAGTTGAACATATGTATACTCTTGCCATAATTTATTTAGTTTAAAAGTAATTCCTTTCGTGTCTTTCATAGTATTGGTTTGAGAAAAATTTTTGTTTGGTCTATATGTATATTTAATAAGTGTTATAATTACTGTATATATGTCCTCTACAACAAGCGGTTAATAGTGAAGCATAATAAAATTTTCTTGTTGTTGTTCATCAATTCCTATTTTATATCACAGACGATACAACTAATTATTACAGTAGAATAACAAGTTGATAAAAGCCTAGATAAATGTACTTTTTGTACGCTATGATATCTGATATCTAACAAATGCGCCTTGGATATTAACAAAAGTTATTAGATACCTAAGCTACTTATAATAGATTATAAGTAGCTTTAGTGTTTCAACTAAAAATACATTCGTTCTCCTTCTATGATTCACTATCGTCGAAAAAACGGATTAATTTTCTATGCCTAGTTTAGTCTGAATTTCATTAACCAATTTTTATATTCTTCAGATTGTTCGATCGTGAGTGATGTATGATAGTTCAGGTTCTGTCGAAGCGTTCTTCTTAAAACTAGTTATAATGCTTGAAATGACAAATAACCATTTACTGTTTAACTTACTAAAGCCTGTTACTCCTAAAGGAGCATAGCCGCCGACCAGCATTTTGCAGCCTAATCTGTCCTTAGCCCTCCTTTCCAGTTCTATCCAAGTGCTATTCATTCTTTTTATTTCCAGTTTCAATTCTCGGCGTCATGTGCTCCTTGGTCTTCCTCTTTCCTTTCAACCTTGAGGATTCCAAGTTAGGACTTGTCTGGTGACGCAGCTAAGGGAGTTCCGTAGTGTGTGTCCTAATCACCCACAGCGCTCTTTCATAATTTATTCCTCTTCTGGAACCCGATTTATTATCACCCACAATAGGTCGATGCTTACAGTATCTCGCCTATGGATACACAGTAACGTGCGTAGACAACTGTTAGTAAACACTTGTATCTGTTGGATGATAGTTTTGGTAGTTCTCCACGTTTCCTCTCCACGCAATAGAATATTTTTGACGTTGGTAATGAAGACTGTGGGTTTGGAGTTGGTCAAAAGTTGTTCAGAGTTCCATACGTGTTTAGATTCTGTGAGTTCCGCCCTTAATTTGCTAATCTGTGTATTCGTACTCGCATCAAATCCATCTTGTTTATCAGTGATTAAACCTAGGTATGTAAATGTCTCCGCATCTGCCAAAGCTTTTCCATCAACTGTGATATGACTAGTGCGTGTTGTGTTGTATCAAAGGATCTTGCTTTTTCCCTTCTGTATGCTGAGAGCTACCACTACAGAGACTACCACTACACTGTCCGTCTTCATCTGCATTTGTTGATGTGTGGGATAGAAGAGCTTGGTCATCTATAAAGTCTAGATCATCCAGCCTCATCCCAGATGTCCACTGTATCCCCTGCTTCCCCTCATATGTTGACGTCTTCATAATCCAGTCAACCACCAGGAGGAAGAATGAGAGTTAGAAACCGTGTCTGACACTGGTATTCATTTGGAATGAGTCTATGAGCTGTCCTCTACGCACCATTTTGCAATGTGGTTTGTCATAAGGATTATATATGATGTTGACTGTCTTCTCAGATACACTGTAGTATTGTGATAGTGGTTATTGTGGCCCAGAACCTCGTGATATGTTGAAGTTACTGCTTCTTTAATCCCTTTCCAGTTGTTCTCCATGGTAGTTTCCTCTTCATTGGGTGGATCGTGAAAGGCTTGGAACTTATTACCGAGAGCTCTGTAAAGTTCGCTGAGTTTGTCATTATTTCAAAGAAAGGCCGTATTAAACTTTTGTAATGTTGTTCAACCAGTTGTCCAGTGCTTCTTGAGTTCCTATTTCATTTCGGCATCAACCAAGTGGTGACCTGAAGTTATGTCAGCTCCCGTGTTTTTCTTCGTAAACATGAAATTACTACACACTCAGCAACTTGGTGAAGAAGCAATCAGATGACATTATGCCTGGACTGCATCTTACTTGCTAACAACCTATCAATACTAGCCCCATTGAGAAAAATTGGTTACGCCATTATAGCCTTCAGTTTCAGCAATGAAACTGAATTAAGATATCCTACTGAAGATGCATTCAAGTGAAGACTGCTTTCAGACAAGTCTGATTAACCAAATCGTTTTTCTTAATTTTGGTGATTAACTGAATTAAGAAGACGTCAAAATCTTAGGAGAAGTACATAATACAGTGGACAGCTTAGATGCAGCTAGACGATATGAACTTCGGAGATGACGCAGCTTTTCTATATGATACGCCACCGTACATTCAGGTGAAGATGGCTAGTGTAGCAGAAGCCTCTGCAGCAGTAGGCTGCAACATACAAAAAAGAAAAAGTAAGCTACAACAAATCAAACATAATCTAAATTATACGTAATGATCATGCTTTGGAAGACAACCTACCTGAGCATAACCAATATATATATATATATATATATATATATATATATATATATATATATATATATATATATATATATATATATATATATATATATATATAGACAAATAGAGAGGATTGAAATTCGCCAGTGTGACGAATGCTGTATCAAGTATATAACCTAGTTATTGTTTCTAGTTATGCAGTATTAGTAAATTTCTTAATCATTGATTAGTTAAAGAAAGCTGAAATATCTTAAACTAAAATATGTTTATTATTTGTCAGCAAAACTTGTTTGAATCAGCAGATAATTTTGATGTCTAACAGATAACAGATGGAAGTTACGTTATAAGTATATTTACCATCAGAGAAACATCACATTGATATCAAGTTACCGAATACATTTCATCGTTTTATACGGAATCAGCTTTTCATTTATCATTTATACAGAATATATCATCATAGAATGGGTACACTCTTGAATTTGCTGAAATTTGAGTCAATAGGCTTGTAACTCTTATGAAGCTCATCTTTTTTCCCACGTTCATTTAGATTATTAGGATTTACAGTTTTAACATGTGATAAAGCTAAATCTTTTCTATCATTTTCTTATTACAGAGATTTTTGAAAAACATCTTCCAGGAGTCGATTCCTGGGTAAGTTAAATGGCTGTTTTATATAGTCTAGTGAATAAAATTATGTGGAAATAGAATTCACCATGTTCAAATAGGCAGTTATTTGAGTATATAATGGAGTTTAAATGATATATATATATATATATATATATATATATCGATGAATATCGACTGAAGTCATAAGAACGAGAAGTTTTATTGAAATTCTAATCTTTTATATAGCATGATCAACTGACAGTTAATCAGAAACCCATTTATATGATTATTTATTGCTCAGGGTTATTCAACAAAGAACTTCATTATCTTGAAGAAATAAGTACAAATGCGTTTTTAAAAAGGTCACGATCTTGGATTTTAATCACTGTAATTAGAGTCAGCCAAATGAGTTAATTTATTTAATCTCAGTATATTTAAGTTTCGAAGTAGTAACTTATGAGCATGAAATACCAAATAAGTTTGAAGAAACAAAACATTTATAGATAATAAATTATTTTTTAAAGTTAACTACACAGTCTTTCATTTATAGAATAAAAATTTGGTTTTGAGTTTTTTTCTTTACATTCATCATCCTTTGATTCATAAGTAATTAATTACTGAGTAGTGACTGATGTCATATGTATCAAGTCCTTCCTGGTGCTGATTAAATTACATTAATCAAGTCGCAATGTAACCACTAATCTAAATGATTTGATATTGAATGCACCATGCTGAGATCTAAGATTGTGTTTGGAAGTTGTCGACAGGAATCCGTGGGTTTAGATTTTGTGCTATTCATCACTTGTCGGCGAGGTGTACTTGTAATCTCGAGGGGATTGATGTATTATACCTTCAACATAATGCCCGTAATTTCGACTCACTCAAATTAGTGATCCCATTGCAACTTAAAAGCAGAATTGAAACAGCACTTAGGGGGGCTTAATATACGCGACATTGGTCACTACCAGTTTATCAATCAGTTGCAAAAGTATTTTTGTCATAAAGATTAATCGTGAGCTGTGATGATGTCTCTAACAGTGGAACTAGGTGACGTAATGTCAAATCAGCCAGGGGGTATCAGTTCTCTTAAGATCCTAAGAACACTGCTGACAAGTGCTAAATAGTGAGAAATCTGGTTTCAGGGTTTCCTTTACACTATATCAAACCAAAATCGTACTTCGATGTCTGAAAAACTGATTTTACGACGAAAATACAGTAAATATTACAGTTATCACTCTATCACTTTTACAAACATCTTCATTTTGAAGAAATATCATTAATAATTATTATTTGGAGTAAGCAGATTTGAATAGTAGCTAATGGTCAAATCTGGGGCTTAAATCCATAACCTTTCGCTTTCGAGTGAATGTCAGCAATCGAACTTACGTGTATTGAATTGACGAGACCCGAATAGGACGACACGAGAGTCCTGGATTTCACCGCCAGCCGCAATCTAGCTCTATCTAACAATACTTAACAAGGATGATAATATTGAGAAAATCGGTTTAAGCTATCCATTGCAGGCCTTAACAACAACAACAACAAATTCTTACAAATTAATTATAACATTTTTATCTCTAGATTCAAGCTACTGTTGTTTTTTATGTTTTAGAAATCATCAAGGAAATTTGTTACATTAACCTTTATTTTAATTTCTCAAATGTCAACTGTTAAAGAACTGTAAAAATATCATATGAGCAAAATGTCAATTCGTTTTCTAAAGTAAATTATTGTTCTTTAGACAAATTAATTTCTATCTGTATATTTTCCGAATCAAATAATCAGTGACGTGATACACAGAATGAAACGTAGTTATTGTATCATATCAAGAGTAAGTGAATAATGTAAACCGAAGGAATTTTATTTTTCCCAAGATTAGTTACCAAAGAGAAAAAACTTAATATATCAACCAAACAGTTGGAGTAAGAAAATGTTTAGATAGGTAAATTGTTAGACAACACATGATATTCATATGCATATAAAGTGATTCGATAAAATAATCATTGAAATTACATTTTCATTAAAAATATTTCATTCATCATAATGAATTAATCACTATGACTTGTATCCATTTGATTTATGATTTTTGGAGTTTTTATTGAACTTTTTATGATACCATTTATTTGAATCAAAGTCTATTTGTTTCGTCTTCACTTCTTGATATTGATACATTGGATAAATTGTAAACGAATGATTACTACTTGTGTATGATGATAAATTTCATCACTTACAATAATAGTCTAACAAGTATGTTCATAATGCTAGATTTTGAAAATTACTAAATATTATTTTAATTTTTATTTTAAATTTGAGTATTTTGTTTCATTTCAAAATAATACTGAACAATAACAATATTCAAAATGACAAACACTGAATAAGCATTTGAAAGGAAGGAATCTATAGAAGTAAATCTATGTTGAGCTATTTTCATTTTCATTCCTGGTTTCTGTGAGCAAATAAATTTCCAATTGTGATAGTAATAAAAAATAGATTGTTGTTTAATTTCCAAGAATTTTATGTAGCATATAGAAAGAAGCCGATATCGCAATGTTTTTCTCAAGGTAATCTCTTTACACATTATGTATTTTTCCAAATTAATACAAGTAGTTCGTTACATTTTTAATAAACATTGCTGATAGCAATGAATTTTTTTGAAATCACTCAATGTATTACTGAGTTGAGATCCACTGATCTGATCAATTTACGCGGAGTTCCAGTTTGTTGTTGTTCATCATGTAAACTTAAAATTCTACCTTTTTCCGTAAACATTGACTTTCTTGTAAAATTAGTGGTAGTAATCTATTTCTATTTGTATAAGCCCGTTTTTTACAGGTCAATAATAATCTACATTCATTATCTAACAATTCTTGTATAATAGCTTTTTGCTGAACAGTTGTAAGTGTTCGTTTTATCCAACATCTGGCAGCCCATATATTCAATAATATCATTAGAGTTATAAGTAAACCAATCGTTAGTAAGATTACAGTAGTTTTTTCCAACACTCCAGAGGTGAATAGATATCCAATTGATTGCCATAAAGTAGGTTGTACTGGAAAAATTTTTAAATAAAATTCATTAATTAAATAAATTCTACTAATAGATGTCAATGGGTTACCGACTTGACTTGGTAAACCATACGCTGGTATATGTAAAAAGCATTTCCACGTCCCATGATGTGTTAAGTTTAAGTAAGGAATTAAGTGAATACGTCGGTTTAATCGTAAAGCTAAATTACGTGCAAATTCATGACCATTCAATTCCCATACTATTTGAGCTGATTCCATCCAAACAGTTGTACTATCCAATGCATTAAAATATCCTAGATTGGAATAAAGATAAAACGGATCACCTTCTAATGCAATATATTTTATTCCAGTTACAATTAAGTTATAAAAAATTATATCCCACTTATGATTTCCAATTGTCATTTGACAGGAATAAAAACCTTGATCATCATGTTCTATACTTGGAAAAACTAGGTATGTATCTTCCATCTGGAATGAAGATGTCGTTGGCAGTATATTCCATTTCATTTCTTCATTAAGAAGTTTGTCTTGATTAGTCACAGTATTTCCAGTTTTATAAAATCTTTTGGATATAAATCCTAAACTAGAATCGTCTGGATTTATTAATCTTCCATTTTTAAGCCATTTTGTTATCAAAGTATACTCTTTAAATCGTTGAGAAGTTAGACCGAAAATTCCTCGAGAAGTTAACCTTTTGGCAAGATTGTAAGCTGGTGTTACACAGTCCATTCGAACTCTTTGCTTAACACGCATTCGTAGACTATTTTGATATGCATTTGAGTTAAGTTGATCTTTTGCAACTTGAAAATCTATTTTATGAACAATATCACGGAGGCTATTATAAGTATCATCCATACAGTTGTAATCACATTCTGTAGTCTGTTGGTTAATGCCAGAACAATTGAATCCATGTGGTTCTGGAGGAGGATTGTTACAAAGTCTGTAACGGGTTCTAATTCCAGGAAGACATTCCTGCTCATGAGTTTTCTGAGCACTTGCTGGAAGACATGATGACCATGAACTCCATATTCCCCATCCTGGAATGCGTGGGCAACGTATATTAACAAAACACGGTGTACAGTATTTAGCTTCATCTGGACTTGAACTTTCACACATTGTTGATGGTTGTACATTACCATATCCATCAAGACAACTTCGAATTCGACATCTGACTCCACTACCGCAAGTAACGGAACACGTTAAAGGCATCGCAGACCACTGACCCCATCTATATTCTACATTTCTATCAGCAAGTATATAATTGCTTAAATAACAAATTAGTATGAACCAGGAGTGACAGCTGCGCATTTGATAAAGAAGTTGAGTATAAATCATGCTTTGAATTTTTTCCAATATATTTACAACGATTTATTGATTATCATGATAGATTATCAGTTTAAATAATAGACAATAACAGAGCATATAAGAACGTGTAAATATATTGAAAACGGACTTTAATCACTTAGGTAAATTATATTTATTCGTTCATATAGATTAACACAATCCAGTACATATAGTGGTTTGTTAATCAGGGAATTAAAGGGCTCTATAGATAGGAGTTGATGGGACGTAGAGAAATGAAAACTTATGCAAGTTCATGATCACGAATATTTCAACCTGTTTATGTGGTAATTATCGCATTCAGAAATTAGTTAGGTCATTAATTTTATTAGGATAACGAATGAACTATCCGACCAGGAGATTAACGAGAACAGCATCTGGCTAGATTGCAAAGCCTCAAAACTTTAAGCATACGGATTAAGTATGGGCATCAATTCAAAAGGAAATCTAAGTTAGCTAACCACGATATTACTTTTCGAGAAATTACTTTAGTGATCTACAAATGACTTGTGATTACAACTGACTCATTTTTCTCTAATGGGAGATCATTTTATCTCAAATAAAGTAGTTTTTTAAAAACGAGGAGGCTTACCAAATCGCGTTATAGAGTGAATGATATAGATTACTAGATTTGGGCCACTGACTAAGTAGGTATGCTGAATGTAAGAGACAAAGTGATAATTGATTCAAGTACCCGACCGTAGCTGCTACCTTGACGTGGTGGTCGGGCTTGCCTATCGTGATGACCCAACCGAGCTATACTGGCTGGAACATATGTTCCTCAAGGTTCTACCATGCCAGACAGGTCGATTGGAGAACGATGAGACTAAAAGCAGCTACCCAAGGTCTGAGGGCGAAGTCGTACTGCTGACTGCAGAGGGGTGTGACAGCAGTAAGGTGTTTCCCTCGGACAACCAGCATCTGCAGCGATGCTGCCTTCTCACAAGGAAGGAAGGGTTAGAAAAGGTCGGCCCTAAAAATGTCACACCTCCCCTAACTCACGGATTTCCGTCTCCTTGGGTAAGGGTGCCCACTAAGGGCCTTTAAGAACGGAGCTAATCCTCAAAAAACATTTCTTAAAAAGGCCGTGCGTGACCGGCCTCAAGCAGTTGTCCCTTGGACCCTGCGGTCACGCACCAACACTAATCTATCTTCCTTTTCAGGTCCCTCAAGAAACACCCTTCCACGGTGTAGGCAGCCGGGAAGTGACAACCGCCCTCATACCCGTAACAGCACGCGAGACCAAATTGGTCAAAATCAAATCCTTTCTACACCCCCTAATGTCTCTCTTATCTCTACGACACCTACTCGCATTCATTTATCACAGTGCACAGCTAATGCAGACGACACGAGTTCGCGAAACGTCGTTCCTGGTCTCCGTAAACCCCGCTCTAGACTACGTGTTGGAGCATTTAATGTACGGACATTGTGTCAAATAGGTCAACAGGCTTCCTTAGCTAGGACTTTAGAAACTCGTGCCATCGATGTATGCTGCGTCTCGGAAACGCGCATACAGGATTCTAGTAAAATTATTAATCTGATTTCACCTTGTCAAAAAGAAGCAGCTCGATTTATTCTTCGTGTATCCGGTAGCCCTGATGCTGCTTCCCGGGGTCTTGCTGGCGTAGGCATAGCATTGAGTCGTGAGGCAGAACAATCTCTCCTTGACTGGATCCCAGTAGATAGTCGCTTGTGCGCTGTCCGACTAAACGGGACAGTAAGGATTCGGAAAGATAGGGACAATCGCCATTGCCTCTTCATCGTATCTGCCTATGCCCCCACTGACTGCAGTTCAGACGATGTAAAAGATGAGTTTTACAGAAAGCTTTCGGACCTCCTCCAAAAAGCTAGGCGCTCTGATATAGTAATAATGGCTGGTGACTTTAATGCTCAAGTAGGTAGACTGAGTGAGCAGGAGAGACACCTAGGTGGATGTTATGGTGTCGCGGCTAACAGAACAGACAATGGTGACCGTCTGTTGCAAGCATGCTCAGACAACCGCCTATTCTTAGCAAACACTAACTTTAGGCATAAGGAAAAGCATCTGTTGACCTGGCGACCTCCAAAGTCGTTTCAACGTTGGACTCAACTAGATCACATCGCCATCAGCCACCGATGGAGGGGTTCGATAGAGGACTGTCGCTCGTTCTGGAGCACATGTCTAGATTCAGATCATGCCATAGTGCGAGCGCGTATTTGTTTGAAGCTTACTGGGCGTAGGAAAGACACCGTAAGAAATCCTCTTAGGGTTTTACTTAATGATAATAAGGTGAAAAATATATTTCAGGAGGAACTAGAAAGACAGTTAGGCGACCATTTAAGCGATTCCCATCCGGAAGCAGGATGGAATGATATCAAAAAGGCTGTGGAAACAGCAGTGATATCTGCTTGTGAGGTTGACCATAAGGCTAGAATAAAACCGTGGATCTCAGCAGCATCCACCGATCTGATGGATGCCCGAAAACTCATCCCACCTGGCTCTGAACATGATAAAGAACAAAGTCAGCCTAAGTGCAGGCTGATAAAAAGCCTGCGCAACGACCATGAACTGTGGTGGGTGGCGAAAGCAAAGGCGATGGAAAAGGCCGCGGCGATCGGCAA
>OX103971.1:56870547-56930261 GCA_944470395.2 Schistosoma turkestanicum
CTTTATTTCTCGGCATAATGTTTTCCTTGGCCTTCTTCTTTTCCTTTGACCTTGAGGGTTACAAGTGAGGGCTTGTCTTGTGACACAGTTGGGTGCTTCTCGTAATATGTTCTATCCTCTTCCAGCATTCTTCTTGATTTCTTCCGCAGCTGGAATCTTGGTCATTTTCTCTCACAGTAGGTTGTTGCTGATGCTGTCTGGCCGACAGATGTGAAGTATTTTGCGAAGAAAACTGTTAATAAACACTTGTATTTTCTGGATGACGGCTTTCGTAGTTCTCCAAGTTTCCGTCCCATACAGTAGAACTGTCTTAACAATGGTATTGAGAGAATGGTGGTGCCTCTATAGTTCTCACACTTGCTGAGATTACCTTTCTTTGTTATTCTGATGAGGTATGCTTGTTTCCAGTCTGTTTGGAAGTCCAACAACACCAAACATCTCAAGCATATTCTCAGCCTCATTGTTCAGTATAAACATGTGGAAAGATATGACTGGTATCAAGATTTTTGAAATGCTGCTCCTTTAAAGCGGACTAGTCTACATTCATTATAAAACAAGTTCTCAATTGGACTATTAGAAAAACTAGTTTGATTGGTCGATGGATCAAGGAGACAACGGTACATGGAAATTAGATTTTACAACCTTACGATTTAACTGCCATAGACAGCACATCACTCGTGGAGTTAAAAGTAATTAAAAATTTTGTAGATAATGGGTTAAATATGGTTGTTTAGATAACCAGTCTAGGTTGAACGAATAATCGCCTTCTTCCTATTGAAGGCAGAGGGATTTAGCATTACATGAAATGCTTTGGCTACTCGCCCCTCTTTATAGTTGGAAAAACTTCTGAATTATTTTGATAACACTTTAAAGTTTCATACAGAATCACCCTAACTCAAAGTAGTATGACAGTGACATGTCCAGACCTATCATGATTTTGATAGTACTAAAAACATTCTGCTTTGTTTCCTCTTTACTATTTAAACTTAGTTTATCTCGGTTATTTATGTATTTACTCTGAAGAAAAGACTTGCATCAAGTCGTGAAACGTCAAAAACTCAAATTTCTACTGATTGGGATATCACCGAAGATTATAATCATTACATGACATTTAGTTATTACGGCGAGCACTACACCCTTTACTTAAGGGGACGGGATTCAATGGTTGTTATTTCGAAATTTTAGGACCTTAGTTAACACTTTGGAATTGATAGAAAAACGAACAATATAAGTACCTGTATGAAATGATTTTAACGTAGATCATTTTGTGATTTCCATCAGCGAAATGAGAACTAATGAAGTTGTATGATATAAATACTTTACAAATGATAAACAAATCAAAATATGAAAAATTCAGTACAGTGTATATTTTTTGATGAATTAGATATTTCATTTAGAAAGATGACTATTCAATAGTGGCTAATGATTTTTCAAACTGTGTATTTGGACAAAGCGTTTCATCATTAGTGGCCAAGAGAATACAATAGTGATCGAACAATTGCATTGTCACTTCAAGGTCATCCAACAGTTCCAAATGTTCTATTCTGAAACAAAAATGTAAGCAATAAAGAGCTCATTTAAAGCCATACTTTATCAATTTATGTCCAAATAGGTAAAGTGAGATATTAGCAGTTAGTCAAGGTTAAACTATTAGCTTACAGCCCTTTGAATAATTTGTGAGGTAGAAGCAGGTTTGTCTGGCAATTTTTTATCATGAGGCTAAGCAGTAAGCTTCAAGCTCTTTCAAAGACTCAATACATTTTGACTAATTAACATATTGAAATACTGTATGGATGAGATGTAAGTGTATTAGTTATGTTATGTTATTTTTTAAACACAAATCGTTCCGATAACGCACCAGTTAAATAGAATATTAACAAAGCTAACATAAAGAACTCCACATCGTCATCTTACTCATGGGATAATATTCACATCTATGCTTACTTGATACCTTGAGACGGTATTTATCAGTAGCTTTTGAAGGATGACTACTTACCATTTGAATTAATTTACTTTCAGATAGAAGTTTGGAAAAGTAAATATGCATAAAGCATTATGATTTTTAATTCTTGATATACTAAGTGCGAAGTCTCGTTTAATTCAGGTAAACTCAGATTATATTAAGCTTTCTACTCAAACTACACTTATTCATGATTTTAAATACGTCATATGAAAAGTTGAGATTTTAATGTTACTAGTCCTCAAATAAATATCGAAAATGAAGCACGAAACTAAAGGTTGGCAATGAGTGATAATCAACGATAGATTATATTCTAATAAGCATTGCGAAGTTGACAAACGATTTAGTTTGATCTTACCTATATCGAGTACTGGAAGGTAACGTCTTATAAACTTCATTTATGGTCCATCCTTTGGCTTTTTTCCAGCCAGCCTTATAAAACCTGCAAAACGGAATCAAAAACGATGATAAATATGTAGACTTTTTTAGTCAATTTTTTTTGAAAAGTTGTATGGTAATTGAAACAGCGAATTGAAAAGATTCTGATGGTAAAAATAAATTATTGTTTAGAAAAAAGTCAAATCATTGTTTAATGAAAAACTGTGATCAACCTAAAGTAACATTGGAGGTATATTTGTTGCATTATTATTAAAAATACTATCACACTACATCTGGTGGGTATGCAATAAAAGTATTAGTTGCAACGCTGAAACCCACAGAGAAGTTGTCACTAAGTAACATTCACATCAGAAACTGTTAGTATGTTTATAGTAGGTAAACAAATTTAAAGGACTCCTATGACGGGTTTTTTGAGTGAGTTGAAAGAAATACTAGTTTTAGCAAATAAATAGCTACTTTTTATGACTGAGTCAAATATTTTTATCATTACTTCCAATCGACTAGCACTACAAGATTACCTGATTTATACAAACAGTAACTTTTCTGACCTAATTGGCCTAAAAAGTAAAGTGAATCCTGAACTGTATTACTTCAACTTACAACAGAATAAAACATTAATATTTGGCGCAACCTGAACTAGTAAATACAGGTTTCACTGTTAAGATTATATACATAGACATATATAGAAACTAAAAGAGGATTCCTACCGTTCTTCTTGAGTAGCTAGTGACTGACACGCATCAAGACCAGGAAGCTCACAGGAACGAGCACGAAAATTTTTGATCATGATAGAACCAAATGAATCATTTATATTAACCTGGATAGTAGATAATAAAAGAGACGAATACAACAAAATATTCCTTTTTATTATATTACTTCACACGTGCTTTCTGTCCACATTTTGTAGATGGATACTCTTAATGAAAGCTGTTTGATTTCCAGTTATGTTTAACTTTCATCGACTTTGCATCTAGGTTTAACCTAGTTGAAATGTATGAATACAAACAGAAAATATACTAATGAAGACAATGGAACTTATGGACCTATGACAATACACATACGCATGAAAATAAGTGTGATGATGACAAGTTGAGTTTAGCAAAGTGCCTCATTTCCTTCAACTAAACAATGGAATGCCGAAGAACTTAAGCTGAAATGGTCAAAGAACATTTAGTGACAGATTCAAGGTGTATGAATATATTACCATGCTCAAGAGAAGCTATCTAGAAAGTTTCTAGGTGTCTCAAAACATCTGGCAAGTAATTTGAGGTTAAAAACGAAATGGCTGAGTTAAAACTCATATCTACGAAATAGTTTGTAAGTGATGAGCAAAACAGTAGAAGCTTGTCATTCCAATTGAGTAATGTCTAAAAGGATAGTGTGAGATAATTAGATTAATTAAACCATTATTATTAAGTCAGAAAGTTGCCGATTTTCATTCGATTGATTTTTAACTAGATTTCAATCATTGTCACACACAAAGATGAGGAAATTCATAAACTTATGATGCGGAGGTTTCATATCTGCAGACAACCTCTCTCCATGATCAACTTAGATTTATTTCACTTCAAAAAATTCAAAAGTCTTCTGGAATTGCTTTACTGAACCGTGGTATTTGCTTGACTACACACTACCAGAATGTAACCAAGTGTGTTATTCAGTACATCAGTTTCATTTGTTTGTTATTTTTGTCTTCGCATCAGTAGATTATTTTTCTGCAATATGTTATTGGTCAGTAAGTTGTCAGCCGATGAATTTAGGACTACTATTAGACAAAGAGAAGCAGTATAAACGTAAGTATACTAAGATAAACTGTAAAT
The DNA here is from genome assembly GCA_944470395.2 of Schistosoma turkestanicum. Taxonomy (NCBI): domain Eukaryota; kingdom Metazoa; phylum Platyhelminthes; class Trematoda; order Strigeidida; family Schistosomatidae; genus Schistosoma; species Schistosoma turkestanicum. The sequence goes on from OX103971.1 coordinate 56,874,727, forward strand.
CCAGCTGAAGTCTGTTTGAATCTAGATTTTAATATGAAACAGATTTCCCTTAGACGTTTTTATCGTCTATGTTGCGTCAGGTCCTATTTCGTTCTTATGCAATTTGTCGAATAGAGAAGCTGAACTGTAGCTTCTGGAGGGGAAACTCGATAGCGTGTACAGCGGATATTCAGTAATGGTACCAGCAACGAAGGAAGAAGTTACATCACTCGTTAACAGTCAACCTGGGAGCGTACTTCATTTATTCACTATACGTTAATGATAGACGTATTACAAAGTTTATGTTTATCATAGTGTCAATATGAGACAAGGAAAATAATGGACTTAATGTAAATTATCTTGACCTTTTAAGACGTTTTTAATGATTTCTTATAATCCTGAAATATTTACAGTTGCATTATAAAATAAGGTGAAGAATTCTAAAGATAGGAAAACGAATGTGTGCAGCAGCAGCTTTGTCGTCCATGTTGTGGACCAGCTTTTTAAACGTATAGCTTTCAGTCACTAATTTTCAAACTTAAACCCGATTTCTCCTATACTGATTTGGTAAACCGAATAGCAACTTCGGCCTTTAATTACAGAAAGTGGAGTCGCACTGATATGATAGCTGTCACACATTTAGTAAGATGTTTTTGGCTATACTACGAAGTTTGGATAACTGAGTTAGCTGTGAATGAGAGATGAAAATGAACACAAATTTGTGCCTGTTATATCTACAAACGAACAAGAGATCAGTGAGTTACAACGTAGAACTTCGTACGTACATACATCAGTTTCAGTTGCCATAACACATTAACACAGAGAAGCAATCATCAATTCAAGCCCCATAGTAGTGGAGGAAGCAGAAGTATACATTAATGATCGAAAATATCATTCGAGATGTGTACTCCAGAGTAATCAGTTAAAAAGAAAAACGACCATGAAGGATTCAGAAGATTAGGATTTAAGACAACACTAAGAATGGATGCACCTGCACCATTGCAAACGGTTTTGAGCCATGTCGTTCAAGATCTCTAACCATAGAATACTATCATCTCGCGGACGAAAAGCAGGTAGTCTACACCTACCGACATGACTCAGTCCAGTTGTCAGTGACCTCATGGATTTGTGTCATGTTTTGGTTTGGCCACCCCTAGCTCTCTTCCAACCTACGCCTACACCACAAAACATAGCTCAACAAGGCAGTGGTGGTTAGGCATACGCAACACATGTCCCAACCACCTAAACTGAAGTTTCAATACTTCATCTACTAATCTGCGATTCTTACCTAGTACCCGTTTCTTAACAACTGCATTGCTTACTCGATAGTCCCAAGATGAACGAGCAATGTTTCGGAGACGCCTATGATTGAAAACCAGTAACCTAAAATATCTTCTACTCTGACTGGCCATGTTTCACAGCCATAAAGTAGGACGAAGCAAACTGCTGGAAAGTACACTCGTCTTTTGGTTGGCAGACGCATTTCTCGCCTACGCCATAAGGTACGCAGGTTGGCAAAAGCCAACCGAACCGTCTGTATCCGTGCTGAGATTTTGTCAGTCACCAGCACTGATGAGAATCCCCAGATATGTGAGTCTCCAACCCTCCTCCTTTATCCGAGCTTGGGACTGGCAGCAGCACCAGGGGGCTCCAAGATATACGGTAACACCTATCCTATTATAGTTCTATAAATGTGATAAATAACACTCGTGACAAAGGGACACAAATATAACAGTGCGTAATGGTGGTTAATGAAAATAATGACAGATTTTGGGTATTCTCCAAAATTCAATGATGCATTACAATTGATTATCAGACCAAGAGATTATATCACTACTGATTTGGACAATACGATAACATTACAGCAAGCTTTGTTTCACATATCGCGAAATCATACATACGTTAAGAATTAGTCATTAACTGTGAAAATGAGTAAAAACTTGTACCTGCCTGTTCATAATGTAGGAATGAAGCATGGGGAAAGTTCATCGAAAGACCATTTAATAACTGAAAGCTTGTCTCTGGAGACATATAGACAAGTACGCATTCAGCAAGGAAGAGAGTTGGACAGATTTTAGAACAACCAGGTCCACTAACTGAGGAACAAAGGACATCTAGAAAATCTTGGACAGGTCTTCGTAGGTCAAAACTGAGTAAGTGAAACCGTCCTGTTTCGAAAACGTAGTGCAAATTATCGTTTGATGTGTCGACAGCAGAAATATTTTGATTTATTGTAGGCGTTAAATTATCGCCTTGAGGTGGAAAGGCTCCTGAGTTAAAAAAATATGGTTTTTCGGTCAGTTATACAATATACATATTAAAGTATATGGTATGATGCGAAAGTAAAACGTTGTCATTTAATATTATCGGAACATATTAGAAATCGATACTAAGTTTAGTATATGGTGTCGTCACCTTTAAAGTTTGTAGGAGGGAATTACGCTAATATGTTTACCAGAAACAAGAAGCAGTGATGTGATAAAATACCAAAGGATTAAATATGACTGTTTGGTAACTTCTAGATGAAACAACCGAACCTGGAATGTTGATGGAGTGACTTACTAATCGATTTATTTAAATATTAGTTGTGGGTATTCGAAAAACATCGACTGTAAATATCAATAGTCAATGTATACTACTAAGTAAAATTAAATGCCAACTCTTTGGGGTCCATTAGTCACTCAAAATCAGTGCCCAGATGCTTCCGGTGGCAGAACTTAGAACCAGCAACACAAATATAGATTCAGTTACTGACTTGAAACCATTTATCCTATTTTCACATTGTTTACCTGACTTTACCAGACCTTGGATATGGCTGATATCCCAACTTATAATCAACTGAATCTTTCCACTTGAAATATCTTCGTTATGAGGAAATAACTTGAGTTTAGCTAAAATTGGATTGACGTTAGACACTTCATTGTCGATTTCTTTTATTTCGATTTTTAATATTATTTTTAACTTTTTATATGAATTTACACGGTATCGTTTACAAGTATTCAACAATTTCGGATTCCTCATAACTAGATAGTTTAAAAACGAGATATTTGCAGTCGTTTTATTAGCCGCTTACACAAGCAGGCAGTAATGATAACTTTAAAATAATACACTTAGCAAAATGAAATCTATACAGAAGTTAATTTCGTCTGGAGCCCTACTGGGTTACTGCCGGTTTGTGAATAATTATTTCACCTCATATACATGAATAGCAGAAAAATTTGTCAGCATTACTTGTTGCGTCGAGTAATTTTCTTCTTTGTATTGTTATAGCTTTGTGTTGAATATTTGATGCTAAATCCACTTCAATGTATAATTCTGGGGTTTCTTGAGCATCTTTTAGAGCGAAGTAGAGTGTATCTGAGCCTGCACCAAGATTTATAATCTGACAGGCTCCACCTGTGGACTGAATCAGATAAATTGTACTACTCAAGAGCAAAGAACCTTGATAAATGATTTGGCAATCGCTCTGAATGCAGTTGTTCTTATAAAATAGCCACGATTAATCTCCGGAGTTTTGTGTAAAGGAGAGGAACAGAAATATCTGATATATTTGTCTTTCCAGTAGCCTCGAGAAACGGCATAAGCTTTACTGGATGTAGCATCATCATTAGTTAGTTGTATGATTTCATTTGAAGGGCTATTCATCAGTAACGCTAACTTTATATAATCTGCGCTACAATTAAATACAATATCCAATATCACTATCACGAGCTGGTATAAACTAATTGATTTCTTTGCTCTCGGTTCTTGTTCTTTCGGAGCTTCATCCAATTTGCTTTCCTGTCTGAAAATAGTGGATCAATGGTCCTTCCACTTGATAGCGAAAGTATATCAACATAAATAAGAAACAAGTCAAATGTCTTTGAAAACCATTTTGAATTCATGCGAATGTTGAAGAACTTCTACGAAAAGCCAAAAATTTCTAGGGCCTGAATGCTCTTAGGTAATAGAAACTGTTAATTAGAATCAAATCCTATGTTTCGCTTAGGGATTAAGCTTGATATGCTTTCATGGATATTTACATGTGTAGGGGTTTCTAATTATCACACAATCATGTAAGTGTCGTTAACTTTTGGATAAGCTTCAGGGATTCAGACAGCATGTAACTAGTGGGCCACTTCATGTTTCCTAATAATCCCGTTCTTTTCACAGGAAACTGTTAACATCTGTTAACATCCCTCAGAATAATGTCCTCGTATTTGTATGTTATTACGTCCCATGTCTACTTGCGTGATAGTCTACACATTCGTTACTTTATCGAATTCCTGCTCCTTTACATTATTTTTTGTCGATTTTGAATCATACCAATTCTTGTAATGAGTAATATTTCGAGTAAACACATCTGCCTTTTGCGGTCAGCAGACAAATCCGTATATTGAACTAGATTTACCAGTTATTCATCAATACGAATTTAGTTCTTGAGAATATGTCTGAATGTAAGCGGAAAAAGTGTGTAGTGGTAAATAAATCCCCAAATAAAATATTTCTGTGAGTCTTGAAGTTTGTGTTGACTTCATTGGCCTTACTAGACACGGCGTAGCTGACGGTACTTGGCCACGCATTTGCACCAGACCACTTTTGAGTACACCATTCAGCTCATCTCCTCGCATTAACTTGGGAAGCTACTTCACTCACCTCTCTACATTTCAGCCATTGACATACCTTCGAAAGCCTTTATTCCTGACGTTTGGCTTGACTTGACTTTGACTATCCATAATTTGGATGGTTTCACGGACAAGGGCACTGTCCACTTCTGACTATCCGTCACCTCCTCAAATGTCTCGGTAACACCGCCATCGGACTACGTTAGATTCCGAAATAAGCCAACTTAATTATTCGGTTGACTAACTTGCAGCATTGTTTATCAACTGGTGATCTTGTTTTTAGAATGGAAGATACCATTTTCAGTTTGTTTCACATGGATCAAAGATTTCTAAACATGTAATGCTTTCTTTTAAGAACGTCTGAGATAATGAAAGGAAAAAATTATAATCTATTCATTAGATACTGTTGTAACGGATCCTACACATATTTCCATAAATACTGACAATAGCTACAACATTTACAGATAACAGTAAATCGCTGTAACCACATCCAATTTTGTGTCATGGAAGTACCCTTTTTACTACCGAACTAGGAATTTTAAACTTTCTTTTCCTTTTCCGTTCTCCTTCATGATCCTAGTCGATCACCAGGATGCTAAACCGGACGAAAAACTCAGATTGATATCTTCCCCTGAATAATAGTAACAGAAAATCCCAAGTAACTTACAGTTTACGGAATGTGGATCCAAGCCTATAAGCAAAAACATTCATAGTAAGGCACACTAAGATTTACTAATAGATTTCATCAAATCCGAATTCGACACTATATGTAACGGAAAGAATATCCTGAAAACCCCTCCACAGTGCGTTTTTGGACCATGTTGTTATTTCATTGGTCTTTGACCATGTTTGTTTTTAACTTAGGACTGCATCTAACTGCTAGGAGCAGTTGACTGAATCTTTGTGGGTAGGTAGTTGGCCCTATCTTCTTGAGAAAACTGTTGTTGATTTTCTGGTACCAAACAACTTATTATTTACCAATCCCTTTGCTGTTTAGCATGTAATTTCGCGCGAAAGAAACCAGTGACTGTAGAGTACAGGCTGTACCATTTGATTCGTTTTGTAGTTTCGAAATAGTTTTTTTTCCTTCCTACACTGGAGTAATTTAAATTGAGCACAGAATTTGCTTTGTGATATAACTTTATATAAGTAAGTCTAAAGGTTTTACGTCATACAAAGGAGGATGGTTTGGCCTAAACGAATAGGTTCCGGTTCGTTAGCTCCACATTCAGGCCAAATGTTGATAATAATTCTCAGCTAATATCCGAGTTTACTTTGGCCCTAGATCTATAAAGCTGCCAACCTGAAGGGAGCCAGGTACTGTCGACGGTATTTAGAGATACATATTGAAGCCTCTCACTATGAATAGAGCAGAAAACAAATCGTGAAAGCCATCGGATAGGCCTCTTTCTGGAGGGCACTTTTGCTTCCACTGAGGAGATAAATTTGCCAATTCAAAAGATACACAATATGTGTGAATGAAGAAACCTTGTTACCACTATCATTCTTGAAGCAGCAAATGCAATGGACATTTACAAGTCGATCCAAAGTAAGTGTATTAACACAAGTTGTACACCCTAATAAATTATGAAAACCATTCGGGACAAATGGAAATCGAACCGACTGCTTCTATGCATAAATTATAGTTTGAACGAGCCCATGGGCTCTCAGTGAAATCATGGAAGAAATAACATCATCAGTGATTGAAGAACACCAGGACGATGCTACTTACTATGCAATTTAAGTGAAACAACATATTCAAGAGGAAAATGTCCTCAGGCTGTTAATAGTCAAGATAAGACAATTGAGATAAACTTGACTATAAAAATAATATTTATTTACTCTCAAATAACATCATGTTACAAAAGGCATGCCACTTTACAAACAAGATCAAAATATTTAAATTGCTTAGATATTTTCAGTAAAAGGTTGACCATTTAAGTGATTTTTTCATAAGACAGGAACTACTTATAGATGCCTAAATTTTTTCTCATTAATTAAAGATAATGTTTCATACTCTGGAATATACGATACGATAATTGGAGCGAGTTTCGATGGTTGCATTGAGACGAACCACTGCTAGTTTAGGATCAATGCAAAGTAAATCCATGTCTGCATATAACAAGCATTGATAAGATAAATTTGAAACGATCTTCTGGTTGAGATTCGTCAGATGATACATTTACATGCTCCCAGGTGAGTTAATTAAGTCTTCGGCCGTTATCCGGGCTAATATTTAAGGAGTATGATTAAATTTAGCCTTAGTAACGAGCTGTGTCATCAAGACATTACTAGAAACGGTGGTGAACCGCAATGCCAGCCGAATCAAAATTTTTTCGGGATAGAGCCACTTGTGGTACCTCTTGCGCGACATATAGCTCAAGCCATTTCATACCACATACAGAACATAAAAACACTCTCCTCGCACAATCTCAAACAGACAACATTCTCCCCCTTCCCCCCGGGCTAACAACCCCTCCTGTAAATTTCAGTAATTTACTTAACATGTCCCCCCCTAACTCCTCATACCACACTCACGTAGGTCATAGTAACTCCTTTACTCAAGATACCCTAAACTATTTTAGCTTAGCGGGACATCTGTTTAATATATGTCTTATTAATGCTCGTTCAATCTGTAATAAAAAGACAGATCTAGTCATGTTTGCTACTATCTGCCAACCATCACTTATTATGATAACTGAGGCATGGACCTGTAGTAATATTTCTGATCTTACTATATCTCTTGACAACTATGATCTGTTTCGAAGTGATAGGTTACAAGGAAGAGGTGGAGGATGCCTTATATATGCCCACTCTAGCCTAAACTCGCTCTTATGTGATATATCTGAACTAAATAGATTGCCAGACTCTGTGTGGATCGTTCTGAAACCGTCAAATGCCGTTTCCTTACTGTTCGGCTGTGTCTACCGACAGCCTAATGTACCAACAGGAGATCTAGCATTATTGTGAGAAGTATTCACATTTGTTTCATCCCTACCGTTCACAAGCAAGGCTATTTGTGAGGACTTCAACATGCCTGAAATCATTTGGTTCCCAATCAAAGCACCTAAACGATTCGAATCATTTATTGAATGCTTAGAGCTTGGAGGGTGGACTCAACATGTTAATGGCCCAACCAGAAATCGAAATACATTGGATTTGGTTTTCACCAGCAATCTGATTCCTCACACTGTATATGTTGGAACAAAGTTCCCAGGTAGCGATCATAATATGGTCATATGCAGCCTTGATATAGGAGCTACAACTATAAAGTATAAATCCACTACACTTCGTAGGGACTTTCGTAGGATTGATTGGTCAAACTTCAGTAACTGCCTCAGAAGCATTGACTGGACAAACTACTTTACTGCACACAATACTGATGAACTAATAATTGTATTTTATCACAACACAAATAGCATATTCAACAAATTTGCACCTTTAGAATCCTGGAGACCCAGAATTCCTAAGGACTTATTTATGCCAGGTCATATACGAAAACGTCTTCGAAGACATGCTTCCAGATTTCATAACTGTAATGACTTCTCCTCATTAGTAACGATGACTGAAATATGTGTCGAGGCAGAAATAACACGAACTAAAAAGGCAATCGCACAGGAAAAGAGTGCTGTTCAGCTGAACAATCAATCCTCTGAACTCATAAAACTCCTTCGGAATAAACTCAAATGCTCCAAAGTTAAAGGAGGGAGCATATTTATTAAGGACAATCAAGTGTATGACGACCCTAAAAGTATCGCAGAGTTGTTTAGCGAACATTTTTGTGCCACATTAACAAACGAAAACTCAATAAATGAGTCACACCTGACCCAAACTCCTTCCTGTGAAATCGCCAGTGTTGAATTTAGTGTACAGAACATTTCTAAGGCGATTACTACACTGAAGCACTCATACATTGAAGGACCAGATGGCATCCCTGCCAGCATGCTAAAAAATGGTAGCAATGATCTGAGTGCTATTCTTCTCAAACTATTTACTATATCTCTCTCCACAGAGTGTTACCCTAATAACTGGAAGACTACACATATCATCTCCACAATAAAATCTGGGCCTACAGCGAACGTTGAAAATTACCGACCTATAAACATAACTTCGGTAGTATCTCGGGTCATGGAGAAAATAGTTAAGGCAGAGTTACTACAACATTTACTTAGTAACAATCTGATATCGACCTCACAGCATGGATTCTTGAGGTCCAGGTCGTGTGATACATGTCTGTTAGATTATTTCAACGATATCACGAATGAACAAGACAAAGGGCTTCTGGTATCAGTCCTTTTCTTCGATTTTAAAAAGGCTTTTGATAAAGTCCCACACAAAAGGCTTCTACTTAAACTGAAGTCATTTGGAATCATCAACCCACTACACTCATGGTTAGCTTCATTTCTAAATGGGCGACAACAAATGGTTAACTACAACGAATGTCTTTCATCACCAAGACCAATAACCAGTGGGGTTATCCAGGGAAGTGTCTAAGGTCTACTCTTGTTTCTAATGTACATAAATGACATATGTAATACTATTAAATTTGGAAGAGCATACTTATATGCTGATGATCTGAGAATAGTATACAGCTATAAGCCTGAAGATCTGGACGAAAATATAGCTAAGATTCAGAGTGATCTTGATAACTTAACTACCTGGAGCGAGACATGGCAACTGCCGTTTAAACACAACAAATGTGGCATAATGCATCTTAGCAAGCGTCACCTTGATACACCACTCTACTTACAAAAATGTAGAGTTCAGACACTCATATCAGCGCGTGACCTTGGTATTAGTTACTCAAAAAGCCTAAAATTTGAAGAACATGCCTCATATATTATCTCTAAATCTAGACGGCTAATTGGGTTTATAAACAAGAACTTCTTTACAAGTGAGGCTAAGCTTACTCACTTCAAAATCTGTATAAGGCCCACACTTGAATATTGTTCACTCATATTTTCAAACATGAATATCATGGACAAAATGCGAGTAGAAAATGTACAAAGAAGCTTCACCCGGCGACTGCTCGGATTGAGCCATAACCTCGACTAAACAGAAAGATGCAAGCATCTTTCCCTAGAACCTCTATGGCGCCGTCGTCTCAAAAACAACCTAATGCTCCTCTATAAACTGATAAATGGTCTCTCGTTCGTAAAATACCGCCCAATTATGAACCACGACACTGCTTACAGACTTAGAAACAACGCATATACACTATTAACGGCAAAACACAAGAAATTATTGCGTTGTAATTTCTTTGTAATACGATACAGTCTACTGTAGAACAGGTTACCAATTACTATCCGTATCTGTGACACAATCACTAAGTTCAAGAAACTAGTAATGCTGTTGCTAGACTCTAAAGAGATATACCGACTATTCCCGGAACTCACACAAAGTCCCCAGGCACTCTTTTATGGTCCACCAAATATTTAGATGAACCTCGGAAACGAATTATAGACTATGAACACATTGTGTTCTCATTACTACCCATACATGCATCATGAAATGATAGACGAATCCCCCTGCTCCTACTAACAGTAATAGGTTACTCCTTTGAAGTGTTACCCGTGACTTTTCTCTGAATTTAAATTCCGATTATTATTTTCATATCTTCAAAGCAGTTTTAGTTTTTATTTCTAGTAGACAGACAAATTGAAAAGCCTGTAGATGCTGATCAACTACTGTCAATTACAAGGAACTCAAACACCGTGTATCATTGTGAGTATCTTCTTATTTAAGTATTAACAGTTTAACTAATTTTTATTTCCCCAATTCATTAACATGCAAACACCTTGCCTGCTTACCAACTTATCGCTTTACTCATTAATTTTTAACATTATTTCAACTCTTTTTTTTCACTTTCTCCTCGTTCCAGCTCCCTGTCCTTCCTATTTCCAAACTACCCATTAACTGACTCATCTTACAAATTATACCATTCGTTTACTTAAAATCAGTGTGATATGCTACGTGGATATATTATCTGGCAAAGTTGTATGGATTGCTTGTAATGTTGGAGCTAGTAGAGAATGTTAATTCCGATAAGGTGTACAAAAAAAATTGAGAGTAGACTAGAGACCATTATTTACAATTAACCATTAAACGTAAGAGAGCCTAACATTACAAAGGGAGGGAGGGTGGTGTATCTGACCAGCATTCATGACGGTGGGGCGATAACCTCAATCTACCCATGTCTGTGTGGCAGAACATTTTGTTTGCTTACGGCTCCTTACGATAAAGCAGGATGTAACAAATCAGTGATATTGATGTTACTTTTCCTAGTTAACCTCGTCTACAACCCATGTCTGTAACCTTGCACTGGTTTTTACTTCCTACCGAGAAATCCTATTACAAGCTGGTCTGGACAACTATACTAAAAAAGAGCTCATTCACAATTTCTTGAGCCTCAGAGTTAAAAATAAAAAGAATAAATAAAACCAAAAAATTATATCACTGATCCTCTTTATTATATTTTGTAAATCAACTTTATTACTAACAACTTGGTTCTTCTGAATTTCTTCGATTCTTTCGACTAACTTCTCATTAGTTATCTCACTAATGAATTGTCTTCATTAACCTACATAAGCGCAGGTGTAAAGTGTTCTGATATTAAAAATGTTTGGGTAAACATACCTTTGTTTTATCCATAAACGTATGTGCGAAGCCGTTGTTCGGATTTGAACATGAATATTTTCTGTTCTGCTCCTCGTCCCGTTTTCTTTATTCCTCTTTTTTCAGAACCTTATTCCAATCCACACATATTAGTCTGGATATTTGCAGTAGACTTGGTTACCCTAGCCAAGAACATGTGAAATCATTAGCTGACGAATATCAACCAGACTTTTGTACATTTACCGCATCAATTCTTGTAATATGAAAACCCGTCTGTACCATGAATCGTTTCTCAGTCCATAAGATGATTTTCGTAACGCAACCTTCGTAACTTGCGCCAATTGATCGCTTTGTACATTCCATCTTTAAGAAAACAATGAATCTTGTGAAATGTTTCAGTAACTGTATACCGTTTTCAGAAAAAAATATGTTGCTAATCTTAACATTTTGATCTTGCCTGTAAACTGGCATGTCTCTTGTAATATGTTTTTTATTTGAGAATAAATTATTATTATTGTTATCACTGATTCCCATCCGGAGGCAGGTTGGAATGATATCGAAAAGGCTGTGGAAACAGCAGATATCTGTTAGTAAGGTTGACCGTAAGGCTAGAATGAAGCCGTGGATCTCAGTAACATCCACCGATCTGATGGATGCCCAAAAACGCATCCCACCTGGCTCTGAACATGATAAAGAACAAAGTCAGCTTAGGCGCAGGGTGATTAAAAGCCTACGCAATGACCGCGAACATTGGTGGGTGACGAAAGCGAGAGAAATGGAAAAGGCAGCGGCGATAGTCAACACTAGACAACGTTTCCGACTTATCAAGCAAACTGGTATTAGGAATCCTAGTGTAAATGAGACTATCTCAGAAAATGACGGGACTATTATTTATTCTCAATCCAGGAGACTGGATCGATGGGCAGAACACTTTAGAGATCAGTTCGACTGGCCTCGAGCCACTCTTCGGTTATCTACGATCTCCAGTCATCCTGAATGGCAAATCGACGTAAGTCCCACTAGTTATAATGAAGTTGAAAAAGCGTTAGGAAATCTGAAGCGAGGACGAGCTACAGGTCCTAATAGACTGACCCCTCATATATTTAAGGATGGTTGTCCAGTTTTAGCAGCTAGGTTGACTGAGATCTTAGGTAGAGTCTGGGAACTGGACATAATACCATCCGAGTTGTCTCAATCACTGACTGTCCCAATTTATAAGAAAGGATAACAGTCTTCTTGTGACAATCACAGGGGAATAAGTCTAACTAATATAGTATCTAAAATTTTGGCCTCAATAATACTTCGACGCTTAACGAAAGCTCGTGAAGAGCGAACTCGAGAAAACCAGGCTGGTTTTCGACCTGGACGTGGTTGTATAGACCACATTTTCGCACTATGACAGGTCCTGGAACACAGACACACATTTAGGCGTCCTACAATAGTTGTGTTCCTGGACCTAAAAGCGGCATTTGACTCAGTGGATCGTGAGGTTCTGTGGCAGTGTCTGTCATTGAAAGGTGTACCAAAGAAGTACATTAACCTTATACAGGCTCTCTACTCGAACACCACTGGTCGAGTGAGAGCTTATGGCGAACTGTCACCGGAATTCTCTACTTCAAGTGGTGTACGTCAGGGATGTCCACTCTCTCCATTTTTGCTTAGTTTTATCATAGACACGCTCCTAGAAATAACCCTGTCCTCGTCTGAATTTTCAGGAGTAGACCTTTTACCAGGTGGCTCGCTTATTGACTTAGAATATGCCGATGACATAGTCCTACTTGGTGAAGACGCTGACAAAATTCAGAGTCTTCTGACCACCCTAAGCAACAATGCAAGTATGTTCGGGATGCGGTTCTCCCCGTCGAAATGCAAAATGTTGCTTCAAGATTGGGTTGCATCGGCACCTGAACTAGTTATAGTGTAGAATCATTTTTGAATGTTTTGTTTTTGGAAAATCCCTCCATGTATATATATTTGTGTTATGATATGACTGACTCTTTCTGTTGACATTTTGGTACTCCATTTGATTCCATTTTGAGATTTTAGCATTGTATATTGTTATTATTTCTATATTTTGTACTTATATTGAAGTTTTTATGTTTGCTTCTTAACTGTACATGTGTTGTTTAAATTTGATATTTAATATGGCTACAGCCATTTTGGATTTGATACCGTAGCAATTGGGACTGGAAGAACTTATTCTTCCAGAAGCGGATACCCACCAGGGTAAATCGGACTTGGAAGGTGTAATAATAGTTGGGTAATTGTCTGTATTTCCATTTCATAATGAATAAAGACCGTTTTCTCCCAGAATTATTGTGTTTTGGTTTTGGATCTGGGACGTCGAGTGCCAACCTACACCTACTGGAATCGGAGTGAACTGCTAGGGTAGAAAATCCATCTACAGTTAGGTAGTGAAGTAGTCGAACGTGTAGACCGCTTCACTTATCTTGGGAGTCTCATCAGTGCCGATGGCCTGGTGGCTGACGAAATCTCAGCTCGGATACAGAAGGCTCGATTGGCTTTTGCAAACCTGCGTCACTTATCGTGAATGCGAGATATCCGGTTGCCAACTAAAGGATGAGTGTACTATGCAGTTGTTCGCTGAGTCTTACTTTATGGCTGTGAAACGTGAGGTGGTTGAGACAGGTTCTGCGTATGCCTAACCACCGACTGCCTCGACGAGCTTCGTTTTGTAGTGTAGGAGTAGGCCGGAAGAAAGTTAGGGGCGGCCAAACCAAAACATGACAGAAATCCATAAAGTCATTGACGATTGGATTGAGTCATGTCGGTAGGTGTAGACTACCTGCTTTTGGTCCGCGAGATGATAATCGATGGTTAGAGACCTTGAATGACATGGCTCAAAACCGTTTGCAATGGCGCCGGTGCATTTATTCTTTGTGTTCTCTCAAATCCTAATCTTCTGGATTCTTCAACCCATCTACTTTTGACTTTCTTAACTTTTCTCACTGAATCATACTTCTTGAATAATATCTTCTAATCCTAACCTCTCCGATTACTTCTAATACCCTTACTACCTCTTCCACTATTGGATTTGAATTGACAATTACATCTCTGTGCTGATGTGGTATGGCAACATGAACTGATGTACTTACGTACGAAGTTCTACGTTGCATCTGACTGACTGTCTGACACTCGTCTTTTGGTTGGCAGATGCATTTGTTGCCTACGCCATAAGGTACGCAGGTTGGCAAAAGCCAACCGAACCGTCTGTATCCGTGCTGAGATTTTGTTCGTCACCAGCACTGATGAGACTCCCAAGGTAAGCAAAGTGGTCTACATGCTCAACTGACTCACTCCCTATCACTAATACAGGTGCCGATGGAAGCCATTTCGGAAGCAAAATTTTGCATTTCGAAGGGGGAATCCTCATCCTGAACATGCTTGCATTGTTGCTTAGGGTAGTCATAAAACTTCATTTTATCAGCGTCTTCACCAGGCATAACTAAGCCATCGGCAAATTCTTAGTCAATCAGTGATTCTCCTGATAGCAGGTCCACTCCAGAAAGTTCAGGCGATGATAACATTACATCTAAAAGCATGTCTATGACAAAATGAAACAAGAATGGAGAGATCTTGTATAAGGTTAATGTACCTTATTTGGTATAACTTTTAATGACAGGCAATGCAACAGAACTTCACGATACGGAGAGTCGGATGCCGCCTCAAGGTCCAGGAAGATAACCATCTTCGAGCTCTTAAATATGTGCCTGTGTTACAAGACCTGTCGTAGGGTAAAGATGTGATCTATATATCCATGTCCAGGTCTGAAATCAGACTCTTTTTCTGTAGCCTGTTCTTCATAAGTTCTAGTTAGGCGTCTAAGGATAACTGAGGCTAGCAATTTAGACACTATATTAGTAAGACTGATTCCCCTGTTAGTGTTTGCTAGAAATAGGCAGTTATGTGAGCATAGCAGCAACAGACGGTCACCATTATCTGTCCAACAAAGGTATGTTTACTCAGACTTTTTTATGTCAGAACACTAACTGTACACCTGCACTTATGTAGGTTAATGAAGACAATTCAGTAGTGAGATAACTAATGGGAACTTAGTCGTATGAATAGAAGAAATTTAGAAGAACGAAGTTGTTAGCAAGAATGTCGGTTTACAAAATATAATAATGAGGCACAGTAATATAAAGCTTTTGTGTTATTTTATTTGTTCTGTTTTTTTATCTCTGTAGCTCAAGATGTCATTAGTGAGCTCTTTTTCAGTATAGTTATCCAGACCAGCTTGTAATACGATTTCTCGGCAGGAAGTAGAAACCAGTGCAAGGTTACAGACATGGGTCGTAGACGAGGTTAACAAGGAAAAGTAACATCAATATCACTGATTTGTTACATCCTGCTATAACGTAAGGAGCCTTTTAATGGTTGATTGTAAATAATGGTTTCTAGTCTGCTCTCTCTTTTTTTGTACACCTTATCGGAATTTACATTCTCTACTAGCTCCAACATTACAAGCAATCCAGACAACTTTGCCAGACAAAATATCCACGTAGCATATAACACTAGTAATGCTGTTGCTAGACTCTAAAGAGATATACCGACTATTCCCGGAACTCACACAAAGTCCCCAGGCACTCTTTTATGGTCCACCAAATATTTAGATGAACCTCGGAAACGAATTATAGACTATGAACACATTGTGTTCTCATTACTACCCATACATGCATCATGAAATGATAGACGAATCCCCCTGCTCCTACTAACAGTAATAGGTTACTCCTTTGAAGTGTTACCCGTGACTTTTCTCTGAATTTAAATTCCGATTATTATTTTCATATCTTCAAAGCAGTTTTAGTTTTTATTTCTAGTAGACAGACAAATTGAAAAGCCTGTAGATGCTGATCAACTACTGTCAATTACAAGGAACTCAAACACCGTGTATCATTGTGAGTATCTTCTTATTTAAGTATTAACAGTTTAACTAATTTTTATTTCCCCAATTCATTAACATGCAAACACCTTGCCTGCTTACCAACTTATCGCTTTACTCATTAATTTTTAACATTATTTCAACTCTTTTTTTTCACTTTCTCCTCGTTCCAGCTCCCTGTCCTTCCTATTTCCAAACTACCCATTAACTGACTCATCTTACAAATTATACCATTCGTTTACTTAAAATCAGTGTGATATGCTACGTGGATATATTATCTGGCAAAGTTGTATGGATTGCTTGTAATGTTGGAGCTAGTAGAGAATGTTAATTCCGATAAGGTGTACAAAAAAAATTGAGAGTAGACTAGAGACCATTATTTACAATTAACCATTAAACGTAAGAGAGCCTAACATCACAAAAGGAGGGAGGGTGGTGTATCTGACCAGCATTCATGACGGTGGGGCGATAACCTCAATCTACCCATATCTGTGTGGCAGAACATTTTGTTTGCTTAGGGCTCCTTACGATATAGCAGGATGTAACAAATCAGTGATATTGATGTTACTTTTCCTAGTTAACCTCGTCTACAACCCATGTCTGTAACCTTGCGCTGGTTTTTACTTCCTACCGAGAAATCCTATTACAAGCTGGTCTGGACAACTATACTAAAAAAGAGCTCATTCATAACTTCTTGAGCCTCAGAGTTAAAAATAAATAGAATAAATAAAACCAAAAAATTATATCACTGATCCTCTTTATTATATTTTGTAAATCAACTTTATTACTAACAACTTGGTTCTTCTGAATTTCTTCGATTCTTTCGACTAACTTCTGATTAGTTATCTCACTAATGAATTGTCTTCATTAACCTACATAAGCGCAGGTGTAAAGTGTTCTGATATTAAAAATGTTTGGGTAAACATACCTTTGTTTTATCCATAAACGTATGTGCGAAGCCGTTGTTCGGATTTGAACATGAATATTTTCTGTTCTGCTCCTCGTCCCGTTTTCTTTATTCCTTTTTTCAGAACCTTATTCCAATCCACACATATTAGTCTGGATATTTGCAGTAGACTTGGTTACCCTAGCCAAGAACATGTGAAATCATTAGCTGACGAATATCAACCAGACTTTTGTACATTTACCGCATCAATTCTTGTAATATGAAAACCCGTCTGTACCATGAATCGTTTCTCAGTCCATAAGATGATTTTCGTAACGCAACCTTCGTAACTTGCGCCAATTGATCGCTTTGTACATTCCATCTTTAAGAAAACAATGAATCTTGTGAAATGTTTCAGTAACTGTATACCGTTTTCAGAAAAAAATATGTTGCTAATCTTAACATTTTGATCTTGCCTGTAAACTGGCATGTCTCTTGTAATATGTTTTTTATTTGAGAATAAATTATTATTATTATTATTAGTCTGAATGAAGAAGATCACACCAACCTATCGATGGCTGGGATCTTCAACATAAACCAGGTATCAAGATGTTCAGAGTACTATGCAAACCCAGTGCCAGCCGGCGGCTTAGTGAATATTCGTATTACTCGTGACTTAGTACTAAAACTAAAATTCTCATGACAATGTTCGCTTCGTAGTCTTGAAACAGTGTGCAAAGGCGCTCAGTTCACCGATGTGTGACCTGTTCAAGCCTTCACTAGAGTCACACTATCTCCCAGCTGGATGGAAACAAGCTACTCTTTCTAATCCTTAAAGGAGGGGACAGGAAGGACCCGGCCTGTTACAGACCATTCGCATAACTATCAATAGTATCGAAGGTAATAGAAGGGCTGGTGAACGAACAAGTGAAGGAGTACATTGGTAAGAATTAATTACCCCATGAACCTCAATATGGCTTTCGGAGGGGCATGTCCTGCGCACCCAATGTTCCTATAGCATAGGACAGCTGGACAACCTGCTGGGACAGAGAAATACCATTTCACATAATCTTTCTTGACTTCGCAAAACCTTCGACAGTACCGTATGAACTCCTAATTGCAAACATGGGCTTCACTGACCCACTTCTATGTTGGCTTGGAAACTTCCCTCAGGACAGAAAGTTTCACACTAAGATAAATAAAGTGCATTTGAGCTGGCGAGTATGAACATCAGGAGTTTCACAGGGGACCATCTTAGGTCCACTTCTTATCCTAATATTCATTCACGACCTGTCCAACAGCTCAGCGACATTGATCTACGCAGGCGATGAAAAGATCTAAAGGTTCATCAGAAGATAAGAGGATTCGACTGAGCTCCAAAAGGACCTTACATCCGTCGAAGAATGGGCAGTGAAAAGGGTTTCAAACTAAACAACCCGAAGTGTCACGTCATGTACATTCTGTCGCACCTAACGCAAAGGATTTAGTCCCTTAATGGAAGTCCGCTCCTTAATGCCTCCTCAGACCGCGATCACGGTTTAGTTATTACTGGAAGCCTCCACATCAGCTTGAACTACATAAGGGGCGCAGCCAATGAAACTCTTCAGTTTATGCGAAGACAACGTGGAGCTATCAGCCCAAAATTTTTCTCAACGCTGTTTAAGACATGCACGCCCACACCTTGAGGTTCACAACTTCCCTAAAAGAGACAAATCTCCTGGATTGAGTGCAGAGACGACCAACGAAATGGATGATTGGGTTGAAAAATAAAACCTGCGAAGAAAGACTCCAGCATTTGGGATTATTCCCTCTGAGTTAAAAGAGAGTCAGAAGTGATCTGATAAAAGCGTGCAACATATTAGACACGCTAATCATCCCCACATGTTCATCTTACCGATGCATAACTACCACTCCCGTCGAGCAAATCCACGAAAAATTGCACATCAAATAGCTAATACTCAGATTCGTGAACACTTTTTCTCATTGATAGTCGTCGCAACTTGGAATACTCTCCAGGCCGAGGTGACCACAGCAACCTTAGTGGACAAGCTGTACCTGATGCATATCTTGAGACTTGCTAGTTGTTATCATTGCTATCTCTTCAGATCACTAAGTTAATCTATTTCACCTATTATCTCTGTTTCCTCTCCCTCGCTTACACTTCAGTCCTCTCTCACAATCTTCACTACCAATTAATAAATTAAATTATCTATGTATTACTTAGTTCTGAAATGTTATTCATATTAGCATTAGAATTTTCTCCTTATTACATCTCGACATTGCGACTAACTGATCTCCGAACTGGTGATGTGATAGCTGCTGGTATCCAGAAACCCTACTGTTCTGAAACAAACGTTTTCATTTAAATCCTGAGATATACAAACTCACAAAAAACGGACAACTGACTATAATTAGACAGTGAAGTGGCTAGATCCCATTAATTGGACACTACCAAACACCTGCAACCGTACCGAAAGAACGAGAACCGACCGCAAAGAAATCAACTGGTTTATACTAGCTAGAGAAAAAGATATTGGATATTGGATGTAGGAAACATTGGACATAAGACACTAGAAACGACTCGGTAACAGAAACAAAAGTTATGGACATAGTACTTGATGGTCTTTCAGGACCTTCTGAAGTTGAGAAAGCTGCTGAGGATCCGAGATCTACAGCAATCAATTATTTAGAGAAACATGGAATTGTGAGGCTGATGCAAGTACAATTAACCTAACAAATTTCCAGATAACTTAGAAACTTGTTTACGAAATAGCTTTATTTCAGCCAGACGACCCTATCCAATACATGATAGACAACGTAGAGAATATTGGGAGCCGCATAGACTGCTAAAAACCATTCATTCATATGTTCAAAACCATTTGTGTTTAATCACACAAATATTCATGTAGTAATAATTTGGTAAGCCGTTCACTTGACAGCTATCAAAAACCTCTCAAACTGGAAATTTACTCGTCTCAAGAACATTTTTCGCCTGAAGTTTCTATAATTTAACTGGAAATACATTATTTGGAGCAGTTAGATACATAAAGATGCTGTTTTTCTAGTATAAATACTTCCTAAACACTTTCTGTTTTCATTTGATCGGATTAATCTTGTCTATATGTTAGTTAGAGTTTAAACTTTGGTTGAAATACGGGACATACGAAGTGGTTCGCTCATCAAATACTCAGTAAACCAGTTCGTTGTGCTAATGAGGTGCAGCAATATACTTTATATTAGACAATGTAAAATTACCTATTGATATAGTTTTAGACGTGCGAGTTTTGAGAAGTTTCTTATGAAATAAAAAAGAGAGATAAAATGTATTTTAATGGTTTGTCGTCAATTATTTGAGAGACAGATACTCAAGTAGCTATTTTTAGAAAAATAAGAGCAAAAAGTATGAAGTTTAAACAAGTCGTTACTTATATACTCTTTGAGCGATTCGGAGCCGAATTTGCTGGTTCGAAAGCATTTGGGAGAATGGTTAAAACCTGAACCCAAAGAATCAGAATATACACATGACTTTTACATGGTTGGTAAACCTGAATAAATGTACTAATCGTGCAAAACGTAAGCTCGAATTGGGTTCGTGTGACTTCGTTTATCTGAATCTTTAGGGCTTTTGTGGGGTAGAGTATAGTTCTTTTAACGTGCCCATATTTCTTTAACATTATTGGTGTAAATGTCAGCTAGAGTCGACGAATCAACGTTCACGAACAATCATTATTAGTAGTACAATCTTCAGTGATTCATATAGACGGCAGTCCCTGAAATGCATGAACCGCAAGTAAATGCGTTGTTTTTAGTATCGCTTACACTGTAATGCATATGTTTTGTAGAGTGATATCATTAATACCCTAGATTTCATCATTAATCACATCAATTACACTCGAGATATTGCAGTTTGAGTTATAATAAAGACCAGTATGTGCAATTGTTTTAGAAAACGAAGTCATATTCACTGTTTATTTGCGGAAAGGAAACTGTAAACGACTTCAAGCATCTGAAGAACAAACTATGGTTACTGTTAACTTAGCTCGTAATACAGTGCAAATTACTCTTTATGACAATTGGAATTTCCCATAAAAACTAACTGTTTTCCATCGTCGACTTGATTGGTTAGTCCATAAGGTATAGTCCCCCCAAAAAATTTATTCATGGAAGATATAGTTTATTTCAAACTTGATGTAACTATTTTTAAGTAATCCCGGTTTCATTCAAATTTACATTACTCCGAAAAATCAATAGGTCCTGATATCCAAGTACTGAAAAGTTTAAAAATGCCACTGACACTGCGTTGTTTATCACTTAGACTTGTGAAGAATAGTTATAAAAATCTGAATATGGAAAATTAGGATTAAAATAAAAGTAGATAAAAGTTGCTCAGATTTTATATACATTTAAAATGTATAAGTATGAAAACTGTTTCACGGTAATATAACTTTTAAACACGGTTTCGTTCTGTATTGCTATGATACGAATTGATCATATGGATTTTAGACAGTTTATGCTACTGTATTATCGTCAATCAATAGTAGATTCAGTCTCTTATCACTCAAAAGTACTAGCGTACGTTAGTTTCGACAGTATCATGTTTTCAAACTTCACTATATATTAGCAACGACATTAAAATTTTATATGATATATTTTCATTATAACGTAATGCAAGCGTGAGAAACAGAGCAAACTGATGCCATCTTAAGACAAACTGTGATGTCCATTTTACGACAATCATAGTAACTCAGTGATAACAGTACTTTTAGTAACTCATCAGTATGAAACAACTTTATCACTTTTTTATTAGTCAGAAAGGTCTTTCCACAATATTTTTAAATTTAAAATCTAAGGTGCAGTGAAATGCTAATATGAAACAAATAACGAAGAATACAGTTGGTCGTTGATAATTATTTTTGATGCAAAATGAAGAAATGGAGGGAATATCAAATATACCTGTAACTGAAAGCAGATTTTCCTTTTTACCAAAAGTTACACTTGACAATAATATAATTGACTGATTATTCAACACGAAAATTTAAATCTTTGAGAAATTCAACATTTGGGCAGAAAATACGCGAAGTTTCCATAAGTCCGTAATCGGTGTTTTATTCAGAAACAAACAAAACAACGCAGATTTTTATACAAAACTGAACGAATAAGAAATCAGATGCTTTCAAAATCTTTGTAGAACAAACGTATAAATGAGGAATAAGTCACGAATCTATAAACTGAGGGAAGACTTTTTCTGGTTGCCGAATCGCGAACATATGAGAGACTATTGACATTCTTTCTTGTTCAAAGGATACCACTAAAGCATGGAGATCGTGGTAGAATAATTGATCCAAACCATAGATCATCTCCATTAAGGACTCCAATTTCAAATATCGAAATCGGCTCTGGGGAGGAATAAAGATGAATTAAATTAAGAAGCAGAAATATTAATAACAAATAAAAATAGAAGCTCAAGCTATCACGAATCAGATCTGGAAAAAAGTATGTGGGCGAATATTTTAGATACTAAATACAGCAGACAACGTACAGTTTCCTAGCTAATGTGTTGCACATATACGATTGGTAATCCATCTGAGATTACCTAGTCTGTGCCACATGGATCACCATGGACAGATTAAAATCATGACGTTTGGTGATTCTGTGTGACACTAAAATTTTCAGTTTGAAACACATTGTTAGCCTGTAAAATATGCTTAAATATAACCCAACGTGTTTGAATAATACTTTGGAATCGTGTAAATTAGAGCACGTTGACCGAAAATCTAGCATTTCATCATTTATAATGCCAAACACAAAGAAAATTTCAAGTTATGTCAGTTGGCATGCAACATCACAAAAATGTTAAGATATTCAGACGTATATCGTTGATATGTGGAAATTGTCTGTGAATAGTGTTTTCGAATGAGGCGAACTGATGAATTAATTAGCATTTTTCCGTGAGATATCTGTTTAGATTGGATTATAAAGCATGTGAAACCGACTATATAAACTCGTAAATCAAACCGAAATAATGTTATTTCAGAATGATACTGTGGGATAAACTGTAGTTACCGACATACAGCAGCCAAACATTTTTTACTAATTATGACATGTCATCCGGTAATTGATCTAAATTTTTAGTTTGTAACATGCTCAACAGAAATGAAATTTCTGGAAGTTTGAAAGTATTTACTAATCCTCTATTAACTAAATGATAACTTAAATAACAAGAGTTGAAAGCAATAAATAAAATCCAGTTTTTGTGCTCAGATGTAGTTGAGTTATCATAATCGATTAACCTATGAGAAACGTGAGAAGGCATTTTATAGTGATGATTGGTGAGATCAAATTTAAACGCACACTTTCAGGGAAAATATATTGAAAATTATCACAGATCTTTACTGTTGAAGGAAATGTGAAAGTCAAATATACGAAATCTGTGATGAAATTTTACAATATATGGTACTGTTATCTAAAAACATCTACTGTATATTCATGACTATCTTCTGCTGTGTACATACGTCGTCGAAAAGATTTGCAAACAATAACGCATCCAACGAACATAATACCGCAAATTACACTAAAACTAAGTAGTGCTAATAGTAATTACAAGTTAGTTCATTTAAATTACCATGAACCGGATAGTATCAACTATTTCCTATCCCATATTATTCTTAATCAATAAAAGTTAACAGGGTATAGTTTACTAACAATGGATCTGTATAGTAAGAATATCCATATAACTTTTTAGTTCGATAGACACTAACTTCAACTAGTCATTTTGCTTCACTGGAATGTCAAATGAAACACATCATTTTGAACAGTTGGAGGTTATTAAATAGGTTAATGAATTACAACAACCAGTTATTATGAAGGTCATTCCCTCTTAGAAGTATTTAGATCTAGAGAAGATTGCTAACTATCAATATTTTCAAACACTGTCACGAAAAAAAAATTATCGACAATATACTGTGTATTATACTGCCAAAAAGAAGAAAGTATTGATCAGTAATATGTAGTATTTTGTTTCTCTGCGCAAATATTACTGTTAGTGTCAAGGCAAAACTTGATTAACAGATGATAATAAAGCGGATTTCAATTTTCTTATCCAAATACACATGAACATACAAAAATATGCAGATGTACAACTGTGATATTCTTATTACCCACTCTTTATTCCCAGTCACGTGTTTATAATCTGGTATTTGCTAGAAAAATATTACCATAGAGAAATTCACACATACCAGAATATGTCCAATCAGATTTGAAAATATTCTGTTATTAAGGTTTTTTTTAAAATCATTAGTTAGTACTGTTATGATTGTTGTATGTGAACAATATTGCAGGCAAGTGCGTTTTTTTTTGTTACAAAATGAAAGATGTGAAGAATTTGTGCATAATGTTAACAAATCTGTACCATCAAGTTAAAATGCATAAAGTCATTGCTTAACCTTTAAGTATTTATTCCAATGCTTTGGAATAAAAACTAGTCTATATTCATGTAAATGTTAGGGATTTAACTTACTAACTTGGAGGTCTGGTATTTATAACAATAAAATATAATAAGGTGAATAAACGAAAAATTAAAAAAATAAAAACTATTGTACAGGAAATCAACTTGATATTTATAGTCTATAAAGAAAGGTATTAAAGAAGTTATACTGAACTATGCAAAGGAAAGAATGCAAACTACATGATTAGCAGGTGATTATTGTAGTCGGTCTGTGTAAAAGATTTGCACTCACTGTGATTGTCTCTATGGTGTTTCAGTAAATCGACAAGACATTTAAATAAAAACCATTCAAACAATATATATATATATATATATATATATATAATTTTTCTTTCTTGTTTTTCATGTTACTGCATTTACTACAGTTTGGAATGCTTCCTTTACAGTTGTATACTTTGTATATTAATCATCACAAGCAATATGTGCCGATGTTGAATTTAGAATAAAGTAAAGAAAAAATAAAACTTATAGAAGTTAATTTACAAAAATGCAATTAGTACATTTAAGCAACATTCTAGGTACTGGAAAAAAATAATTCATAAATGAATAATAGATATGTACAAATATAAAAAAACACACATACAATATATACAATCTAAAATGAAGTTTGTTCACAAATTATATTTAAGGAAGAAAATCATTCTAAACGAAATTCCTTATCGAAGCTAACCAATTGTATAATTCTAAAATTTACAGTACTATTTCCATTTTCTGATCCAAAATGAAAAACTCTTTATTTAGTTTAAATTGTATGATATTAATTAATGAGAGTTAAATGATAATTTACAAGCAGATTTTCAGCTACGATATTATTTATGTAGCAGTTAAATGCAGTAATTTTCAGTTCTAATATTTCAACGTTATTACACAATAATTTCGATGTAAAATACAACTTTCACTTAATGTAAGTAAATTCATTTAAAAGTAGAAAGTAAGTTTTTTCATAAACAACTAATCGATAGAAAAATAGACAAAACAACAACTTACTATAAAGTATTGTTCTTGTTCTAAACTGGCATTTTTATATTCTCCTATCTCATCATGACAAGCTATATAAAAGGCAGATAAAAAAAATATTTGCTAGAAAAATAATAAAATTGAATTGAGCATAAAATTAAATATTAAACTGATAATCATTTACAAATTCAAATGAAAATGTTGAAAACTGATTAGAAAATACATATTATTTAAGGTGAATATATATTATCTTCATTATCAATCTATTGAAGCAAGTATACATTAATGAATTGTTTATTTTCATCCTAAACGAATATTCAACCAAAACTTTCTGTAGTATGATAACTGATAGTAAACAAACTTATTCTGGTTTTACAATAACATAAGTGACCATTTTTTATATGGCATGCCTAAGCTAAGCGATACTCTGTTAATTAAGATGAGAGAATTTTTTTTTTAAATTCAACACAAAAAGATTAGGTATTGGTTCATGATACACTTGAATACGTGAATACAATACCATGAATAATCTAAGAAAAGTTACAAACAATAATTATATTCATCTTAATCTCCAGTTGGAATACATTAGATAAGGATAGAAAACAAAACAATGAAAGTCAAATTGAGCATTGATCAAAATGTCAAGATCCACTATTGAATTCTCGCAAACAATAAATATTTCAATAATTTATGTACAGAAAAGTTTTCTAATCACGAAAACAATACATACCGAGTAAATTATGTCGTAGAGATAATTGTAGTTTACGTAGATCAGTAAAAAAACTTTTACGTTCTATTTCAGGATCCTTTAAAGGAGCATTAATCCAAAGGTTGGGATGATGACGTTGACAGTGTGGGATAAGTAAACTAAAAACAATATGCAGTAAAAATTGAATTGAAAGCTAATAAGTTTAATCTAAAACAGAAACAAGATCAAAGTAAACTTTATTTCAATATTAAATTATGATATTGAACTAAATCTTATTTAAATTTCGCCTAAAAATGACACTATACAACACTTGAAAATATCTTCTATGTTATGAATTAGGAACAAGTGAATGAAAAGCGGAGAATTGGAGTTCATTATTTTAAGCATTTACCATGAGATATTTAATTTAATTAACGCTTCATATATTTTATGTCATTATGGATATAAAGTAATCATAATAGTAGTTTGTTTTTTGAATTCATTTTCTGCATTTCACATAAATGATGAAAAAGTGAGTGTTGAAAACTTTGCTTTCACAGTTCTTGTAAACGATGTCTGGCATAATTATAGTACAATGAATTTCATCTGGTGTTTAAAGACAGTAAGAAGAAATAACTGATATCAGGAAATGTCGTAATAAGAAGTTGGTATCTAAAAGGTATTTATTCTAGAAAACTGGGAGACAAAAAGATATATTTTATATGTTTAGTATTCAGTGAAGTGTAGTACGAATATGAACAAGAGAAGTAGCACAAACGGGATATTGGAGAGAACTAATGTAATAATCACTATGGAAGGATTAATTTTCTTGAAGGATGCAATAGATTTCTAACTTATTAGACGTAAAAATAATTTATTTATGTTTTTGATAGTAGTTTTTATTTGTCATTTATTACACGCTAATGTAATATTTACCGATATTCTTTTTAATCATCAAAATATCGTGTCATCTATTAACAAGAAACATAAAAATAATCAGGTATTCATCCATAGAATGGTTACAAACAAATATTGCTTATATCATGCAATAAAAACTAGATAAATCATGTTTTCTCCATGTATGGATAAAGACAATAAACGATCAGAGGTAATAATATAGGGATTATAAATAGTTGAATCTATTGACAAAAACTATGAACTTTATATAAACAAGTTCAGATTGGTTAATCGAACCACTGTATCTTGTATAAAGTTTTAGATCATTATATTTTATTACTGTTGTCAGATTTTTTATGTGAATACACTGATTTAGGCTTTACATTCCAAATAAAATGCAAGATGTTTTGTCTCGAATTGTTTGTTCTCTTAAAATATTTTGATATACTTAAAATGAGATGATTTCCAAGACAGACTAACGGAGTATTAGGACACGAGCAGTGGACTGATAATAAACAACTTTTACCGGCGTCATTTACTAGTATGGAGTCGTTGAAGTTATACTAAAGAAGTGGAGTCATGGAGTCCATAAATGATGTCGAACAATCGACTCAGAAAATGGAAACTGTAACGTTATGTGATTCTAAGCAACCAGTTGACTGGTTTACCATGGATAAAGTACGAATTCAAGTGTTCTTTCAACTTACATAGACATCATTCTGCTATCCAATGTTCTGGAGAACATCCTTTAACTCTAATTAATTAGGGGTTAAATCTATAAATATGCCAGTAGACCAGACAATCACAAAAAACTTACATCATGATTCATTTAATGATGAAGTGAATTACGAAACACTCGATACTAGCTAAAAACTTGTCACAGGTCTTATGTCTACAAACTTTTTACGAGTGTAATAAAACAGTTTCAATACATAGCGCCAAAGAAAGTAAACACTGATTAAAAACGAAACATTTTTCGAATAATTAGACTTCTGTTTCAAACAAGTTCTCAAAAAGGTTGTGCTCTTTTAGCAATGACAACGTAACAATGCATTTCTTTGCATTTTAAGACTAAACATTAAAAGTATATCACGATTTGATTGGATACATTTTAAGAGACTAAATGAATTAAAAGAAATGAAAAACAAAAGCAGAAAAACTTTGGCAGATAATATCACTTATTAAAAATAATAAAAGTATGATCTTCTTTATACATTTAGAAAGGGAACCAAATTCTTCAATATGAATACATAAACCAATGAATTTCAGGTCAGTGGTCTAAAGGTTAAGCGTCCAAAAAGGGACCTAAAAGTCCTGTAACCAATCTCCGGTGAAACTGGAGATATGTACCGCTGACTCCCATACCGGAACTGAACAGCTCCCCATTGTTTTTTAATTTGAACGGTTGTCCAACCGTGATCAATCTATGGTATAAGATTTTAGTAATCATGATCATCCCCTGTAGTAAAATTCTTCAAACCTGATACAATCGCATATATAGCCTCTTGATAAGAGCAACAATACCTAATATGACAAAGAATGAAACTGTCGATATATAGTGAGATATTTAGAAGATTTATTAAGAAAGTATAAATGTTTATACACTAATCCAGAAATAAACAATTTAAGGTAGTACATGGTATTCTAATAATGATAATCATTAGTAATTAACAATAATAATGGTAATTATTTTCATGATTTACTTTTGATAGTAAACACCAGCTTGACTTGAGTCGACGCGTTCCCATCCTAGTGGTATATACGGTCCAATAAGCGGATGATTCCATGTGGATCGTCTTGTTTATTGGACACAAATATGTTGTAAACCTTCACTTTGTGTTTACGAACACAGAGAAAGAAAAAGCTAGAGATGGATAATTTCAATGGTTAAGAATCACAAATAAGAGTAATTGAAGAAAGATACTATACATGAATTATTTCTCCTTTGCAGACATTTCTTTCTACTGTATACGATATAGAATGTAAGAACCCCCGGAAATAAGTAAGTACACGTAACCATATCTCATAGATATATGATATGATAAGATTTAAACTAATAACAATTATCATATCATATATCTATGAGATATGGTTACGTGTACTTACTTATTTCCGGGGGTTCTTACATTCTATATCGTATACAGTAGAAAGAAATGTCTGCAAAGGAGAAGTAATTCATGTATAGTATCTTTCTTCAATTACTCTTATTTGTGATTCTTAACCATTGAAATTATCCATCTCTAGCTTTTTCTTTCTCTGTGTTCGTAAACACAAAGTGAAGGTTTACAACATATTCTGTGTCCAATAAGAATAAATCTTACCTTATACAGAACTTTATTGATTGCTCTTCAGGACAGTGAAAGATTACTACTATTAATAATTAATTCAATGTAAAGTATTCACATTTCTCTGTAAACTTATTCTTATTTTTTATGAAATAAGGAAATAGTTTGATTCTGTTTGAAAATATGTTTTAATGTCTTTCATAATCTTTGCAGTGAGAAGGAGAGAGAGCTCTTCTATACGGAAGAAAGTGACAATGTATTAACTGGAGAAAAAGATACAAAAAGGAATGATAATTCATTCATCATAGACAATACTTTTTTTCATCATCTTCAAGGAAGTGTATATGTATGCATGCATGCATGCATGCATATATGTTGCCAATGTAAATGTGATATATTCGAAACTCGGTGGGAAAAATAAATATTATTACTTTTTTATTGTAAAAACTAGAAAAAAATAATAATTAGGTAATAAAAAGAAAGTTAGATACCTTTTTTGCTTCGGTATTGTTATCTTAATATTTCATTGTTCTGTGGAAGGGAAACACAAACAACACTAGTAAATGTGTTTGTTAACACAGTGTTTTTGTGCTCTATTTCAATGTTGACCTAACTAACTACCTTTGAATTTTGGGTGAAAAATAGAGTTGTTTCTCTCATTCTCTCTTTCTTCGTCTCGGATGAGTCAACTTATCTTCTATGATTCTTACTTGTTTGCACAGCTCCCATTTTTGTGTGTGCTTTTTTCTACTTGAATTTTTATAATTATCTTAAATAGTGATAAGACAACTGTTATTTGTTCATGTAGATGAGGTTTCTAATAAGATTTAAACTAATAACAACTATCTATTTGTTTGTTTCATGTTTGCACAGCTCCCATTTTTGGGTGTGCGTTTTTCTACTTGAATTTTTATTAGTTCTCAGCTCTTCTGAATGTTTTTCGTTTTGTTTTGTTTTTCTTTTTAGTTTCAATCACTTGCAGTCTTTTTGTATATTATTATAAACTTTAATAATACTGTTTATATTTGTGATGATATGGTTGTTTATTATTATTTTTTCGGTTTAAAGGTTTACACTCAATTCGATCTTGAGTAATATGTACTAATCTAAACAATGTAAGGATTTGTGATCATTTTGATGTATTATATATATATATATATATATATATATATATATATATATATATATATATATATATATATATATATAAACGTTTAGTAAACCAGTTTCAGAAAATCAATGTAGATATTTTTAAGATTGTGATATCGTATTTTTTTGAAAGAAGAATAAACACACACGAAATTTGAAATTAGCTTTTTATACTTATATCAGCGTACTGGATATAAACAAGCTGGTGTTTCCCTAGGTCAGACAACATTGGTTTATCAAATTAATTAGCGCTTAGTTTTATAATGATGAATATAACAAAATATACACTACACCTATTGTGAAGGTTTATTGTGTAGGAAAAAGTGAATCCTGATAACATATAATTTAGTTCGCCACAGCCCTGATGATCTCATTTTGATGTGATAGTCTACGGAAAATAATCTATGGAGCCAACCTTTATTAACTGACAGCACAAGTTGAGTATTTCTGAGTGATACGGAATTTCTAATGGATGTTTTATGTTTCATTAGTTAAGTGAGACTAGACTGACTGGTATGAATTATACAGAAATGAACAATGAAAATGTGTGAATAAAAGTACATTTTAAGTGTTTGTTGAATAGTTACTGTTAGTGTGCTGATTTTCAATTTAATATCTTTTATTCCATTCGTTTAATATGCTGATCATTATATTCTCCAGGTTAAGGTTGACTGTCACATTACTAATTTTCAATAAGTAATCTTGTACCTCGTACTTTTGGTTATGTTCCCATGTTGCATAGTAAAATATAATACTCACCCGAAATTTCATTCCAAGCTTTAACCTTCACTGCATTTGTACTTTCATCCGGAATTCTGAACTACGCTACATTGTGACATTTTCACAGAAGCAGTAACGGATAACTCTGGGTGTTTAATATCAAATCTTTAGTGAAAGTTATACTCTATTATCTTTTTTTCAAGGATTAGCTCCTTCTTTCGTAAAGATTAACTGGAAGTGTATAAGAAACTAGGTAACGAATCAGAAGTGGACACTGATGTGCTAAGAAAATACACTATGAAGATGAGTCTTAAAAAGGTGTCCAATAACTGTTTCGAATCGCTATAAATATTTCCATACACTGTTCACTGATGAGAAAACTTTAAGGCAAGTTTGGTTTATTAGTAGTACTAATTAGTTAATCAAATGAACAGAAACTATTGACTTCCATAGTTGATATCGTTTTCAGATTTCATCTCCTGTTAATCAAGTATCTCTCTGATAAAGGAACTTCATTACCATAGTTAGAATTATTGTTCTATCGCATGTCTTCATCTGTGATAGCCTATCATTTATTTGAAATTTACTATCAAGTGTTAGACGATAAACAGTAATCATTTTCATGCTCTTCCACAGTCTTCAGTACGGAGCACTTGTAATGTTCCAAAAAGCTGTTGGCTTCACCATTCTACAAGTCGGAATTAGTTTTCTTCAGCTATAGGATTTTATCATTCTTTTAATTTATTGTTTACGAATATTGATTTGCATCATTTCAACGATTTGTCAGTGCGTAAGTGCGCTTGCATCACTTTTGAAAAAAATGCAATTAAAATGAAAAAAATAATAACTGAAACAAAATTTCGTTTTCTCGCTTATAACTCCTACTATCCGAAATCTCTGGAGATTAAAATCTGAATTGATTAAAGCATTATTGATATAGATTATAAGTGAACAAAGATTATGCACAAACACGAATACATACATATGGATATTTTATGCAAACTATGAAAATCTTGCCCATCTAATTATTTGGTCTATGAAGAAAACAAAAGTCAGTTTGACTAATCAAATATTGTGATGACCTAATATATCGTTGTTTGTGACTAACTTTTCTTTAAAAAATATTATCGTCTCATGATGAATAAAATTACTCACACATTCTATTTTTCAGTCTTCAGGTTAACTTACATTTAAAGTAAAATCAGACTAATCATAAATTAAGATGAGGATAGTGAAAAGAATGAATTTTTAAATAACACTAACATAATCAACCATTCATTGATTAATTAATATTGTTTAAAATTTATTAATCGAGTAAATCTCCTACACACTGTAGATATATATATGCTTTATTGACGATCATTGATGTAATCGTGAAACAGAGATTTGAGGTCTCTGCGTTATTCAACCCTACTATCCAACATCAAAGGAGATTATGTCATAGTACGAATCTGTTGAACTCTAGATCATTTTATTTCATTTAATTGGTCAACATTTTGAACATCAATTAAACTGCGTTTCAGTAATCTTTATGTATACTCATTTCATTCTAGAAAGCTCGATCAAACACAATTCACTAATGAAGGTTTAAAATTGTTTCCATTCTCAGTAGGAGAATTAATTATTTGAAGATGAAAATACTATACTGAAGTGTTAATTTGTAAGTGATACACTTATCTGTCCATAATTCCTAATAAATAAGACGAAACTTTTGCTGAACCCAGTTACATATTTCTGGTAGGAAAACAAAGTGTTCCTTATGGGGAGCTAGAAACCTTATCTACATGAACAAATAACAGTTGTCTTATCACTATTTAAGATAATTATTATTTAAGTACATATTGAAATAAATCCAAAATACAAAATATTTATCAAGCGAGTTCTGGGGATCTACCATCCTCAACACTCCTCCCCTTTTTAATAGCGTCCGCTCGTGGGGTCGACTTGCATCTTGACTGTTGTTCGCCGCTGTGTGAGAGGATACTTTCTGGAACGGAGATCAGCTTGTGACTGAGTTTCTTCTCGTGAGGGGGCTGCTGGTAAGTTGAAGGTATCAGGCAGGATGTCAAGGGGTAGATTTTCTACTCTTGATGGTCGATCTGGGGCTAGCCGTTTGCGTATCTGGCTTCAGTGGCGTGACCACCTATCGCCTCCGACTTCCACTTCGTACATAACTCATCCAACCCTTCTGATCACTCTTGCTTCTGCCCAAGGATATGGTTTGTTCTGTAGTCGCGGGCAAACAAAGGGCATCCCACTTCGTAAGCGGGTTGTCTTTGCGGCTTTGTCTCTACTGATGGTGCATTAGTTGAATGCATCAGGCTGTGGGTCGTTTTCAATCTTCTTCTCATCAGGATTTCTGCTGGGGACTTTTGCTCCGGTAACAACTCATTTGGTGTTGTCCGATAGACGTACAAGAAATTTTGTAACGCGTCGGCTGGCGTCATTCATATCATTCTATACTTCTGACTGTAATTAATACTATTTATACACGAATATCTATGTTAGGATCTCACATGGACAGCTTCTTTGCATCATATGTGCGAACCAAAAACAGAAAAAACAACACTTCTTTAGTCAGCCTAAAAGAGCGTTTAATAATCAGATCTAAATCTTATCAGCAAAAATCGAAATATTTTATTTAGCAGAATTTATGGCTATATAGAAGTATATATCATGATGATCATACCATAAAACAGAAAATACAGCCAGCTGTATACTATTCTCTGTTGTCATCCGTTAAATTTTTTTTCTTCAGAAGTCTTACATTACAAATGAGTGTAAAGTAGCAGTTTAGATAATTAAATTCCAGCGACTACTACAAGTACAGTGTACATTCGATATGCATATACTTATTCCTCATTTTTGGGTTGAATATTCATTCTACTTTTTCCATAAAATTAGTATGAATTAAAAAGCCATTTAGCTGTGTCATATGTAAATAGTATCCTCAGTAAGTAGTAAAGCCTGACTTCAGTACGAAATTATCCTGTATTATCTCGTATCCCTAGACACTTAGTAAATCGCTACTTCATTGATTGACAGTGATGTGAAAGCAGAAATCGAAATATTATGTGTTATGAAGGAATATATTTCATGCGAACTAAAACTACAAAGGATAGTGTAGAGATCAAAAAGTTAAGCAGGTGTTTAGAAAGACCTTAGGAAATTAAAATAGGGACAAATAAATTGTAGAATTACCCTTGAACACAATAGAATCTTTACTGGAACGTCAAGGAAAACGATATGAACAATTCCAGGAACGTATGTTAGAGATGTTAATGAAACAAATGAATCTGAATCACAGAGGTTTTACCGATGATTCATATAATCCACATACAGACTCGATAATTAATTCTATTCATGAATTTCATTTTGATAGCGTAGCTGGTGTGACTTTCGAGTCTTGGTTCAAGAAGTATGAGGATTTGTCCAAGGTCGACCTCAACAAACTTGATGACGCCGCCAAAGTCAGAATCCTCTTGAGAAAGCTCGGCACAATCGAACACGAACGTTATAGTAAGTTCATCCACCCAAAGAACCCAAGAGATTTCTCTTTTGATGCCACAATTGAAACGCTGTCGCAAATCTTCTCTGAACAGTCATCTCTATTTAATATTCGTTATGAATGCCTCAAAATAACTAAGTCAAATGAGGATGACTGGGTAAAACACGCCGGCTTAGTAAATCGTGAATGCGAACGATTTAAACTATCATCAATGACGGAAGACCAGTTTAAGTGCCTTGTGTTTGTGTGCAGCCTACAATCTCCCGAAGATGCTGATATAAGAACCAGAATCTTAAGTGAAATTGAGCAGTGCCCAAACATCTCGCTTCAAGAAATAACTGCAGAGTATCAGAGATTAGTAAATTTGAAGCATGATACCTCTATGGTCGAAAACAATGGCCGTACATCATACGTGCATGCCGTTAGTGAAAAGAAATATTCCGGCTCACAAAAGCATCACAAAAGCACAGACAACCAGCCCTCATCTCCATGCTGGTCATGTGGAGGTTGGCACTACAAGAAGTTTTGTCCATACAAAGAATACGTTTGCCCTAAATGTCACAAAAAGGGCCACAAAGAAACCCGATGTAGGACAAAAACTCGCAGACATTACTCCGCGAAAGTCGGTTCTAAGAAATACAGTTCTGGTAAGCCAATAAACCGAGTATTGGTGTCTCATAACCAGACAAGAATTCACCACAGAAGAAAGTATGTGACTTTGGATATGAATTCACACCGTATCTGTCTTCAACTTGACACAGCATCTGATATCACCCTTATCAGTGCAAAAACTTGGGAGAAAATTGGAAGACCTACAGTTCACCAAACGAAGCAACTAGCACACAGCGCATCTGGCGGCGAGTTAAATACTGTTGGGGAAATATTGTGCACTGTTTCAAAAAATGAGGCAACAACGAGTGCAACTGTATACTTAACTAAGAACCGAGACCTTGATTTATTGGGGTTGGATCTGATAGATGCATTAAAATTAACACACAATCCTATCAACAATATCTGCCGCCGAGTTAGAATCAACAACCATTTAGAGTCAAATATGAGAAATGCCAATATAAGAAGGCATCATGAAGTATTTTCGGAAGCGTTGGGCGAATGTACGAAAGCCAAAGCACTAATGACTCTCAAGTCAACAGCTATTTCTGTTTTTCGACCAAAAAGACCTGTACCTTATGCTTCTCTCCCAGTAGTTGAACAGAATCCAAATGCCGAAACTGCCTTTCGTGCTGACAAGCCGCAAACAAACCATTCGAAATGCGAGCCTCAACAATGGCAGAAACCTACTGGACCTTGGCAGAGAATTCATGCAGATTTCTCTGGCCCAATCTAAGGTAAAATGCTTCTAATTATTGTAGATGCGTATACAAAATGGCCAGAAATATACAGTATGCCGAATTGTACAGCCTCGGAAACTATTCAGAAGCTGTCTACCTTATTTAGTTGTTTCGGAGTGCCAGAAACCTTGGTAACTGATAATGGATCACAACTTGTTGTGGACTCGTTCAAGCGATTCTGCAATTCAAGTTGGCGCGATGGATGATACGTCTGCAGGAGTACGACTTCAGTATCGACCACGTTCCAGGAAGAGAAAATTTGGTGGCGGACTACTTATCGAGGCCGGAGATGGATGCTGAGCTCCCAGTGACAGCATACGCAGTCAATAGCCTTGACGGAGACCCACTAGAACTCATCCGGCAGCAAAAGGTTGACCCTAACCTTCGAGAGGTGATCAGAGTGATAAAAAAAGGGGCAGATATTGACAAACGGCAGATGAACAACGAGGTATTAATGCTGCTTCGACAAAAGGAGAGACTGAGGATCAGCACATATGCAGCCCTGATCTGGCGAGATGATGATGAAAATTGGGTGGCAGTGATCCCAAAGAACATGAGGCATAAGATGATACAGGAGTGTCACCAGGTAGCCCATACAGGTATCACACGAACGACTGATCTAGTAAGACGAGTGCATATTGACCAGGCATGAGAGACGATGTGGCACAATATGTACTGGTTTGTCAGCGGTGCCAACTAATGAAAATTAATCGATACATACACCCGCCATCGCAGTCAGTTCCCGTAACTGCAGTTGGTGATCTATGGTCAGTGGACATGATGGGACCATTCCCGCAGACGGTCAGCGGCAATCAATACCTGGTGGTGATGACAGAACATGCCACACGGTGGGTAGACGCCGTACTAATTCCAGATCAGCGGGCAAAAACAGTGACGGAAGTAGTCATCCGGCACATTGTGGCATGTCACGGAATACCGAAAACAATATTAACTGATTAGGGTCCCTGTTTTGAAAGTGACGAGTTTAAGTCTCGTCTGGAACAGTTCGGTATCAAGAGAATACGAACTACACCATATCATCCACAGACTAACGGGTTTACAGAAAGAAATAATCGGACGTTAAAGGAATGGTTAGCCTCTAAAGGAGGGAATTGGGAGAAGGAATTACCCTTAATCTTGCTGGCGCATCGTACCTCAATACAAGGAACAACCAAGAAATCACCTTTTCTGCTTATGTATGGGAGACATCCGCGACTTCCAATGCACAATAAAACATGGCCGCAACAACAGAATTGGACGGCAACAAGGTCAAAGAAGGAGAGGAGTGAGGCAGTCAGCAATATAAAGAAGAAACAGATGTCGCACACAACGACAGAACAGCAGAATAGGCAGTGGAAGCCGTTTAAAGTCGGGGACCTGGTAAAATGTAGAGAACAGAAAGGCACCGTAGCATGGGGACAAGGATCAGGGAAGCTGCTCCCGAAATGGGAAGGACCGTACATTGTTATTGAGAGACGTGGCTCTGTTTACACGATACGGAAAGGAGACAACCAAAAACGCGTGAATGCCAGTCAACTACAGAGGTGGTTTCAAGATTATCAAGCGTGTGGGTCACGGAAAGCACCAACGAAGACAGCGATACGGCAATCAGAAAGACTACGACGACAGCTTATTAAAAGGGGGGACGAGTGTGGTGCGAGCTACTTATAAGTAGTATATGACGTGAGTGTCAACGTAATGTCTGGCAGCAGAAGATGGGGGAAGATCAAGCAAGGAAGAGTTAGAAAACAATGGAATTTGTATGAAACGCATGAACAGTGACAATGGATTGATGTTTTGCAACAGGAACAGTCCAGTTCGATATGATGAACTGATATTTTGCAAATTAACGATTTACGATATGGTGTTCCGATTTTACTGAGTAACTCTGTAATTTTCGTTAAATACAATTCGGTTGCCCTCACCGGTCTTCTCCTTCACTACACCTAAGGTTCCCACCTTACCATCCCCCATCCAATAGACAAGCAGAACGCTTCGCGGACACATTCGAAAGAGCTTCACTGAAAGGGGGAGACGAGGGGCCAACTAGCCAAGTAACCACTAGATTTTTAACGGCTTACAGAAGCACTCCGAACCATACGGTCCCAGAGGGGAAGTCTCCAGCTGAAGCAATGTTTGGAAGACGTATTCGGACTATTTTTAACGCGATGTTGCCCCCTAAAAGAGCGAACAGGTACAGGCCAAGTCCAAATATTCGCAGCTTCAACGTTGGCGATACAGTGTTCCTAAAATCATATCTGGAAAAAAATCGATGGGAACCAGGAACCGTCGTCCAAAGACTAGGAAGAGTTTTGTATCAAATAACAGGAGCTTTCGGAAGCTGTGTTAGACACACGAACCAACTGAGAAAGGACGAAAGAATGGTACGCTCGGGTGATAATCGCGTAAATCTACCGCTGGAGTTGATCACAGAACCGACAACTACACATTTGTCCCGGAATACCCGAAGAAAAGGGAAGGTTAGAGACACTAACTCGAAAAATTACAACCAGAATGGAACGCCGCCGCAAACCAGTCGTAAGACTACAAGTGGACTCAAGAAAAAAATCTTATTCTGGGGAGGTGTTGGGATAGCCAATCGAGAAGAAAGCCACGCACATTGTGGATTGATAAACTTATCGATTAAATGCTTAAATATTTCAAGGGCAGTCGATCGATGAACTATTTGATTTAAATTTCAAATATTTAAACGACAATATCGATTATATGTATAATTGTATAAATACGCATGTTTGATTGTATGTCTATTTTTGATTCTGTTAATAAGTGTTCTCCAACGTCTTCCGTCTACTTATTTTTGAAGGTGGGAGTCTAACGTTCGGTGTTGTCATTAGTACAGTAGTTTGGCGTTACTCAAGTACAGAACATAAAAAGAATATCCACGATTTCAAACAAATGTTCTAGAGCACAAGAACTAGTGTCACTACATGTTGAAGTACAGCCAGTTAATTGCATACATTAACAAATATTACTAGATAACATCTAAAAGTTAGTGGAAAAATGGCAATGTTCACTGAGTACTAAACATTTCCAATAGTAACTTTTTCTGTTGGTTTTTCGGAAACGGGTTAAAGTTTTCAATCGTATTAGACAAATTACATTAACTTCATTTCGGTGAAGTACTACTTAATCTGTCTGTTTATTGTTTTGATATATAATATAATTGTATATATAATTTTCAAATCTTTTGATGATTCATTTTTTATACATTGATAGGCTGATAAGTTGATGCTTAATGCATAAAATCTTAACTTTTAATTCATAATTACTAAAATGATTTTCAAGTATGCCCTAAAGTGATAAACGAAAAAACTAAAGAAATTATTTCAACAGAAATAGTTTAACTGATGGTAAGAAAATAAAGAAAAGACTATTCAATGATGTGTTGCTTTGAAAAAAGAATGAATCGATGGAACTTTGTCAACTTTGAAATTATTATTTGTAAATGTCTATATTAGTCACTGTTGATATTCAGGATTGAACATGATCACTGCCTGTAGAGCTCCTTATATCGATGATCAGATATCTCTGGGCATTGTTAGCCAATTAAATTTTGAATTGTTATCAATAGTGTGATTGACAATGAATATTTCTTCCAATTTTCTACTCACTAGTTAGATGTACTTGCATTCCGCTGTGGATATTCACGCTGTGAATCGAAACCAACACATTTCATTTCAATCAGTAACTTTTATAATAGTAGTAATAACAATAATAAACATTATATTCGTTAAGTAGTTTAATGGTTATCATTACTTGATAGATTAAAGGATAACACACAGGTGTTTTAAATGATGAATTCTGTGTTTGAGTCTGAGTGTGAACATGAGCACTGCACTATGGGTACATTTGACCAACGAGCTCCAAGCCAATTAAAGAATATGTCTTCGATTCCATCTATAACCACCATAGTTTTCTGGCTAGTATATAAGCACAAAGTATCTTTAACAAAACTACATCTCAAACACATACAAAATCAATAGAACAGTACATTACTTTCGAAAGTGATAGTTCATGAAAGTCTAATAATAATTCCTCAGCATTAACAACAAACCAGTCAATAATATTTAGGAGAGTAAATAGCATAGCTCAAAATCTATCCCTATTATTTAAAAACTGGATTCGAAACTTAACTGACAAACGGTTGCTGTGAATTGATTTTAAATCAGTGAACTAAAAGGAATCATTAAGTTTTCAAATAATTATTTTGGGAAATATGTTTTCTAACGAATCATTATCATATCCGAATACTGGTACAAATAAGAAGCATGATGAATGTGGAGAACAATAGAGAGCATAGAATATAAAGCATGGAACTGGAAATTTCCAATTTAATCTCCTCTTATGGATAAGTAAAAAGTAAAAATTACTCAATCAAGCAACTTATTCTTCAATCTTATAATTTTTATCATTATAGTTAAGTAAACAAATCACGAATAAAATATCATAACTGATAATTAGCTTCCGAGAAAATTATTTTCCCTCTCTCTATATATTATTACTTCAGTCCAGTTCTATTAGATTTTTATCATTAAAGTGATTAGTTTTTCAGTCTAAATTAGATTACAAACATCCTTGTCAATTTTATTCAAATGAAAATAATTACGAAGCTAATAAATAATAAGAAACACAAGTAAAGATTAGACATATAAATTTGACTGCTGGTGGGATTGACGATATCTAATCACTTTTTTTTCAATATGTGCTAGATGTATAGACAAATAAATGTCTATAATTTTATCTATAATTGTTTACTTATTTGTTTATTCATCTTTAATAATTTAAATGTACAGAATTCTTAATTATACGCGACTGATTTCTTATGACTAGTGGATTGAATTATTGTCAAGTCCATTCATTAGCTTATGATGAAGATTAGTAGATTTTTTCATTTATTGCAATGTTGACTAGTGAGAATGAAGACGAGTATTTTATCTTATTTACAAAGCATCATCTAGCAATACCTGTACTTTTATAGCTATTTCTGTGGTTGGGTTTATTGGTCAAAACTATTTAGTGTTAGAAACAGTCTGTTATAGTAAATGGTGATCCATAGATGAAATCACTAAATTGTTAGATTATTATTGTAATTTTTAATCTTATCTTAAAGAATTTATCATACAAAATTATTCTTGATGTGTAATGATCAAGCTGAATGGATATCCAGTTAGTTTAATTACTGGATGTTAAGCAAAATCTGATTGA
This sequence comes from Schistosoma turkestanicum, assembly GCA_944470395.2. NCBI lineage: Eukaryota > Metazoa > Platyhelminthes > Trematoda > Strigeidida > Schistosomatidae > Schistosoma > Schistosoma turkestanicum. Next base: position 56,915,997 of record OX103971.1, read on the forward strand.
GTGCTCAAGAAGCTGATATTGAGAAAGAAATATAGTTTGTCCTTACTGGTACTCATTAAAATAGACATTCAATGAATCCCTCTACCGTAGCTATTACCTTCCTGTGGAGGTCAGGCTTGCCTATTGTGATGACCCAATCGAGCTACGTTGTCTGGAACATGTGTTCCTTTAGGTTCTACCATGACAAGCAGATCGATTGGAGAACGGTAAGACTAAAAGCAGCAAACTAAGGCCTGAGATCGATGTCGTACTGCTGACTGTCGAGGGGTATGACGGCAGTAAGGTATGTCTGTTGGACAACTAGCATCTACAGAGATACTGCCTTTCTCACAAAGAAGGAAGGGGTTAGGAAAGGTCAACAATAAGAATGTGACACTCCCCCTTGCGCCACGGATTTCCTTTTCTGGTGGTAAGGCCTTTTTAAAGACGTGACCGATCTCAAGCATTTGACCCTTGGGCTCTGCGGCTATGCCACCAGGTAGCCAAGACCAACACTAATCCGATTTCTTTTTCAGTTTCCTCAAGAAGCACCCTTCCATGGTGTGGGCAGCCGGGAAGTGACATCCCCCCTCGTACCCGTAACAGCACACGAGACCGAATTGGTTACAATCAAACCCTTCCTACACCTCTTAATAACTTTCTTATCTCCACAACTAACCCTTTGCATGCACCTTTCTCACCTGGCACAGCAGATGCAGGCGATTCGAGTACATGAAACATTATTCTTCGCCTCCAGAAACATGCCTCTAAGCCAAATGTTGGAGATCCAGTGCCAAATAGGACAACAAGCTTCCTTAGGAAGGACTCTAGAACCCCGTGCCAAAACATGGCACAAATCCATGAAGTCGCTGACAGGTGGACTGAGCCATGTTGGTAGGTGTAAACTACCTGATTGGAGAGACCTTGAATGTCATGACTCAAGATCGTTTGCGATCGAGCAGGTGCATACACTCTTAGAATTCTCTCAAATCCTAATCTTCTGAATTCCTTATAACGTTTTGTCTTTTTTGACTTTATTTCACTGGATTACACCTCTCTACTCATATCATCGATCCCTATTCTTCCCAATTTGTGCTAATGCTGCTTTAATCTCTGCTACTTTGGGGTTCGAATTGAAAATTTCATCTGTGTTCTAATGTGGTGTCGTTCGGACACTGTAAAGAATTTTCAGTGGCCAAAACTGAACCTGTTAACTACACCGAACGTTTTTGCTCTCTTAGAGTTTTATCGACTGCAATGAAAGTACATTCAACTGGCTAGTCGAAAATTGAAAGAAATATTCATTGTCACTTACACTACTGACAACAATTCAAAATTTAGTTATCTTATAACTCCTAGAGCACCTTTACATATCTTGGCATAATCATCGACAACCAAGTTGGATCCGATGCAGATGTGAGGGTGCGGATCGGCGAATCAAGGGCTGCATTTCTACAATTGATCACTATCTGTAACTCCAAACAAATATCAATCAACACCAAAATCACGATTTTCAATACAAATGTCAAGACAGTTATATCATATGGAGCGGAAACTTGGAGAACTACGAAAGGCATCATTAGAAGATACAAGTGTTTATTAACAGTTGTCTACGCAAAATACTTCGGATTCATTGGTCAGACACTATCAGCAACAACTTACTATGGGAGAGAAAAAAACAGATTCCAGTGGAGGAGGAAATCAGGAAGAAGCGATGGAAGTGGATAGGACACACACTACGAAAAGCACCCAATTGCGTCACAAGACAAGCCCTCACACGGAACCCTCAGGGCAAAAGGAAAATAGGAAGGCCAAGGAACACATTACGCCGAGAAATAGAGAAAGACATGAGAAGAATGAACAAAAACTGAACAGAACTGGAGAGGGAAGCCCAGGACAGAGTTGGTTGGAGAAAACTGTTGGGCGGCCTATGCTCCATTGGAGGTAATAGGCGTAAGTAAGTAATAACTCCTAGAGATATTCGGGACTGATCATGTTCACTATGGAAATATCAACAACAAAGAATATAGACATTTACAAAATAATAATTTCAAAGTTGACTAAGTTATGATCTATTATATATCCAAACTTCATTCATTTCTTTATGGAATAGTATTTGGGTATTTGAAAGAGATTTTTTCAAGCAAGGTATTAACAATAAAATTTTGTTGTATTCGTACAATGAAAAAATAAAATATTTTACATAAAACCTTTTTGACTTACAATGCCTGTTACCGATACTTAATGAAGTAAAAAAACCGATTGGGATTATTACTTTTACTATTCAACCTAATCAGGTCATTGGATTAGAATACTAGTAAATACTCTATCTGTATATAATACTTTTATACATCGATATAAAAAATATTTTAATACTTTTTTGATATCATATGATTTTCAATCTTGATCAACTGTTTTTATTCAAAAAAGTCAGAAAACAAAAATAAAATAAAAGCACTTCATGAATGAATTCTAACCAAAAATACAAGATAGGTAATTTGGTGTACACCGATAATACAATTGCATACATAATTCATATTTCATTTATTTACTCAATTCATATTTCTCTTATTTATTCTATACCTACTTCATGTTGTTTCTATTTCTAGACTTCTTTTTTTTCCTAATTATAGAATTCCTTTTTTGTTTTCACAACTAATATGGATATATATATATATATATATATATATATATATATATATATAAGACGGAAGTAAATTAATTTGGCTGCTGTAATGCTTATTGTTTTCGAAAACAGAACATACATATCCAGACTCTATATAGATATAGATATATATATTTATATCAATGAAACATGTTCATAATTAGTGAAATAATATATTCACTAACACACATCCAATCTGTTCATGTATGAACGTCGCGATATAACAAATGAGGACGAATAGATAATTAATATATATACCTAAATAGGAGAAAATTTCAGGTGTCTATCAGGTTCATTAATTTTTCTCTCTATTGTCATTAATTTTTATTCTGCTTGTGTATGTGTGTATATATGAGCAAATATCTATGTGTATATACATATATACGTGTATTTCTATTTAAAGAATAAAAAAAATTCTCTAAAGTAAATCAGTGAAAAAGGAAGTAAAATAAATAAAGAAAAAGGGTAAACAAAATGTATTTTTTTTAAAAAATTTAATTTTTTCTTCTTCATTAAGTAAATGTGTAAAAAGTTAGTAGAGAAAAAGAAAAGAAAAAGAAAATTTGAAAAAATTTCCACGTTTGTCTACATGTTCATAATGTGTATTGTGTAACGAGATATTTATTATACATGTATGTATTCATTTGACCTGATCAGTTCAATTAGTTAAAAAAAAAATGTGTTTTCACACTTAGCCATTTGTAGATTTATTGTTAATTTGTATGTGTGTTGTTTATCAGCAAAAAAATGAATACATTTCAATCAATTTGAGAAAAATTTTAGTTAATAAGTTATTTTTCGGCAAATTAGCTTTAGTTAAAGGTGGTTTTCATTATGGATTGATATAATTCAAAATTCTACTGAAGTATGAAAGCGATAAATTCAATATCTGTTTGGATCATGAGTGTTCACTACTGAGGAGTCACATACCGGAATGACGATTTTAGTAAATTTGGTGTGTGGTTAGTATAAAGTAATAATTTACTCTTGCAGTTCGCTCCGAAACTGAAAGGTGTAGGTTCATACGCGTCCAAAAGCGATCATTCTGGGAGAGTACGGTTCTGTATTTAATCAAAAAAGGGAATTCAGACAATTACCAAAACAATATTACACCTTCGAGTTTCTAATCACCACAACAGGTTCCGTTACCGGAAGAACAAGTGCTTCCAGTCAGTTTCTGCTTGAGTATCAAATCCAAATATGGCTGTAGCCATATTAAGTATCAATTTTAAACAGCATATGTATAGTTCAGAAGGAAACATGGAGACTTCAATATAAGTACAAGATATAGAAATAATAACAAGATACAATGATTAAATCTCAATTGGGATCAAATAAAGTACCAAAATATCGAACAGAAGAGTCAGTCATATTATAACACAAATATATATATACATGGACGGATTTTCCAAAAACAAAGCCTTCAAAATAGATTCTACAGTTAGCAGTCAAAATAATTAATGACTTTCTAGGTTGAGTTTCTTGGTGAACAACGCATTGGGGTTTGAAGCAAAAGATAATTAGCCCGGGCCTCACTGTGATGTAGGTATATTCAGCAGGCTAGTTCTGAGTAGGATGAAATTCATATCTTGATTTTCGTTGCTAAATGTTGAGTTTACAGTTTCTTTGATAAAATAACTTGATCATACAGATGTTCGTCCATGAAAAAGAATTCTTATTCAAAATTATTTATTTTAACGTTTGTTTGTATTTTACTCAATCAGCTAAACATAAACTTGTCAGCAGTGAGATGTTACACCATTAATCATAAATATCATACCAACAAGGTGAAATTTAAAATAGATAAAATCATCTTACACGAACTTCGATTAAAATTATCATTATTATTATTATTGATTATGACAATTGATTGACTAATGAGTAGTGATGAATTTCATGTTTTTTTCATTCTTTATTTTTCATCGGATTCTATTGATCAAATGTGATCACTATTATGAGTGATTCAACATTATGTGCACTATGTTAAGATGTTAGATCGTCGAGAAAATGGTCGAGAGTAAATCCTGTCTTTTTGTTATCATACTGTGGAAAAATGGTGCTTCCATATGAATTCAAACAAACATCACAGTCTGTCTAGTTTATGAGTGATTATTAACTGATCTGCATAAAACATTTAAACTTTTAGCAAGTAGTTACTTCATAGATCTATCTATCAACTACATCATATTTCATTTAATTGAATCGAACTAAAAAAAATTTAAAGTTATTGTGTCAAAGTGTTTGAAAAAAAACCTAAGCTTAAATTCAAAAGTAGATGCATTGAGGGTGTTTGTTCATCCAACCAAGAAATTATAGTCCCACAATTATTTTGTGGTGGTATATCACGTGACTTATGCAATGATTCAACAACAAAAAAAAACATAACACCTGAATTTTTCTTTCGAGAAAAAGTTTTTCTTGTTTCTTAGTTTTTTACATTGTTATTGCATTGCATTGTCTCACTTTTTGTTTGTTCGTTTGTAGTAGTAAGTTTGTCAAAAACAGAAGAAAAAAAAACAACTAAATAAATGTGTCAAATCCACGCGACAGATGGTCAGTTACCACGGTTAACTTTGACGCTAATAATGATGATGATTAACAACGATAATAACATATGAAATGAGATAAACAATGTGTCTCGAGTAGTCAGTTCTCTTGAAAATTCATCATTATTTCTGGATAAACAATATAAATAGAAGAGAGTATGTTTATACAATGAGTAAGTAAATTCTATAGTGGAAAGATAGTAAGTATATATATAATACATGCTTTCAAGTCAAAAAAAAAAAGATTTAAAAAATTAGCATAAAAAAATTGATTGAAGTTAGAATTTAGCATTTTGTAAGAAACATTAAAAAGTGCAACAGATTAGGATAGTTATACAGACAAATATAATAAGTAGATTGACAGAGATTCCGATATATATATATATATATATATATATATATATATATATAATAGAAAGAGATATTATCGTAATCGCTGCTTTTAAAGTAAGAAGTTCACTTCGTATTCTTTTTTTTAGTGAGAAAACTAAACTGTACAACCTCATCAAGAGACTCTGAATAATTTGATATGCTACTATAGTCTTCAACTGAAAAACTTTTTTATTAAAGATAAGTTTATATTTTAAAATTTCTCTGTTAAATAAAAGTCAGTTACAACGCAGAACCTTCTAAGTACGTACACAAGTTCATGTTGTCAAACCACATTATCACAGAGAAGCAATTGTCAGTTCAAATGCCATAGTAGTAGAGGTAGTAGAAGTATTATTGCTAATGGAGAAGATTAGGATTTGAATATAATATTCAAGAAGTGGAATTCAGTGAGACAACATTAGAAAGAGAAAGATAGAGGTGATGAGGATATCAGAAGTTTAGAACTTGAGAGAAGACATCGAGGGGATGCACCTGCGCCACTGAAAATGATTTTGAGACATGTCGTTCAAGGTCTCTAACCATCTGTTACCATCGTCTCGCTGACACCAACCAGGTAATAGTAACCTACTAGAATGGCTCAGTTCACTTGTCAGTGATTTTATGGATCTATGCTGTTCTGGTTTGGCGGCTCCTCAATTTCTTCCAACCTACACCACAAAATGTTTCTCGTCGAGGCGATCGGTGGTTAGGCATACATAACACATGTTCTAACCACCTCAACTAATGAAGCTTCAATACTACATCTGTTGATTTGCAATCCCTACCCAGTACTCGTTTCCTAACAACAGCTTTGCATACTCGGTTGTCCCATGATACATGAGTAGTTCTTCGAAGATATCCATAATCGAATACTAATAACCTACGAATGTCCTGTAATCTTAACGGTCATATTTCGCATCCATAAAGTAGGACAGAGTGAAATGCTGCGCAGTAGACTCGTCTTTTGGTTAGCGAACGGATATCTCGCCTCGTCATAATTGACTTAAGTTGGCAAATGCCAATCGAGCCTTCTGTATCCGTGATGAGGTCTCGTCAGTTACTAGGCCATCAGTACTGATGAGACTCCCAAGATAAGTGAGGCGGTCGACATGCTCAACTGATTCACTCCCTATCACTAGTTCAGGTGGCGGTAAAAGTTAATCCTGAAGCAATATTTTGTATTTCGAGGGGAAGAATCGCATCCCGATCATGCATGCATTGGGTAGTCAGAAGAAACTGCATTTTATGCGCGTCTTCACCGAATAGAACTAAGTCATCGGCATATTCTATGTCAATAGGCGAGCCTCCTGGTAGAAGGTCTACTCCTGAAAATTCAGACGAAGATAATGTTATATCTAGCAACATGTCTATGACAAAATTGAACATGAATGGGGACAGTGGACATCTTTGACGGGCACCACTTGAAGTGAAGAATTCTGATGACAGTTCTCCATAAGCTCTCACTAGACTTGTAGTGTTCGAGTAGAGAGCTAGTATAAAATTAATGTGCTTCTCTGGTACACCTTTTGATGATAGACACTGCCATAGAAACTCAAGATCAACAGAGTCGAATACCGCCTTAAGGTCCAGGAAGACAATTAGAGTCGGATGCCTAAATGTGTGTCTGTTCCAGGGCATTTTGTAGTGTGAAAATTTGGTCGATGCAACCGCATCCAGGTACGAAACCAGCCTAGTTTTCTCAAGTCTGCTCTTCACGAGCTCTAGCTAGTTGTCTCAGTATTATCGAGGCTAAAAATTTAGACACCTTGTTTGTCAAAATGATTCTTCTGTCACAAGAGAACTTCTGTCCTTTTTTATAAGTTGGGACAATACGTGATTGAGACCAGTCAGATGAGATTACGGTTATTTTTCGAATTCTAGCTAAGATCTAAGTCAATCTAACTGTCAAAACTGGACCACCAGATGTCTTTCCTTTCCACTTAGTACACCTACTTAAGCGTCCAAGGCACCCACACTTATTGCTATATCAAGGCGCTTAACTTTTCGGAGGTCCGAAAGCTTTCTGTAGAACTCCTATTTCACCTCGTCTGAACTGCAGTCTGTGGTAGCGTAGGCAGATTACGACAAAAAGGCAGAGGCGAGTGCTCCTCTCTTTCCGAGTCCTTACTGTTCCGTTTAATCAGACGGCACAGAAGCGACTTTCTACTGGGATCCAGTCTAAGAGAGATAGTTCTGTTCTAGGACCTACGCCAGTGAGGCCCCAGGAAGCAGCATCGAGGCTTCCAGATACACGAATAGTAAATCGAGTTGCTTCATTATTTTGACATGACGTCAAATTAATGACGTTACTAGGACCCTGTATGCGCGTTTCTGAGACTGAGAATACATTGATGGCGCGAGATTCTAGTGTCCTTGCTAAGGAAGCATGTCCAATTCGACACAGCATTCGTACATTAAAAGCTCGAATATGTAGTTCAGAACGGGGTTTCTGGAGACGAAGAATAATATTTCGTGAACTCAAATCATTTGCATTACCGGTGCGAAGTGGTAAAGGAATATGAGAAGGGTTGGTCATGGAGATAAGAGTTCTTAAAAGGTGTAGACAGGATTTGCTTGTGACCGATTTGGTCTCGTGTGCTTTTACGGGTATGAGGGCACTTGTCACTTCCCGGTTGCCCATACCGTGGAAGGGTACTTCTTAAGGAGCCTGAAAAGGAAATCGAGTTAGCGTCGTTCTGAGGGACCTGGAAGCGTGACCACAGAGCCCAAGCGACAACTGCTTCAGGCCGGTCGTGCATGGACTTTTTATTGGAAGATTTTGAAGTGTCAGCTCTGTTCTCAAGTGACCTTACCACCCCAGACGGAAATGTGTGAGGTAAGATGAAGTGCGACATTTTTAGGGTCAATTTTTCTAATCCTTTCCTTCGTTGTGAGAAGACATCATCGCTGCAGATGCTGGTTGTCCGAGGTAAACACCTTACTGATGTCACACCCCTCTACAGTTAGTTAGTAGTACGACTTCATCCTCAGACCTTCAGTTGCTGCTTTTATTTATACCTTACTTCAATCAACCTGTCTGACATGATAGAACCTACAGGAACATATGTTCCCTCCAATATAGCTGGGTTTGGTCATCACGAGAGACAAGCTCGACCGCCACATCAAGGCAGCATCTACGGTCCGGTTGATGAACCTACAAGCAGCCCCCTCACGAGAAGAAAAACAGTCACAAGCTGATATCCGTTCCAGAAAGTATCCTCTCACACAGCGGCGAACAACAGTCAAGATGCAAGTCGACCCCACGAGCGTACGCTATTAAAAAGGGGAGGAATGTTGGGGATGTTAGATCCCCAGAACTCGCTTGATAAATATTTTTTATTTTGGATTTATTTCAATATGTACTTAAATAATAATTATCTTAAATAGTGATGAGACAACTGTTATTTGTTCATGTAGATGAGGTTTCTAGCTCCCCACAAGGAACACTTTGTTTTCCTACCAGAAATATGTAACTGGGTTCAGCAAATGTTTTAACTTATTAGGAATTATGGACAGATAAGTGTATCACTTATTTATAAATTAACACTTCAGTATGGTATTTTCATTTTCAAATAATTAATTCGCTTACTGAGAATGGAAACAATATTAAACCTTCATTAGCGACTTGTGTTTGATCGAGCTTTCTAGAATGAAATGAGCATACATAAAGATAACTGAAACGCAGTTTGATTGATATTCAAAATGTTGATCAGTTAAATGAAATAACATGATCTAGAGTTCAACAGATTCTTACTATGACATAGTCTTCTTTGATGTTGGATAGTAGGGTTGAATAACGCAGAGACCTCAAATCTCTGTTTCACGATTACATCAATGATCGTCAATAAAGCATATATATATATATCTACAGTGTGTAGGAGATTTACTCGATTAATAAATTTTAAACAATATTAATTAATCAATGAATGGTTGATTATGTTAGTGTTATTTCACTATCCTCATCTTAATTCATGAATAGTCTGATTTTACTTTAAATGTAAGTTAACCTTACTTACTTTACTTACTTTCGCCTGTTACCCCCAATGGAGCATAGGCCGCCCAACAGTTTTCTCCAACCAACTCTGTCCTGGGCTTCCCTCTCCAGTTCTGTCCAATGTTTGTTCATTCCTCTCATATCTTTCTCTATTTCTCGGCGTAGTGTGTTCCTTGGCCTTCCTCTTTTCCTTTTGCCTTGAGGGTTCCATGTGAGGGCTTGTCTCGTGATGCAGTTGGGTGCTTTTCGTAGTGTATGTCCTATCCATTTCCACCGCTTCTTCCTGATTTCCTCCTCCATTGGAATCTGACTTGTTCTCTCCCACAGTTCGTTGTTGCTGATGGTGTCTGGCCAACGAATACGAAGTATTTTGCGTAGACAACTGTTAATAAACACTTGTATCTTCTGGATGATGGCTTTGGTAGTTCTCCATGTTTCCGCTCCATACAGTAGAACTGTCTTGACATTTGTATTGAAGATCCTGATTTTGGTTTTGTTTGAAAGTTGTTTGGAGTTCCAGATATTTTTCAACTGTAGAAATGCAGCCCTTGCTTTGCCAATCCGCGCCCTCACATCTGCGTCCGATCCACCTTTCTCGTCGATGATGCTGCCAAGATATGTAAAGGTGTTAACGTCCTCCAAGGTATCTCCATCAAGCGTGATTTGGTTGGTGCATGTTGTGTTGCATCGGAGAATTTTGCTCTTTCCTTTATGTATGTTGAGACCTACTGCTGCAGAGGCTGCTGCTACACTGGTCGTCTTCTCTTGCATTTGTTGTTGAGTGTGCGATAGAAGAGCCAGGTCATCTGCGAAGTCCAGATCATCCAGCTGCGTCCTAACTGTCCAGTTGATACCGTGCTTCCCTCCAGATGTTGACGTCTTCATAATCCAGTCGATGACCAGGAGAAAGAGAAAGGGTGAGAGTAAGCAACCTTGCCTGACACCGGTCTTCACCTCAAAAGAGTCTGTTAGCTGACCTCCGTGCACGATTTTGCAGTTGAATCCATCATAAGAATTCCGTATGATGTTGACTATTTTCTCAGGCACACCGTAGTGTCGAAGAAGCCTCCACAGTGTTTTCCTATCCACGCTATCGAATGCTTTCTCGTAGTCGATGAAGTTGATGTAGAGTGGTGAGTTCCATTCAATTGATTGTTCCACAATGATCCGTAATGTTGCAATTTGGTCAGTACACGATCGATCCTTACGAAATCCAGCTTGTTGATCTGGAAGTTGGGCGTCTACGAAGTCCTTCATTCTGTTTAACAATACTCTGTTGAAGACTTTGCCTGGTATTGAAAGAAGAGTGATGCCTCTGTAGTTTTCACACTTGCTGAGATCGCCTTACTTTGGTATTTTGATGAGGTATCCTTCTTTCCAATCTGATGGTACTTGTTCCTCATCCCAAATCTTCTTGAAGAGAATGTGAAATATTTTCGCAGTTGCTTCCACATCTGCTTTCATTGCCTCTGCTGGAATGTTGTCTGGTCCAGCTGCTTTGCCGCTCTTGATTTGTCTGATGGCTATACTGATCTCCTCAATCGTAGGTGCGCCAATATTAATTGGGAGGTCTGTGGATGCTGCTTCGATGTTGGGTGTGTTCAGTGGAGCTGGTCGATTTAGGAGTTCCTTAAAGTGCTCCACCCACCTATTTCGTTGTTCGTCAGTGTTGCTGATTATTTTCCCTTCCTTGCTTTTCACTGGTCGTTCTGGTTTACGATAGTTTCCGGCGAGCTTCTTTGTAGTTTCGTACAATTGTCTCATGTTTCCTTCTCTTTCAGCCTTTTCCGCCGTCATTGCTAGATAATCCACATATTTTCGTTTGTCAGCTCTGATGCTCTTCTTCACTTCCCTGTTTGCTTCTGTATACTCGGCTTGCGCCTTAACTTTCTCTGCTCTTGTTCGGCAGACATTGATAGCTGCCTTCTTGTTCCTCCTTTCTTGAATTTTTTCAAGAGTACCAACAGAGATCCATTCCTTGTGATGGTACTTCTTGTGACTCAGAACTTCGTGACATGTTGAAGTGATTGCCTCCTTAATCCCTTTCCAATTGTTCTCCAATGTTGCTTCCTCTCCATTGAGTAGATCCTGAAAGGCCTGGAACCTATTGGTGAGGGCTATCTTGAATTCGTTGAGTTTTACGGTATCCCGAAGAAAGGCCGTATTAAACTTCTGTGATGCTGTCTGCCCCGCTGTCCAGTGCTTCTTTAGCTTCAATCTCATTTTGGCGATCAGCAAGTGGTGATCTGAAGCTATATCAGCTCCTCTCTTGGTTCTCACATCCTCCATGGTCCTTCTGAACGTTTTGTTGATACAGATATGGTCAATTTGGTTTTGAGTAGTGTGGTCCGGTGAAATCCATGTGGCTTTGTGAATGCGTTTGTGCGGGAATATTGTGCCACCGATGACCAGTTTGTTGAAGGCACATAGGTTTGCAAATCTCTCACCGTTTTCGTTCCTTTCTCCCAGTCCATGTCGTCCCATAATGTCTTCATATCCAGTGTTGTCCATTCCAACCTTGGCATTCAGGTCTCCCATAAGAATCGTCAAATCCTTTGGTGAACATTTATCGACGACTGACTGCAGCCTTTCGTAGAATTGATCTTTAACGTCGTCATTGTAGTCATTGGTAGGTGCATAACATTGGATGACGTTCATTTTAATGTCCTGTTTCTTTGTTTTGAAGGATGCTTTAATGATCCTCGGCCCATGAGATTCCCATCCTATCAGTGCCTTTTGTGCATGTTTGGACAGCATCAGTGCAACTCCTTGTGTATGTGAAGCGTTTTCCTCTTCATGACCAGAGTATAACAGCAGTTCCCCTGAAGCAAGTCTCAGTTGTCCTACCTGTGTCCAATGTGTTTCACTGATGCCGAGCACCTCGAGGTTGTATCTTTTCATTTCTGCCGCAACTTGAAATAGTCTTCCAGTCTCCCACAATGTACGAACGTTCCATGTACCTAAAAAAATGGTTGCTCTGGTTATCAGAAGAGGCATCGGCCCCGTGACTTCCGAGGGGACTCGGCTTTCATCACGAGACGTCATAATTCTTCCTCCAACTCCCAGGGCAGAGTTAAAATGGTTTGAATTATTTTTTCTGGTTAGCGTTTTTTTGGCAAGTTAGATTTCAACGGAATGGGGCCGCCAACCCCATGTCCAACCCTCCTCCTTTATCCGGGCTTGGGACCGGCAGTAGCCCCTAAGGTTCTACTGGCGGAGTTGTAAGTTAACCTGAAGACGGAAAAAAGAATGTGTGAGTAATTTTATTCATCATGAGACGATAATATTTTTTAAAGATAAGTTAATCACAAACAACGATATATTAGGTCGTCACAAAAGATTCAGTGGATGCCCAGCTTCGAGATGAGCAAGTTGGATTCCATGAAGATCGATCGTATAATTAACCAAATAGAATGAGACACTATGAATCAGTATGGAAAAACCAACTGAATGCAATCCACATCACCGTACATCAACTTCTTTGACAAGGGGAGAAAGCATTTGACAGTAACTAGACCGGTCAGCGGCCTATGCTCTACTGGGGGTAACAGGCGTAAATAAGTAAGTAAGTAAACACGATCATCTCTTCTACTTTTAAAGGTGTATATTTTTTAGAATTTTTAAAGTCGAAATTTAAACATGTTAAGAGCTAAACTGTAAATAATTAGCTGCCATATTATCCCTAGTAGCATATCACCATCATTTATAAAAATCTTTTTCCATTAACATTTCTGTATTCCTTTAAGTATCTCAACGCAGATGATTACGGAAGGCTTATTGTATTTTATGGTCTTTCTTCTTACTTTTTGAAATAAATAAATTGTTAGACAAAAATTAGACGATTGGATTTTCAGGAATAACAAGAATGATTTGCACTGAACAGCTTAAGCCAACTTCTCAGCATAAGAAAATTTGTTTGCGTATGATAACGTTTGAGAAGAATTCTTGAAGTTCTAGACGTGAAAAAATTAGTATCTGAATTAGATATTAACGAGGTAGATATCATAAAAGGCATTGGTGATGATCGCTTAATATCACGGATCAGAAAACTTGACTTCTTGTTTACTTTCGTTGTACATTTTAATTACTCGGAAAAAGAACTTGCGCCAATTAATACTTTTGTTACGCTATGGTCTATTTTTAAGGCTGAGGAACTCGATTTATGGCCATTAGGTAGTAATTTAAAAGACGGATTTAATTAGTATAGTCTAAAGTGCTAGTTAGCGTCAATAAGTATTATGAAAGCATCATAATTTCTGGATGACTATAGGTTGAGTAGTGCTCCGTATTATAAATTTCTAGTTTAACTACTAATGAGTAACTTAGGTAGTGTATAAAAATATTTTGGATTATCGCATTCAGAAATATCAAGTGATCAACAGTTAGGGCACCAAATGTGTATACAGGAAGCTTTTCGGTACTAACAGTAATAACCTGAATATATGTAAGTGCACATGTATATTACAAATAGCCTTTTATTTAACATAGAAGGAATATGGTTAGCAGTGTAATTAAGGATATAAATTTCGTCCTGTTTGAGACTTTCAACAAGATTCACTTACATCTTAGGGTTGATGTTCGACTACAAGATCCGAACTTAGTGCTTTTCGCCTCAGACAAAAACTTGTCATTCACTCAGCTGATTCCAGCAATTTATTTGCTCGTGCAAACGGTATGAAGTTCAATTTAATTCGTAATGGTTTTGATAT